>JAFIDM010009631.1:269671194-269681228 GCA_023159025.1 Thereuonema tuberculata | reverse complement strand
AAAATTACTGACAGGTTTATTGTGCATCGTAATCCTATGGGCCTTCTCGGAATTTGTGGAGGAGTGGCAGGTTCTTGCTCTGCAGAAAGGTTTCTGCTGTACTGTACATATTTTGAAAGTTTTGCATATTATGTTTTTTATATAATAAAACGTAGTTTTTATGCTGAAATTTTGTTTTTGGGTTTACACCTCATTTTTAGTCTTTTTCCAGGTTATCCGCGATTTTTACTATCCGCGGTACCCTTGCCACCCAATTCCGCTAATAATTGGGGCTCTACTGTACTTACATCAGTCTTGGTTGAGAGACTTGGATTTGAAAGAGGTGAAAGCTGTGTACCAAGATATGAAAGAGTATGAATTTGCTACATTATTTTAGCTACATAAAAGGTTAACATTTCAAGTGTTTTCTTTGCAAAAAAAAAATAGAATAAAAAAAAAATTGACGTTTCATGTATATTGCGAGTTGATAGCAAAGTGTTCCTAATTGACTTTTTTTTTTTATCACTTACTTTACAATTTCCTTTAGTGCCATCAAAAAGATGATTTGCATCAACTTATTTCAAAAGAAAATCCAGGATATGGATAGATATATTATTAATGTAACAATAATATTAATAATATTAAATTTACATACAGAAATATTCTTATACCAGTTCTTACATAAGGCAACATTCCTATGCCCTTGTTTCATTTGGGGAATTTTTCATTTATTTACATACATTGCTCAGTTGCTGATCAGTTAGGTTATATCTCAAGACGGTATATGGGATTCAGCAACTGAATATTTTACTTGAGTGTAGTGTAGTGGACCCATGCAGTCAAATAGCAAGCAGCTCTTTCATCTTGTATTGCAAAGAGAAATTCTAATGAAAACTCATTGCAATTGCAGCATTTTCAGGTTAAGCTCAATTGTGCTTTGTTTAAAAACAATGCTGATCTGATTTTGCTGTGTAAAAGGGTGGAACTGACTTCATTTTAGCACTTTGGAATATTAGTGTTGTTATAAGAAGTTTAAAAAGTCATTCAATAAATGGACTTGGTACCTCAATTTATATATCATTTGATGGATCATAATCTGGAATTTTTTTTTTTTTTATAAAAGTTTAAAAAAAACTGAATATTTTGTGTTTCTTTAGCATGCTAGCTCAATTGTTGTGGACACAAACTACTGAAGTAATTTAATTTGTGACTTTTTTTTTTTTTTAACGTCTAAATGCACAAATTGACAATTGCAAAACCTCCTTATTGTTTAACTTCTTTAAATCCACAAAAACTTCGTTACTTACACAATATTTGGGAGGCCTAATCGGCCCTCCTTTCTCAAGCTTTACATAATAAATGGGAAAAGAAAAACCATCATCTCTTCTTCCCAATCAACTAAAAATATTTAAAAATAAATAACAATCATGAATTTAGAATTCAAATACAACAAAATAAAATGTGATATGCTCCGTAAAGCATGAAGCATTATTGCAAATAAATGTCCAAATCGATGAATAAAATGTCCTTTTTGAACGTGATCTGCTCCATAATGCACGATGCATTAGACCTCCGAAATATTGTGTAAGTAATGAAGTTTTTACGGAATTTAAGAAGTTTAATAATATTACCTCTTTCATTGTGCAACCTCAAAGTAGTATATTACAGAAATGTGTTCTTCATTTTTTAGGATGGGATAAACACTCATATGGTTATCATGGTGATGATGGTAATTCTTTTTGTTCATCTGGTAATGGCCAGCCGTATGGTCCAACCTTTACAACAGGTGATGTCATAGGTTGCGGAGTGAATCTCATTGACAACACTTGTTTTTACACAAAGAATGGCCATAACTTAGGAATTGCCTTTACAGATCTTCCCGTATGTATCACACTTTTACATTTTTATATAATTTTTTGCATTATTTGACATTTGACTATATTAATAACTTATATTATTAGACTTTAATTAATTCTCATTAATGCATAAATTTATAATTCTTGGATAACACTTATGAAAAGGATAAGGTGAATAAAATAACACAACTATTCATAGTAACATTTGTTAATTATGAGGTCATTGGTAAACAGTTGTTACTTAAATTTAAAATAATAAAAAAAATTATAAGAAAAATGAGTAATATGTTAAATTTTAGTCATAAGTTTATTTTTGTTTTTCCAGCCAAATTTATACCCGACAGTTGGTCTACAAACACCAGGTGAAGTAGTTGATGCTAATTTTGGTCAGGCCCCTTTTGTATTTGACATTGAAGATATGATGAAGGTAATCTGTTATAGTACTTATTATTATGGAATTTGACAGTCAGAAAAAGAATAATGAGTTAAAGTATGAAATGAAAGTTAAAAAATTTTGAGTTTAAATAAGCTGTTAATTCTGATTACATGCAGGTAGAGGGATGGGGGATTTCAGCTTATGTCTATTTCAAGCTCTAAATTTTCACCAGATAGCTTAGGCCTTCCTTCATTTATAATGTACATTTCTTATGTTTAAAATATTGATCCATTTTTTTTTTTATTGATGAATCAGTAATAATAATACTAAAAAAAAAAAAATGCATGTATTCAGAGACCCTCCTTCAGTTATACCATTGTAGAGAGGCTTTCATAATTCCCTGAGCCATTCTTTAACTCTGACAATTCTTGATAAAAAGGAAACAACTGTCCCATAGTCCCACTGATGATGCATATGATCTTTCAATATATGCAGGTCTTCTATTACATCGCTGTACTTTTGAGGAATGTGTTCCTGTCTAGCTGAAGTATTAAAAATCATTTGAATAAGATTATTTCCTTTATCTTGTTTTCAATTACTACTTACTTTTTTTTTTAGCAAAAAATACCCATGCTTCACTCAGGTCACAAAAAAGAGTTACCTGATATGGATGACATATGGAAGAAATTTCAATTGTGTGATCATTTTGAAACTTTTCAGTTGATAAGAAAAACATGTGGTAGTTACAAATTAAAGTTATAGACCTGATACCGTCGCTTTGCTCTGGAAGCCTTACATAAGTAATGTAAAAAAAAACCTCTATTTCTTCAAAAAAAAGCAAATTACATCAAGTAGACTGAAACTTAGAATTAAGAACACTCATGTCAAATTTCATGTTTGCAACTAAGCGGTTTCAGAGATACGCATACCCTTGAAGAAAGATTGCCCCCCCCCCCCCCTTTACACCCCTTAGACCGGATCTGGGGTTTCGTTGTTCATGCATTATTCTGGGATTCATGTGAACAATCCTTGCCAAATTTAGTAAAGATCCTTTGAGAAATGGTGACGTTGTTTCAAGACAAACAAACACTACGCTTATTATATAGATATGAAATTTTACAATTTCACTCCTATAAAAAAAACAATCAGTTCTTTCTCACTGGCAAGTAACTGTAACGACTGATGTTAACATTTGAAGTATGTTGATCATTGTTACTTAATAAGGATTAATTATTATATAAATGTTTTGATTTGAATCAATTCACAGTTGAGGTGCAGCTTTCAAACCCACCTGCCAAATTAGTGAAATTTATTATCAAAAGCTGTCAACTTTCTTTCTATTGGTACTTTATTTTTTTAGCAACCTAATATTTGAGAAAATAAGACATTTGCAGCTTTTAAAGAATAATGGAACTTCAACACTCCACAAATAAAAAAAAAATAGTTCCATGTATATATGTATTTTGAAATGCACCTTAGTTGCTTTATGTGATTGTAGTAATTAAAAAAAAATCAAATCGGATTAATCGCTTCTGAGATGCCCTGTAAAGCAGAACAATGTGGTGCTATTTCTTGTATCAGCTTGTTGTAGATAAAATTTCGAAAAGTGGATGGAAATCTCACTCCTGCAGCTTGGTGCAAAATTAAGTTTATTAATAAATAATCATTGCCAACAGCAATACACTTTTGTCTATCAGATACTAATTTCTATATTCTGTATCATATAATTATATCATATAATTTTTATATTATATGTATGTATATATGTATGTATGTATGTATGTACAAAAAAAAAAACTTGAGCTGTAGGATGAAATTCAGGTTTTGGAGTGTGTTTCGGGGCCTTATCATGGTCAAGCCATTCCTCCGAATATCGCCAATTGTCATACAGTGCCTATTTCTCATAACACTTGATGATATGCTTCGTCAATAAATGTCATTCGTTTAGTTGCAGAGAAGACTAAACATCCAATTGTCTGTTTTTGTGATGTTCTTTCAACTAAGTTCTTTTTTATGAAGAAACTAAGGAGTAGTGAATTATTTCGTTATTTTTGTATTTTCGTATGGGACCCATTTCCCATCTTCACTTTGCCTGAAGCTGCCACATGTTGGCAAACTGTTGCATGTGTACTGCCCATTGCTCGATAAGTTCTCAAACTGTTTGATGAGTGTTGGATTTGATCACATCCTTCAGCTTATCATTGATGGCTTTTGGTGGTCTACTGGAAGTTTCATTTGCAAGTCTCATATCACCTGGCCGGAATTTCATAACCAATATTGTCATGTGTTCATTCACTGTGCCTTTTCCATATGCTGTATTGATGCTGTGAACTGCCCTGCTGCAATGTGTCTCAGTTTAACTCGTACAGGAAAATGACATGAACTTGATTCGACTTCCATGAATTACACTCCATTTGAAACTGATGCCTTAAACCACATGACCACTACCTTATATGCAGTAGATTTGTCTCTTTATATTTGCATATTATCAGCACCATCTGGTGATATTTTAATCCCTCAAAAATATGTGCCAACTGGATATGGTTACAAAACTGACATTTCATCTGTAACAACCTGATACTTTCCTTGAGCATATATAGTGAAGTCATTGATCATTAATTCAATTTCTTTTCATTTTTTTTATCCAGCAGTATTCAGATTTTAACATTTTTAATTTCAATTTTCTTTAATTCATTTACCACTGTAGGATGAGTATAAGAAAATGATCTTTTTTATTCCTTTTCTGGAATAGTCTATTCTTATTTTTCATGTTTTTCCCGTCTCGTGTTCAGCTTAAGCGATGTATGACTAAGCAGATTGTAATAAATTTTGTCACTTCTGATATTCACAAACTTTTTGCCAACTACTTTCCTCTTCAGTCTTTTAAGAAGCTATGTCAAAGTGATTAATTTGTGAAATTTTTCAGATAAGATGCAATAAAGTAAATACTTAAAGAATGTGAAAAGGTTTCTCTGCAATTTTACTAATTTTTTTTTTTCTTAATTACTGTTTTAAAGCCAAATTTGAAAGCAAAACACTTCTAATAGCTATATTGATTATTATATTTTGGTTGAATTTCCTTTTTATCACTTGTTTTTAAAAAAAAAAATAAATAAATTTTCAAAGGCATGGTTGATTGTACCTTTTATTTCTTAAGCTAAAAGTTGGTCTTAAGAAAGCAGTAATAGTGGGGCTCATTTAGAAATTAAATATGATATAGTCAATAAGTGTTATTTTCTTTATGCACCAATGTTCAGTATTACAAAAAGAAACAGTATAAAGATCAGCTGATCTGAACAGCTTGGCATAATATAAATGAAAATTACTGAAATTATAAGGTACTGTGGAGATGTTTACACTGCAAGGCTATTTTATAAATAATCAAAGTTGTTTGTTAGACTTTTCAAATGAAATTAGCTAAAGCAAGACATTAAAATTAAAGATGGTTCAAAAAGAAAAGGTCCCTTTTCTCAGTAAATACTCAAAAATAAGGAAGTAGAATGTTTTATTTTGCCTCTCTAACAATGCCCATTCATATTGAGCTTAAGGAAATTTAAAATTTTTTCATTCACGCCTGCGTGGAAATGAAGTTTCCTAATAAAATCATGAACTACAATAGGATTTACTAAAATAACTTTACTTCACATCACAAAAATACTTCCACCATTGATTCGCATAGTAATTTAAGCACCCACTTACATTTCTGCCTGGTATCACAAATCTGAATAAAGCAGCAGAGATGGAATTGGGTAAAGCGAGGAATTATCATCAATCATCAAATTACATATGAAAGCAGGCTGATTTTTTTTTTTTTAATACGGAATTCTCTTTATTTAATTCCATTTTTATTAAAATTTGTTAAAATGATTAATTAGACAAGTTGCTTCTAATGTACAGTGGACATAGTTCTCTGGAGAAGTTAAAAAAATAAAAGTAAATTAATTTCAGGCACATGATCAGCAGTGAACTTTCTGCTTATGGTCATGGCAACTTAAAACTCTTGATATTGAGAAGCAAAAATTTTAATGATACATTTACATTATCCACTAAAAATCCCTTTTGATCTTTGTGAATTGATTTTATGGCTAGGGAAGCTGAATCAAATATTATACCCACATGTAAAGCTTCACAAAAAAAGTATCACATGTTGGTACTCCTCTGCATTTTTCTTGTCGTATTTTTATTTATTTGACCATGAAAGTTTGCAATGTATAATGCCTCCATTTACCTGTTTTTGACCAAATCTCACTTGATGTTAAATATGTCCTTAAGTTTTCACACTGAAATGTAAAATGAAAAACATTTTTATATTAAAATAATCCTATAGTTTTGCAGTATCAGGAGCATTCCATTATCTGGATTTAGGGAAGATATTTAGATGGCACAATACAAGAGGACTGGGAAAGGAAATGTTAATCGTTCTCCTTCCTGTCCCCAGGTTTCTTATTGTCGTCTGTGTTTGTGCCATTTCCTGATGATGGACTTCACATAGGACTAAAAACTGATGGAGAATCATCAAATAAAGATATTGTGATTAGTGCATTTTTCATTGTAGATTTTATTTGCTTTTCCAGCTAATGTTCAGTCTATCTTTCAATATCTTTTATTTGATTTATGTTTTTCTTTTTCTTTTTAAAATTTTTTTTTTAAAGCTAATTTAATTTTCTTTTTAATGTAAATTTTGCAGGAATTACGAATGAAGACCAGGCTCACCATTGAAAAATTCCCTGTCAGTGATAAGCAGGGCGAATGGCAGACTACATTACACAAGTATGAAAAATCACTATTGGTCTCCTCCTCTATACAGAATTGTAAACAAAATATTTTGAAGTTAGTATTGTACTGATTACTTCACTTCTCTTAGGATTTACCTTTTCAGTTAAAACATAATCCATGCTCTGTAATACTTTCAAGGATGCTTTCACTGTTAATAATCGGGCTTGATTTCAGCTTAAATTCAGTTCTGCAATAAGATATACATTTTAGTATAAGGTAAGGTATATGTATGTATATATGTATATTTACATAAATATATATTGCAGATTAACTATTAATAAAAGCTAATAAGTATTTTTTTATTAAGCTTATTATTTACAAATACTTTCTTGGGAAATAGAAATAAATTTAGTCATTAGTCTTAATTCAAACTTAAATTGAATAAAACAAATTGGCCAATGGCAAAGTCTTTTGTTTTTGTAAATCTTTTGACGCAATTAATTATTCAGCATTACAAATCAAGTGTAATATTAACACTTACTTAATTCCAGTGAAACGTATATAAATAAGATTTTAAATGATTATATTCTTTTCAGAAAACTACTGTATCTAGGTTATCAATAATGTATGAGGAGTGTTCAAATTGAATTTGTAATTGGCATCGTGTGCCAAAGGAATGAGGCATATGCTGAAGTTTGTCTGTCATGTGATGCTTTGAATATCGACTAACATTAACCAAGCATTCAGCCATTAGTATTTCATTTAGTCACGAGTGAAGCTGTAGTGCATATAAAAGTGGAACAATGCATAATTATTAAATTTCTTAGAAGGAAAGGAGTAAAACCTTCAGAAATATGCAAATGACTGAACTGTATGGTGAAACAACATTGTCAGATATAAGTGTGTATAGATGGAGTTAAGACCTTCAGAGAGGCAAGAATATGTTGAGAATAAACTGCATTCTGTGACCCAAGAACAACAGTGGCAGAAATTGCTGAATGCATGGATGCATTTATTCGTGACATTTGGTGCATTGTTATGCAGAATATCGCCTCCAGTTTGAAAATCAGTATTGACAGTGCGGACATTATTATTCTTGACCATTTGCAAGATCAGAAAGTGTGTGCACGTTGGATTGCTTATCGAACAAACAGACTCAACTACAGATCACCAACACTTTGTTGGCACAGTATGAAGTAGATGGTGAGCAGTTATGCAGTCTATTCTCACCACAGGTAAGGCTTGGGTGCACCACTTTGCTCCCGAATAAAAAAAAAAAAAAAAAGCATCAATGCAGCGGCATCACACTTTCATCCTCCAAGCCTAAGAAAGAAAAGAATTCTTTTCAGCAGGTAAGGTTGTGGCCACTTTTTTTGGGGGGTGTTTTGCACTTGGATTTCCTTATAGAACGAAGAATGGCTCAGCCCATTCATAACAAGAGGGGAAAAAAAACCAACTTCTGTCTGCTTTTTGCAGGATAATGCCCTTCTGCATGTTGCTGCTCTCATGATGGCTACGATTCAGAAATTGAAGTGGGCTGTTCTCCCCTATCCATCCTATTGTCCGGATCTCGCCCCATCAGACTTTCTTCTCTTTGGACTTTTTAAAAACAGTTTCAGGGAGAAAGAAAGTTCGCCTCCAATGAAGAAGTCATTGAATCTGTTCGAGAGTATGTACATCTGCAGCCTAAAGATTTTTTTTTTTTTTTTGCTTGGAATACAAAAGCTACCAGACCAATGTAACCAGTGCATTGCTAAAGGGGGTAGGGTTACACTGAAAAATGATATGACTTACTTCGATATATTTTTGTTGGTTTGTCTGTAATGATTAAATTGTAATTTAAATTTGAATGTTCCTTGTATTTATGATGTAGAATAATGATAGTAAAATTTTTCTTAATCACTGACAATTCTTAAAATGATGGTGGTTTATATGAAAGCTTGTTTACAATTTATTCTTCATAACTTTCTTTAAATAAAAGTTCTTAAATTAGCTTTCATTGAGTTTTTGCTTAAACTTTTAATATTTTGATCCACATTCTTAATATGATTCCACTAGTGTCATGTGGTTCTGTTCCTGCAACAATCTCCTCTTATCAGGTGATTGACTTGGCTTCCATTTGCATTTCTGCTTTACTAAGAAAAAAAAATATTTATTTATTTATTTATTTATTTATTTATTTATTTATTTATTTATTTTACTATTCTTAAAAGTTAAAATGGAAATCCATTTTAAATTTTACTTTTTTGCATTTTTAATTATAGATAGAAGTTTGTCAAGCGTAATTTCTTAAATTATTCTTTTGACAAAGTTCATTTAAAAAAGAGAAGAAGGACTTAGATTAAATGAGTTCAAGTTTCTATGGATGTGCTAGTGTAATTTTATCTTTTCACTGTAAGAAGATGATGCAGGAATTATGTAAATAGTGTTTGAAACTGATTCATGTAGTTTGTACTGTTGTTGTTGCACACATTATGTAAATTGTTTCAGGTAGTGTCTCTATTAGGTCAACCAAAATAGAGCATAGAAGAGATGAAGGAGCTTGAAAAAGAATGAAGATTTTTCACCTGAACTCCATAATAATATTTTTTTTTTTTTTCATAAATAGGCAAAATAATGAAAAAAATATACATATAATTTATTTACCAGGTACTTAAAAGATGAATTTTGAACAATTTGAAAGTGCTTTGTGCATTCAGTCATCAGGGAAAGGAACTGCACATTTACGAAAAATGAAGTAAAACATCGAGACAGGATCAGAAGCTTAGCAGTACTAGTAATCATTTTGTCCATCAGTGATAGAATTCAGGCATAATAATATTATGCCAGAGGTTTTGGAAAGCAGGCAATATATGAATCTGTTATAGTTGGAGATGAGTTTGGTGGCTTTGAAATTAAGTGTATGTTCTATTTGTTGGTAGTGTGTAACCACTTAAGAGTGTATGTGAACTTTGGCATGGAAAGTATTCTATTAAGTCAGGCAGTGGTTTCTGCCAATTTGTTCCATGTTTTCAGATGGACGTTGAATTTTCAGTGCTATTTTGTTTTTGTGTATATATAAAAAAAAAAGTTAGTTTTTTTTTTTTTTTTTTTTTTTTTTTTTTTTG
>JAFIDM010009631.1:269659582-269671094 GCA_023159025.1 Thereuonema tuberculata | reverse complement strand
TTGTGTGTGTATAATTTTCTGTTAAATGCATCTTGCATTTTTTTTTATTCATTATTTATTGGATCACTTCATAAGCAACTCATCTGCAAACATTGCACATTAACTTGTAAATAAGATAACTTACCTTTGGGGGGGGGGGGGGTCATGTTGAATCATAATCTAATAGCAAGAAATTGATAATTACTCTGACAAATTTACATTACATTTTCGTACTTGTTAAATTATTTGGTATACCAATTTATAGAGCCTTCATTTTGATATGCATAATGGACATAAATTTTCCATCTTTTGGTAAGTTTTAATTTAAAATAATCTACACCAAGTATCAGCAGCTAAAGATTTTTAAAAAATCTTCATTAGAAAATTTTCTCTTAAGTGAAGATACTGGGGGAGGGCAGTTGGAGAACTGTGATCAGATTATTGGCATATTTTCCTTTAAAGTTAATATTCGGATTTGTTAGCTGAAGAGACAAGTACGGCTTAAGATCTTTATTTCATAAAAAATAAAATATGGCCTTCAAAAATCATAAGAATATAATTTTCCTAATTTTTTTGTTTTAAATGTTTTTAAGTTTAACTAATTTTTAAATTTTATATTTAAGTAAATATTAAATTCTATTTTAAACTTATGACACTTTATAATTAAATAAAACAAATAATACTAATAAATTCTGTTGTCCCCATATTTGCTGTTTTATGTTTGTTGTGATTTTATAACTAAATATTGGAGAACTTGGTTTCCTCATAAATACATAGCATTGTACATTTGGGTTCAAGTTGTTTCACTTGTGTCTCAAAAGGAAGGATTTTGCTCAAAATTCCGTGGCATTTTGTAAATCAGTTGTGCTATGAAATTTTTGGATTATGTTACTTGGGAAAAAGAAAAGAAAAAGAAATCAAGTGACTGAATGAAAATTATGTGTTATGTATTGAAACAGATTTCTATGTTAATTTATTGACAGAAAATAAATCTTGGGATCTATATCATTTCCATTAGAATCAGTCCGTATCTGTTCTTGAACGAAATATTAAGTACACAGAAGCTTGGTTATACCGCGATCTTTCGGATCCAAGATCTCGAAGATTGCAATATAACCGAACTTTTATTACACGGTGTCTACAGAATCGGGGAATTATCAGGGAATTTTGTTATTCTGGAAAAAATCAGGGAATTATCAGGGAATTTTGCAATTATTACTTAAAATCAGGGAATTTTTTGGTTGAACAGATTGTTTTTTTTTTTTTTTTTGGTTGAACAGATCAGGGAATTTTAAAAGAAATTGTTCATGAAATCAGGGAAAAATCGGGGAATTTTTTATTCAGATTTTGTAGACACCGTGTATTACTTCGCGACGTCAAATGTCATATATCACACCCTATTATTGCCCACACGATTATAAATCGATTTAAAATGGTCATTTCACGATTACCTACATTATTCAGAGCTATGTGAGAGAATTTTATATTTATAAATACATAAATCATTACCTTTTCAACACTTCGATGGGTTATATTAGCCAAAATCGATTTGGCGCCGCCATTTTGGCATCTTGTACAAACGACAAGTCACGTGGATCGAAACTAGGTATTCGTACGCCTATTAGATTACATGGGCCTCTTAACTGGTTGTCATTGGCAGAAAAATAGATCTCGATATTCATTTTGGTTAAACGAAAAAGTCCGCGATTCAGGTATTTTTTTAAAAATATATTGTATTTGATGCATTTTCGTGACATTAAGGTAGGTATAGAGCCTCAATTACTGTAAATAATAAGGAAACAAGCATATTAATTTACACCTTTGATTTGATTTTAGGCGAAAAAAACGGTAAATTTTGCAATTTTACAATTATACACCTTTTCGAAAACAGTTTCGTTTAACCAAAATGAATATCGAGATCCGAATTTGCAATATAAACAACCACGTTATAACCGAGCTTCTGTGTATCAACAATTAAAACAAACTTATTAATTACCAGTACGTATGCATGCATTTCAGTTTAATTTTGAAAGCTCTTTGAATGTAGTAAATCCATTTTTTTGTGATATACTTTTGCAATATGAGAAACTTAGCGTTTTGGATACTGAAATTGGATATTTCCAATTTGTTTTGCAGAATTGTGTCCACGTATTTGGTGCATCATGGGTATTGTGCTACAGCTGAAGCTTTTGCTCGAAGCACAGGTCAAGCATTTGAAGAAGAATTGGCCTCTATAAAGAATAGACAAAGTATGTAAATATTTTTTTATCCTCTAGTTATTTCATAATTTGTTTTCATTTCATTTTATTTTTCTTGTAAAGATAATAAATAGGAGTTGAAATGCACTTGATAAAAATGAAATTAGCAACATAGAAAAGGGGCGAGATATACCAACACTTTCAGAATACTGGGCATATTCCATCCTGAGAGACAGCATAAACATTTAGGACAACCCAAGGTTATCTTTAATGTTTTCAATATTTTTAAATAGTTTGTGTGTCTGGCCTTTTTTGGAACAATTCTATTAACTTTACACATGTAGTGATGGGTTTGTAGCATTAAGTTGGATTATACGGAAAGATTCAGCAAGAAGGCGGTGGGATAGTTTGTTGTGGTGGGAGAGGGATGTGGCATTTGTGAAGTTGATGGTGTGTCCAGTTGTTGTTGTAATGTGTGACTGTGTATGAGCTTGTGGGGGAGGAGTCTTTGGTATTGAAGGCGTACTTGTGTTCTTTGATGTTTTATGCTGTTTATTTCATTTTTACCAAATATGTATATTTCATTTCCTATTTATTATCTTTATTTCATCAATGCACTTTAAGCCTTCTCATTCATTTATTTTCCTTGTAAATGGGTTCAGTATTAAAACTGTAATCAAGTCTTTTATTCTATTTTCAAACTATCAGAATATTTCTCTGCAAATTGACTTAATAATTGTTTATTTAAGTCAATGAACGAATTTATAGAATAAATTCCTGTTGGTTGGGGGAAAAAAAATAAATAAAAAAAAAAAAAAACCAAACACCTGCTTCTAATTGAATAGTAGCCTTTTTTTTTTTTTTTTTTTTTTTTTTTGCCCCTAAGGCAAGAGAGATCACACTGGCTATCATAACAGAAAATGATGTTTTGAAGATTTGTCATGTTTTTTACATTTGCTGATAATTAGTATTAGCAACATTTATGTAAGTGGACATGCTGCCCATTTTTTTTTTTTTTGCTTCTTGGAGATTGTACATCTCCTTTGTCATTCATCCCCTCTAGCTATGCCATTACAGACTTCTATTATCTTTCTGGCGATTTCCTTTTCCTGCCAAAGATATTGTGTAATATGGGTTTCTCGCTGCAAATCAGTAGGTCGGAATATTTTTTATTCTGCTGTAAATATTTTAATAGCAAAATATTATTTAAGATAATCAGCAAAAAATATAATTCTCTGGTAGCAGCATACTTTTTAAATGTGTTATGAAAAAAAAATTATGTGTTATGGAAATTCTATTTAATATATTTGCAAGATTATAAATTTTAAAAGAAAAATAAATATTTATTACAAACCTGAACTTAACTGATCCTACGTTAATGGAGGAGATTTGTTATTTTTAACACAAATTAAGATTTGTTCACATCTAAAGATTGACAGAATGAAAACTGCTCAAGTTCAAAGTTATTTCTGTCTGTTAACATTCCAATTACTTGTCTAATATGTTTTTCTGTTAATATTTTTAAAAAATGCTCTTTTTAGAAAGCAGGTTTTTGGGATTGATTTATAAATTTATTAGGAAGAAATATTTTGGAATTTGTTCTCATAATTTTCTTTGTTTTCTTTTTTTTTTTTTTTTTTTTTTTTCTTCTTTTCTTTTCTCTAGGGATACAGAAACTAGTTCTAGCAGGCAGAATGGGTGAAGCAATAGATACCACACAAAAACTCTATCCTGGATTATTAGAAAGAAATTTAAACTTACTATTTATGTTAAAGTGTCGCCAATTTATAGAGATGGTAAATGGCACAGACAGTGAAGTTCGGCCAATGCGTAGTCCCAAATCTCAAGGTAGCTCGCCCAGCATGAGCCCCAACTATCATACTCAACGCACTGTACACACCTCTGTGTCTAGGAGCTGCAGTCCCAACAGTATGCACTCCTCTATAATCTCTCATAAACCTCAAACAAGCAATCTCATACAATCCTCAACCTTAAATGTAGAGGATATGAACAATGTAAATATGTCAATGAACGGAGAGTCCTCGAAAGACAGTTGCGTAAAACTAGACTGTCACGAAAATGATGTAGATATGGAGACAATGGACAGTGAAGAGAACACAAGAACAACGGTTACAAATGGCAATGCAACAAATGGATTTCAAAATGGTGGAAGCCACATAGATAATGAGGAAGACATTGATGAAATGGGTAAGTTGTGAAAATAAGAAATACTTCATTTTTTCTTAGATATCTAACTTCTTAACTGTTTAATATTTCTATGCATAGCATTCATGGCATTGCTTAAATAAACTTTCATAATAAAAATTGTAGATAGATATCTAAACAATTATTCTGAAATTGGATTAATTCTAATACCTTATCTAAGCTTTCATTTAACATAACTTCTGAATTTATTTTCATAAAATACTTTACAAATCAAGAAATGATTTAGCTTAAGGATAAATAAATAAGAAAATAATTTAAAAAAATAAATAAATCCTAATTTCGAAAATTTGAATAACTGTTTGGTAGTAAGACACACTAAGAATCTGGAGTATCACTAAAATTGTAAAGAAAAGCAAAAGTAATTAATTTTTCCTCAACAGGTCAACTTAGGATCAAACATTTGTTAGATTAGTCTGCATTATTTGATAATAATAATCAATACTCTGAAATAAAAAAAAATAATCCCAATTTCAATGAGAATTAATTAATTTTCTGTTATTTGATGTTTAGATTTTATTCTTAATACAAACATATGACTAGTCGTGTGATTAAACAAACATATGACTCGTGTAGCTACATTTTGATTAGATTCATTCTCAGAATTTTCTCGTGGAACATTAAAAGCATCCTAACAGTACACCACTGTGCCACGGCACACAGGTTGAGAAACACTTGATATCAAACAGTTTAAAAAAAAAAAAAACTTGGAAACCATAAAAATAAGTTTTTTTGCTTTCTTTTTATGATTTTCAAATATAAGCCATTTTTACCAGAAGAACTCTTTACAAAGCATCTTATTAGCATCTTAATAATTAAAAAATTTCTAAAATTTCTGTTAAGTCCTCATGGAACAGAACAAGTCTTTGTTAGTTCGGATTTTCATAAAATTTTATATATTAAGAATTTAAAAAAAACTGATGGAGACTTATTTTGGTGAGAGCTGATTATAGTTGATCTAAGATAAGAAACACTGGATGCAAACAAAAGCATTTTGTATCCTTCTGCTTAGCTAATTGGGATTTGTTTTTAAGTAATTCCCTTCCTACACAGTCCTATCCAACTAATGTTCACACTCTTTTCAGCTGTTTTACTTACAATATGACATGACTTAAAAATTGTTGATTCAGTGATCTTGTATAAAAGGTGTCAAATACTGCACAAACATTTTTTTAGAATTATTCGGTTTTAACCACTCCATAATAGCTTTACCTTATGATGCTTGTTACTTTCACAACATTAGATTTGTACCCTTGTTGAAGGAGAGAATTCATTAGCAGCAGTCATATTAATCTGATTGGACAATGGAAAACTTATCATGGATTAACACAAATCTTGGCCTCTAAAAGTATAAATATATTTTCAGTATATTGAAGGTTTTCCCCTTATGGAATAAATTTATGGAAGAATTAGATTTATATAAATAGGCATTTGTTTTTTGTTTTTTTAATTATTAACTAAGGTTTTAGTATCTAGTTTAAGTGGAATTACTTTCTTCTGTACACTATCGAGTGATAGTTGCACTTCGGCAGCCATCATATCATGCTGAGCCTGTCTTAAGCCATTTTGTTTACATCTAGTGTATTAGTTAGTTTGGAAATAGTAAATTATTTCAACCAACAATGAAAACATTTATGTTTTAACAAATGACACTTCTACAAAATTGACTAATTTCATGGTAGAGTATCAATTTACCAGCAACTTTGAATCTTTTCCAAAACAAATAAATTTGTGTCAGAATTGTGGTTCTTTAAGGTTAATCTGTTAGGTTCATCTGGATATGATTTTGCTCTATGAATAATTTTTCTCCATTTTCTAACTTTGTTTGCATGAGCTTTTTAACATTTAAAAATAGAAGTTTTGACTATGCAATAATTTCTATGAATTGTTTTTTTTTTTATATATATATTTACATAAGGTTATTTAAAAATATATCTAGACTAATAAAAAATGTTGTACTAAAAAAAACAAAAAAAAACTGATAAGATATCAAGGCAATTATACACTATTCTTCTAAAAATGATAAAAAATTAAGTATAGGCAATGATGTGAAGTAAATTGGTTTTTATTTTTTTAGGATTCTTTTTTAGGTTTTGTAATGTCTAACTAGAAAAGAATTGCAGCAGCAGCCATTTTTTAATAAAAGCTGTATATTTGGTAGTGATTAAAAGCAGTTAATGTCAAAAAGGAGGGGAAAAGGGTTAGCTATATTATTTAACATATTATTGGAATTTAATAATGAATATTTTACTAAATCATTGTGTATTTTAAAAAAACTAACAAACAAACAAACATTTGGTGTAAATTCCAAAAGATTCTAAGAAGTCTTGCTCAGCCTGATTCCTATAAAATTTTATTTAAAAATAAAGGAAAATTACCATTTCATTCAAAACTTCTGTACAGTGCTCACGCCGAGAGTTGAAACTCCCAGAATGCAACGCAGATTATAGATTTTCCTTTCCTGGCCGTTCGCTAACATTTAAATAGAAGAGAAGCGACCTCTTCTATTTGAATGTTAGCGAATGGCCAGGAAAGGAAAATCTATAGTCTGCGTTGCATTCTGGGAGTTTCAACTCTCTGGCGTGAGCACTGTAATTGATAATTTTTGATGCAGACAGGGATCATTTTTTGAAACTCTTGCTTTTTATTTTCACTTGTTTTCTTGACTTTCAAGCTTCTTTGAACTTGCTTTTACTTATTAAAGATCTTTAGCCTTAATTGACCTGGTACTAAGATATAACAAATTATATATAAACATTTTTTAAAAAAGGCTTTTATTTGCAATGCACTAAAAAGGAAGAAAGAATTCTGTCTCCACAATCACAACATTGTAATATTTTAATATCGCTAAACTAAAAGTGTGGGGTACTTAATACAATCGAAGTTCATTTACAGTTATGCCATTGAAACCTAAAATGAAAAATTTCCATATGGTAAGTTTGCAACTTCATGCTGATGTAAAGTACCTATATTGAGGGGAATTGTATAATATGTTGTTGTTATTTTCAGTCATGTATTGCATTATTAGGGGTGCCTCTTGCTTATATTTGAGCGATATTAAATAGTACAATCTTGTGATTGTGGAGACAAAATTATTTCTTCCTTTTTTTAGTGCATTTAAAAAATAAAAAAATCTGTATTTATATATAATTTATTTTCTACTTTTAGTCTTATTTTGTAATTGAAGAAGATATTCATATGAATAAAAATCTCTCTCAACATTTTCAAAACAAATATTTATTCACTTATTCTCATAAGTTTCAGATTCGCATACAGATATCTTCTCTGTATCGTTTCAATTTTAGAATATGTACTGTCAAGGCAATACATTATTAATACCAGCTCTCTTGTTTATATACCACGTAAGTGAAGTCCGTCAATCGAGTGATATCTCTTCGTGATAATTTGAACGCCATCACTATATTTTACAGATAAATTCATACTTAAGAATATAATTAAATGTATTATTGCTTGGGAAATGCAAAGGCTCTACTTGATTCATCCAAAACTATGCAGGGTTTTACTAAAAAATGGAAAACAAACAATTATTTCTTAGAGTTTTGCAGGAAAAAATGCAACTTATCTGAAAATTTAAATAATTAATTCCTGCGTAATGAAACAACTTATCTGTAATATTTTTGCATCCAAGTGCATTGTCATCCAAAATGAGTGAGTGTGCCAATTTTCAGCTCTGTAGCTCATCACAAAGTGGGTGAAATATCGATTACAAAATTTTGACCCAGAGTGATCCCTAGAGGAAGCAAGTTTAATAAAAGCCTTTAAAAATAATTGAAAGAAAAAAAAAAGCAAGCTCTCAAAATTTGTTTACAAAGCAGAAACAATGATGAGTACATCAATTACAAAACAGTGTGAGCACAAGTTAGAATAATATATAGAGGATTGGAAAAGATATGTTAAGTTCTTAGAATGTGATATCACTGGACCACCAAGGACAGATATTAAAGTTTTTAAATAATACCTTAAAGCACAAAATGATAGTCTAAGAATAAACTTAATCTCAAACAATATTAGACATTATAGAACATTTCGGAATGAAATGTATCTAATAGATAAATAAAGAAAAAGAACCAAACAGTATCCTAAATTGATAATTTGGAGGAATTGGAGAAAGAAAGGAATTAAAGAATAGAAATTAAAGAATGCCTAAATGGTATGTCTGGAACTCTTCAGGCACAGAGAATAGCTTAAAACAAAATTTACTTAATCTGTTCAATAATATTTGGAAAACTCATGAACTCCCAAGGGATTGAGAAGTTGAATAGTTATAAATATGCATAAAAAAAGGCTCCAAAAACAAATGTGAAAACTATAGAGGAATAACACTTTTACAGACTACCTCAGAATTATATTCAAACATATAAAAACTTCTTAAAATGCCATAAATTTATAAATTGCATATTCTTTAATACTACTTAACAACATCATCCTCCTACTGGCAGAAGGAGGATGATGATGTTAAGTAGTATTAAAGAATATGTGATTTACATATTCTAACATTATTAAAGAGATAAGCTGGTAAAATTTATAGGAATAATAAGAGAAAGAGAATGCTCAGATGCTATGTTCACATTATATCAGATTTTAGAAAAAAGAATTTAACTTGCCAACATTCCTTTTATTCATTGATTATGAAAAAGTGTACAATAATCTGAACAGAAACCTACTTTGGAAAAGATTATTATCTTCTAATGATGTTTATACCCAATTAATTAATGCCATCAAAAGTCTATACAGAGAAACTAAAATTTGTATTAAATTCTATCATAACTTATAAACAATAATAAAGGTGTGAGACAAGGGTGCAGCCATTTTACGGTGCTCTAATTATACATTTAAAAGAAATTTCAATAGATTACTAATAGAATGGAAAAAAAATAATACAAGGGTCGATTCATAAGTCATGGCAACTATTTTTTATCTCTTGAAAACGTGCTACCACTGAAAATTGGATATATATGTTTGAAAGTGTGACGTGTAGTACGCAATGTTGCAGCCAGATGGGGGATTGCTGGGAGGATAGAAGGAACAAACATGACATTTGAAATCATCGGTTTATTTACATACAACCTGTTTAACATCCTTCAAAGTAGTCTCCCAGGTTGTGCACAGTTGCCATCGACAGGGAAGACGGAAAATACCATTGGCCTCATGCGATTCGTTAATGTGTGCCACCTCACGTCAAACTGCAGGGATGATGAACAAACAAACTGTTTGTTGGCAAAGCATTTCCCATGCAAAGGCTTCTTCACTTTAAGAAAGAGATCAAAGTCACATGGACTAAGATCAGGGCAATAGGGTGGTTATGGCAGGACCTCCCATCCCCAATGCTGTAAACAACATTTAACATTATCTGCTTTGGGAGGGATAGCATTGTCATACAAGATAATTGCGTTGCTGAAGAGTTCAGGACGTTTCTCTTTGTCCTGCACAATGAAGGTGGTACTGCAAAAATAAGGTGTAATACTGTGCAGTCAGTGTGCCCCTCCCGAACTGGATGACACTCCAGAACACCTTGACTGTTGTATGCAAAAATGATCATCAGCTTCTTGATGGATGGATTTTGGCGAACCCTTGTGTTGCTGTGGTGACCCAGGATTCATTGGACTGTTGCTTCAGTTCCGGTTCGTAGGCTCGTGCCCTTTTTTCATTGATTGCAATGATATGATTCAGCATATCGTTTCCTTCGTGATAAAATCTCTGTAGATTGGTATGACATGTCTCATAGCGAGTCCACTGCTCTGCCTTAGTTAGGTGATGTGGCACCCACTTAGCAGCAATCTTCTGCACATGTAAGTCCTACCGTAGAATGAGGCGCACCAATGATGCTGGAATACTTGTATGCCGAGCTAATTCCATCACAGTCCAGCGCATGTCTTCCATGAGGCACTGTTCGATCACAGCCACCAATACATCTGACATAGAACTTCCACTGTGAGGAAAATCGACAGTTGAGGCTCTTCCCCGTATGAAGGCCTCTACCCTCCTTGCTATGGTATGATAGGGTAGCACACGATCGCCCAATGGTTCACGAAGCTCGGCATGACACTCTCATGCTTTGCTGCCATGGAGAATGGCTATCTTCACGTATGATCGCTATTCAACTTTGGTTATATCCATTATGCACCGCTGTCGTCAAAAGACTGACATTGGGAGTGCACACTGCCATACCAGGGCTCGCATGCCCTCTCTAGTTGTAACACTATGTACTACATGTATCACACTTTCAAACGTATATATCCAATTTCCAGTGGTAGCACATTTCTGAGAGATATAAAATAGTTGCCATGACTTATGAATCGATCCTCGTATAACAGATGGAATTATATTAGGAAATAATGTAAAATTAAATACACTACTGTATACAGATGACCAAGTGCTAATTGCTAATTAAATCAGAAGATGAACTACAGATTGCTGCCAACAAATTAAATAAAATAGCAGAAAATAGAAAATGAAAATCTCCACCATCAAATCAAAACGAGTAAAAATACTGTTGAATGACAAAATAGAAGTTTTAGATTTCAAATACTTAGGCAAATAATATCCCACTACAATAATGTTGCTCAGTCAGAATCGAATTTACAAATGTATATTGGAATGAATTGCATAATAAGAAATTTTGGAAAGCAAATGTCTAAAGAAGCACTAAATGACATAATATAACCTCAAAGTCGGCTATCAAGTGGAAGTGAAAATTGGAATCTAAAACAACCACAAATAGAAAGAAATTAGAAGTAGCACAATGAAATTCTTATGACCACTTCTGGAATTGTCAAAACTGGACAAAAGGAAAAAGGGCAAATTCAATCATAATTAAATACCACAACTATTATTCAAGAAATAGAAAATTTTCAGAAAAAATGTATAAAACATGCTGAATGGATACTAAATAATAGGATTTCGAAATTAGTATTTTGATACATGCTTCAGGTATCAAAGAGACAAGTGTCCGAAGGCAAGATGGAAGAATTAACCACATCTTCAGAGTTAAGAATAGCCTGTTTGAGACCTAATCTGACAATGATCAGATGAGACAAAATAACTTACGTGTTTTTTTTTTTTTTTTTTTTTTTTTTTTTTTTTTTTTTTTT
>JAFIDM010009631.1:269621884-269649233 GCA_023159025.1 Thereuonema tuberculata | reverse complement strand
TTTTTTTTTTTTTTATTACCTCCGTAATCAGGTGGATAACTTCACCTGCGGACTCGTCGGCTCGACCAGGTGCTCCTTACATTCGGGTGGGTTGGGGTATCCTCACAACCTCTAGCGCTCCTTTTTGGCACCCCCTCAGGCAACACCATGGCCACGTCGCGTTCATCGGTTTATTTGTCAAATGAACGGGCGCTGCTGACTTCTATCTGTAATGCTCCCATGGTGACAATTGGCACCTTTCTATCACACAAAGTGCTCTCTCTAGCACCTCCCCAGTCATCTTCTTTAAAAGACATTACCTATCACCAACCTCGGCAACTCCTTCACCATAATCAAGCAAATCGTCCGTACGCCAAGTCCGAACCACACGAATGAGGACTGCCCAGTGAACAAAAACGCTCGACTGTGTGTCCTTCTCGCCGAACGACACTAGTTTTTTCGTACCGTAGAACAACTCTCCCCTCCGTCTAATGCAATTGCTGTACGAAGATTTCTGCTCACGTCTAATCCTCTTGAGGTCGACTGGCTATTTCTCCCTTCACTCGGTTCGTGATTCGTCCAACGATTTCCGCCGGTATCCCATGGTATCGGTCTGTCTCGATCTGGGCTATGCTCTCCCGTTTTCATCGGGTTGCTTGGTGGAGACTCCGTCCGATCACTGTCTCTGCGGTAACCCGGTCCGTTACTCCTACTTGTAGGCGATGACACGCTGTTCACGTTTGCTTTCCTATCGGGCTGTGTGAAGCTTTCACTGGCGTGGTCGTAATTCCCTAGCATGAACTGAAATTTTTCGATGGTCATTGCGTCCACACTCATGAGCAGATTTCGTATATGAACTGGAAAATGTCTCGTGAGTAAGCTTATAATGTCCTGCTCTGACATCGGCGGTTCACACTGCCTCAGCGCAGCTATCTTGTCCTCTGCGTAACCACGCATACTACCATCTCCTCTCCTCCAGTAGGAGTGCATGAGGTCGAATTTGAATTTGGCCTGTGCCTCCTTTCCCCAGAATCGAGCGAGAAATTTACTCTTAAACTCGTCCATGGTGGTGGGAAACGGGTCCAAGGTATCCATCCACGTTTTCGCCGCTCCTTTTAGCATTTGGTAGATTATTCGCGGCTTCAGTGCCTCTCTGACATTCGTTAATGCGAAGTAATTTGTGACAGCCTTCATAAATGCACTGGGATGTTCGCCGGACGTCCCATTAAAGGTCAATGTGGGTGGTATATTGGTCAATGCCGTTGCCAGCGTTACAGGTGCTGTTGGTAGGCGTTCCATTTTGTCATTCATGTCCTTAACTCGTTCTTCTACGAGCTGTCGAACTTCCTGTACTTGTTGAACAACCACTGTTTGTACATGTGTGCTTAGCTGGGCATGTTTGTCAACCGCGTCGCGGTGCACCTGTCCGACCTTCTCTGTTATTCCTATTATGCTCTGTTTGACTTTGCCAATTTGTCCATTGACTTGGCTGAGTTCGTCGGCTACTTTGCCTTCTAAGGCGTCGCACTTTTGCTGCACTGCTGATTCGACTTGGGCTATGCGACCGTCGAAGGTCGTTTTGAATTCACCGATTGTACGTTGGACGTCATCCTTAATATTCCGAAGACCTTGTTCAAGCTTCTCGGACAGCTTTACTTCTTGAGCATCGATTTTTGCACTTTGTTCACTTATTTTTGCATCTAATCTCTGCAGCGTTTCTCCAGTCTTTGCACCTAGCTCCTCGACTATGGTATTCAGTCTCTGGATTGACTCGTTAGTTTTGGCCATCTGTTTGTCCATTTTGGCATTTAATTTTGTGTTTTGTTCGTCCATTTTGACATTTTGTTCGTCCATTTTGGCACCTTGTTCGTCCATTTTGGCACCTTGTTCGTCCATTTTGGCACCTTGTTCGTCCATTTTGGCACTTAATTGCGTGTTTTGTTCGGCCAACCTAGCCATGGCTTCAAATAGCTCTGCCAATCCTGGTTGCCTTGCCGGACTACGCGGCGCTTCCGCAGCTAGTGTCTCAGGCGCGGGAGCTACAATGTGAACTGGTCTAGGCACTGCCACGCTAACGTGTGCAGCCTGCTCTTCTAAATTTAACTGCTGCATCAAGCTAGAATCTAACGACTCGGGCTCGTCCGTTTCTCCATTACTGGCGTAGGTTTCAGCCTCCCTATACTGAGAAAACGCGTCTTTGGGCGTCTTTCCGTCTGAATCACCGTTATTGCTCATGACGACTCTAAACTAATTTGCTATTCTAATTACTTAACTCCTTAAACTTGCATATACGTCCTCACAACATGTAATGGAACACACCTCTCCGTGGGCCGTGTCCACTCCGTGTTTCAGTCCGCTGTCTTCCTTCGGGCCGTGTCCACTTCGTGTATCGGGTCCGCTGTTATCGAGCCGGGTGCGTCGTGTATCGGGTCCGCCGTCTTCGAGCGCCTGGATATCGGGTCCTGCTGTCTTCGTGCGTGGGCGCCTCGTGTATCGGGTCCTCGTTGTTGTCGGGCCCCACGTTGGCAAGCCAAATATGTAACGGTACCACGCGATAATTTTAGTCCTTCAGGGGTTGTTCGGGTATTTTGTTGGGCGCCAACCGAAAAGTCCGTTCGGTGAATTTTCTATCTACCCCCTCCAAAGTCGTTACATGGTATGCCCTGGCTAATCCAATCCATTCGGAGCGTGGGGGAGCCACACTTCACGTTCACGCACAAAGAAGCACAACGCATTCACCACATTAATTTAAACTTAACCATTTTTATTCGACACAGCAAAATAACAATATGTCACTTCTCTACAGGAATGACAATTTCGGCGAAGCTATGGCTTATAACTTCTTAAAGCATAAAGTTAAATTACGACGCACTGAAATTTCACTTACGAAGCACTAAATAACTAAATTATGAAGCACAAATTTTACTTTCGAAGCACTAAATAACTAAATTACGAAGCACAAATTTTACTTACGAAGCACTAAGTAACTTGTGGAATCCTACTAAATTACGAGGCACAATTTTCACTTACGAAGCACTAAGTAACTTGGGGAATCCTGCACGGGTGTACACGTGCATTGAACACAGAATTTGCAAGCTTTATTTTGCAAATTGATTTCAGTAATGTTTCGCTCAAATAAACTGTAGAAATTGTAGGCTATCCACGGGTTGCCTATTCTAACTAACAATAACTTGAATTAACACACCCTATTTCTAACAATCGCATCGAGAATTTGAGGCGCGGCCGCCAATACATCGTCCACGGCGATCGACGAGGCCGGGTGCATTGTAGAAAGGTTAAGAGCAAAACTGCGGCGAGAGAGAGAGATCTAACTCGAACACCCCGTTTTATAAACTTTAAGAGCGCCGCTGTGTGACGTCACGCGTCGCACAGACCATACGGATAGCAGGATTGCATATCTGCCCAAATAAGGGAGATTACCTCATAATTACCTCACATGGAGTGATAATGCTAATTAACCAATAGAATTACAATGCTTACAACAATTCCAAATATGGAATGATGGCCACAAGGAAATTCCTAAGAATAGGAAATTTCCAAACTCAAATAAACTCAGCTTAATTAAAGCAAAAAGAAAATTAATTCCTTATTAAAATCCTTAAATTCAACTAATCTTAAATTACACAACTACTTAAAACACCTAAATTTCTAACATTAAATTGCATTAAATCCTAATAAGTTACATTTAAAAGATTTATCTCCTAAAATCCTAAATTAAAATAAATTAAAGCCTAAACTAAAATAAAAATCACTGACAATAATTAAAACTGTCCCTAACGAAGTCTTTCGCCATTAGCTTTTACAAAATAATTACTTTGAAATTATTTTTCTTAATTGACATTTCTTTTGTCTTTAGAATGATAATAATATTAATATTCTAATATTTTAATAGTTATAATAAATCGACATATGAGTATTGTCACAATATATATATATAAATGTATAAATGACATACATAATGATGAACATTGCTATATAACATCTGGCAGATATTCTTTACTTCACAATATAACTGAAATTTGTGGAAATAACCAAATCAAATTTGAGATGTTAGGAAGCCTTGTTTGTGATTTAATTTATATTACTAATTTATTGATTTGTTTGAGTCCCATTTAATAAAATAAAATTTATTTGAAGAGGAAGGATCATTTAAATTACATTTCTGCTTGATTCTATTCAAATTATTGGAGAGGTTTGTTTAAAATCGTGTGGATACATGCAGCTACTATTTGTCAGGGACATTGACTTTTAAGGGTGGTGTCAAAGTTTGCTAATAAAGTTAGTAATCTTTGTTACACCAATTTGTTCTGTCCAGTGAGAAATTCTGATAGTTTGGCAGAAAATTTTTCCAAGTCATTTGACAGCCAGCTGTGGCCATCTTATCCCCTATCCCTTCCTATTTAATTAATTACTGTTTGTTTATTACTTCAGTTGTTGTCTGAAGTTGCAGCTTGTTCATGAAGATGACAGATGTCTTTTTGGTGTGCTTAGAAGTTATAATGAAAGAAGAAATAGAAAGAGGCTGAATGTGACGTGTCACATCCAATAAGTTTTTTTCTTTATTAACTTTGTTTTAACTTCCATGGCTCATTGTAAAATTAATTTAACCATCTACATTTATACTTGATGCTTTTTACCTGATGAAAGGAAAATGGCATGTTGCATTCAAATTGTAATTTCTTGAATGAAATTTACAGAATATATATAACTTATATTGAAAAAAAAATGTGAAATTTCTCAGTTTTAAAAGCCAATTAAAGCTGCATACCATATCACATTAAAATGTTTTGACTTGTTGTTAATCTAACATAGCATTTTAAAATCTGATTTAAAATGATGTTATAGGAAATTCTGTTGAATTAGTAGTGTACACTTGATTCACTTAAAAAATATTTCCTTAAAAAAAAAAAAAAAAGTTAGTGACATTTTGGAACGTTTCCAAGGGAAGAATCATGTCTTTGGTTAGTTGATAATGGAACCTGGGAAGATTATGAAACTTTCTTTTACATATGTTTTATTAAATTAAAAAAAAATCATTAAGAAGTGTTGAATGCTTTATCCAGAAATTTAATTTGACTACAAATATTAAACGGTTTGTTAGCATTGCTTGAAGGATTGAAATAAATGTAAGGGTGTTTGTAAAGTGAAACTTAGTAACTTTTAAGTTTATTTTTAGTTGTATATTGTTTTGGTTCAGAATCCCTTGTATAACTAATTAGCACAAATTGATATTTTGCAGTGAATTTCGTTATTGTTCTAGGATGTTACTTAGTAAACATCCTAAAAACAACTGTTTCATGGTTTCTGTTAAGTGTTAACTAGGAGTATGAGGAATTGGAACAAAGATTGGAAAGATGTTCATAGGCTTAATTGTGTATTATTTTATTTTATTCTGTTAAGCCTAAATGTTGTGCTCTCTAACTATGAAATTTTAATACCAATTCTTATATTATTCACATTGTTTCTTTGTTTGTTTACTATACTTTTATTTCATGAACTGAAACATAATTTTCTCGTGTGTATAGTGTGTGTGTATAATATATAGTAAACTCCCGATTATCCGTGGAATTGGGTGGCGTGGCAACCGTGGACTACAGTGTACGCAAAGCGAATAATCGGGAGTTTACTATGTATATATATATATACATACATACATACACATACCGGGTGGGATAATTAAACTGTTAGTACTCAAAGTGTGATGAAGAGAGGATCTGCTTGATGGATCACAATGAAAATTGGTGGGTACCTTAATAAGAACATTGAGAAGAGAAATTGCAAATAAAAAAAGTTGAGTGCCACCAAGGTGGCATTGGTGCTAAAAAAGTGTTAGAACACGCTAATTTTTCATGACATTGCAGCCTATCATATCTAATGTCTTCCTGTAATCGCTAGAAGTAATCATGAATATCTGCAAAAAGGACCAAGCTTTGCTAGTGAACTTATTATCAAAATAGCAATAATGCCACAATAACCTTATGCCAATATTGTCTTTTGGAAAAATAAGGTAAGGATGTTGCTAAATAGACTGAAGAATATGATAAAGAAATTTGAAGAAACAGGCAAGTTGGGTGTAGCTCCAGGTACAGGCTGGTGGGTTATTTGAAAAGCCAAGTTTATCAAGGCAATGTTGAATCGGTTACTGAACAGAAGGCAAGAGTAACACAGCATGTTGCAGCCATTCCCCGGAGACATGCTTCAAGCAACTGTGGACCATGCTGTATTACATTTCAAGCATATTTTGCGTCTTGATTTCAATGAAAGGTTATTCAACTTGGTATTTTCTTTCTTTTTTTGCACGTCAATTCCACCTGGTGGCTCTCAAAATTACTATTTTTATTTTTTTATTTTTTTAATTTGTAAATTCTTTTCTTCAAGTTCTTATTAAGGTGCTCACCAATTTCCATTATGATTTTCATTATGAAGCCACTGTTTGACTAAAATACTTATCTAGATAAATTAAAAAAAAAGAAAGACCATTTATTTTTTTATACAAAATCCCCTATAGAAAAATGTTGCCAATAAAAACAACAGAAAAGTTCAAGAAACTTAACATGCAATTTTCCAACATTTATTCTTTGGCAGCATTGCAGAGATGTTCTTTCAGTGTGAAAAGGAACTTAAAGCCTGCTTTCTTTAAGATATGTGTAGAGGTGTCATTTAATCTAATTTACTTTAACCAAGCCAAATTCGCAACAAGAAAGAAACGGTAATCAAAACTAAGCTTGAAATGCGATATTTTACAATCCAGTACAGATATCCCAGAATTATACAAGAACTATTCCTTTTTATGAAAACAACTTGGATATGGTTGCTAGCTACAACAAAGGATATTAAGTACAGTATTTAATTCCAGTTGCTTCCAGTTGTAAATCTTTTAACTTAAAATGTAACATTTAAGTGTTGCTATTAAAATGGATTAGAGAGATTTTAGAAAGGAAATGTAGATTATTTGAACCTCATGGATATGATTGTTAATTAGTTTATCAAACTTCATTTTAAATTGTACAGGGGTAAGTAGTTGCAAAATGCCATAAAACAGATTTAAATTGTCCTTTTCAAAACTGTACGCTAATAATTGTAGAATCCTTATAGGTATAAAGTATCTGATATAGTTAATTTCATAGTTATTCAATATATCTTGTTGATATTGCATTAACCAATGACATTGGAGTCTGTTTTAATTTTTATTTTTCATATATAGATATTGATCCTCCATCGGGTAAGAAGATGCTGTGCGGTGGAAACCAAGCTGCAATTGAACGAATGTTGCAGTTTGGTCGCGAGTTGCAGTGTATGAGTGTTCAGTTAAGAAGAGAGCAAGGCAAAAATGAAGTAAATAAAAAGATGCTTCAGGTAATTTTATCTAAATTTACTTTCATTTTGTTTTATGGAGAAAATAAACAGTGTAGTAACTAACAAGGAAAGTAGCCATCCTGTACATCACGAAATTTGGTATCCTTTTGTGAGATGTAAGTACACATGAAAATACTTCAAAATATATGTGGGTTTCGGGGCCAATCTTCCATGGGTTTTGAGATGTTTGACATTGTTTTCATTGGATTTCCTATATTAGCTTCAGTATTAAAAATAGCACATTGCGACTATGGTTTCAAGTGATTGATGATGTTCTAAGTTGATGGGGTCAAAAGCTCAAGTACATATGGTTTCAAATCTGCTTTCAACTATCAACTTACCACATCAGCTACTGCAGACAATTGTAGCTGAAATATTGTATTTCTAATATTTATGCCAATGAAAATAATGTCAGATATCTTAAAATCTGTAAAGCTTTAGTTCCCAAACCATATATATTTTTGAAATATTTCATTTGTGCATTTTTTTCATCAAAAGGGCATCAAATTCCATGATGTCGTGTAAGTTGCAGGAATGTGATGCTAATTCCTGCAACTTAAACTACAGTCAGAAATTGAATTCCAGAAAGGAAAAATATTTTTTAAGGAACTATTCATTCAAAAAATAGTTTATAAAGTTTCTTCTAGAGAGAAAAAGAAAAATATTTACTTATTTTAGTTAATAAGCAGCTTTGTTTTTAAAAATTAATTTGATATGATTTTAATTTGTTAAGTATACATTTTTAAATGAAGATTTTATTTGTAATCACATCATTAGTTGCAATGCAATATGCCAGAACTTTTATTTTTGCTTCATATGGAAAGTGAATTTCCTCCCCCAATTACCTATGTATTTTGTTAAATCCTGGATATTCTTATGCATTGGTTTATATATATATATGCTGTGTATCTCCCATATCTTATTGATGAACATCGAAAAAGCCTCACTTCTACCGGAAAAAAAAAACACAGGAGAGTCGATTTCCAATTTATACCAAGGGTTTGGTTGCTTGAGGAAGCTCGCTCCTCACTGTCATTGGTCACTTGGGAAGTGATTGGTCAAGGTCATGGCCCTTGTGCTCAACAGAGCCCCCACACTTTTGAATACTGTTCATTAGAAGAAAGGGAGTGTTTTATTGCTTTCGGCTGCTCTGCCTCTAACTCAGATGGCCCGAATTTAGCTCTTGGTCATATTTGGAGGTTAAAATCTACAAGGATTGTAGTTGACCATTCTTTCTTGTGAAAATGAATGTAACGTATAGTGATCCAATGAGGGACAACAAGTAGCAGGCACACTGCACGCCTAGCGAAATCAACCTTAAAAATATAAAATTTTATGCTTCATGATTGACCAAATGATAAAAATGGGAATGATCTCAATTCTGATGTACTAACTTGTGTAAGAGATGTTGCTTATTATTTAAAGAATAGATTATGTTTTACATCAGTGTCTATTTTAATAAGATGGATTTTTTTTTCTTTTTTTTTTTTATCTGGACATTTTGTGAAAAGTATCAGGTTGGAAACCGTAAAATGTTGGTTGAATTCCAAAATGAATTCAAAAACTGTTTTTGAGTGTCGGGTGTAATTGAATGGTTGAGTGGAAAATAGATAACATTTCAGGGAAGTTCATTTTTGGGAAATAAAAAAAAAAAAAAGCTATTTTGCAATTTAACTTTTTGTTTAATTAAAAAGGTATCTATTAGTCAATTGTTCACTTAGTCAAAAGGTATTTGCTATCGAAATTTCAAAGCACTATGTGGATCAGTTTAGTAATTAAAAGTGCTGGAATGTTATCCTTTTTCCCCTAAATTCCATAAAATTAGGTAAAAGCTGAGAAAAAGCTTCATAAAAAGATTTATGAAGAAATAGTTTTTATTATCCAACCAAAATTTAAAAAAAAAAAAATTATAATTTAACATTTCTATTCATCAATGTCGCTATTCTCTTGGTTTGTAGTAGGGTTCGTAAGGATTTCATCATAGAATGGTTTGTAGTCTTCAGGTATGTAGTAGACTACTTTTGAAATATCTTGTAACTTTTTGAAATTGATTGGTACTTTCCCCACTGTATGCATTAGTATTGGTATAAATTTATACCAATATAATATCATAGATGTAATGAAACATTTGCAATATATTTTTATAATTCATTTACAATAGTCTGCAATTTCACATTGATTTCATAACTTTTCATTTTAAAAGACTTGGCTTTTTATGTAGGGCTAATATTTCTAATAGTGCTTATCGAGAAGAAAGGTTCCAAAACCCACTCATTCCATTTAGATTATGCTTACAGTAACATTTTCAATTGTTCAGTTTATTTCTCTACAAGATTTTCTGTTATTCATTTATTGTCATCACCTAGCATTAGGTTCTTCACCATCCAAGCATGATAATCAGACTATTCAGCTAGTTCTGCACTGTTTTATGCTGCCATAAACATAGCGATATTGAAGAAAATAAAGAAAAAAGTGCAATGCTATGCATTTTTTTAATCATTTTTTAGTTTGTTACAAATGGAGGCTAACGGTAGCTGTTTTATTTGACTTCTCAAATAAAATTGAAATTTTTGAGAAAAACTGGCTCTTAAGGATGGGCACTTAACCAATCAATGCGTACAAGTTCTGCAATTGAAATTGCAACTACAAAGTTATTCTTACAAGATATAACAGCATTCTTAGGATGGATGTATTAAAATGTTTATTATTCTACATATCCTTAAGCCAGCAAAAAAAAAAAAAAATTAGGAAAAGTCAGTGTAGCTGTGCACTCAGATTCAGTTTTATTGGCTATGGTAGTTAAATATCTGAATAGATTAAAATCAACATCAATACCATCATAAGTGAAGAAGTTAAATGAAATCTTTGAATTTCAAATATCTTACAGCACTTGTTTACCAGTAGAAAGGTTTTGTATAAAGAATGGATGGAATGGGGCAAATGCTTGGGAAGATAAGTAAGAAACACTTTTTTTTTAAGGATACAGATATGATATTTTCTTTATTGAAATGATTTAATTAATGCAATGGATAGATAAAGTGATGTGTTTTGGGAACCTGTGGCATTTATGATTCCAGTTGTTGAATAAGAACTTCAAGGCATATTTGGAAAGTAACTACTGTTCAGCTATTGAAAAAAAGTGAGAATGTATTTTCAAACATTTTTATTTTTATCTAATTCACTAAACTTTAAACTTCTTTTCTACGTAGTTTTCACCATTGTTGAGACATTTATCATAATGGGGGCACCAGCTTTTATATCTGCTTCTCGTAGAACTGGGCTGCCTGTGAAGACATCCACAAGCTTGTGTGTTGAAATTGTCTGCTTGAATTTCTGCTTTTTTGGCGATGAGGGTGTCTCCACTCCATGAACTGCTGCTTTGATTCTGGAGTCTCACGGGATGCCCATGTCTCATCACCTGTGATGATATGGCTTAAAAATTCATCACCTTGCTCACTGTAGTGCACTCTTTTTTGTGTGTGCTCTTCGTAGAGCATCTTTGGCACCCCCGCATTAGCACAAATTCTGAAATTTCAAATGTTCTTCACAATTTCATTGAGATTGTTCCTATTCGTGCATTTGAAGTAGTTCCTGGGTGGTGATGATGACATCAAAGGCATAGTGCAAGCATGGATCTGCAGTAACAAAAATGATGATGGTTAATTATGAAACAATTTGAAAGCACATAAATGAATAACTTTTTTGAATGAGCTTAATTATTTGACATCATTGCATTTGTTTGCAATGTCTTATTCTGTTTTATTTGCACTTTGAATTAATTGCTATAATGTTTTTTTGTGCTATTTTCAGGATGCATTTAGTTTGTTGGCTTATGCTGATCCTTGGAGTAGTCCTCTAGGTTACCAGTTAGATCCTGTTCGAAGAGAACCTGTGTGTGCTGCTCTGAATAGCGCAATTTTAGGTAAGTGTTTGAAAATCTTTTTTGGAATTATAACTTAGGTAAACTTAAGATTTTTTTTTTTCTTTTTCATAACAAATTGACATTGATAACAGTAAATTGAATTGATAATAAATTGAAATAATAAACTTTTTTTTTTAATATTATTATTACAGAATCTTACAACTTGCCTAGAAGACCACCATTGGAGATAGCTTTAGGTCACACAAAAGAGCTTATAAAACTTATGTCCAAAGTTGGACTAGGTTCTTGTGCATTTGCAAATGTGGATGATATACTACATTAACAATTAAAAGTGCAATTTAGCAGCACTCCTTAATATATAATGCCCTCACTAACTGATGACCGTTTTAAAGTTATTTTCTGTATATTGTAAAGTGATGGAAAACACTTCCTGATTGTCAGATGTGGTTGCCTTTGATACTGGGAAAAAAATTTAAAATATGGCTCTGATACTGCTAGTTAGAAGCACTCCACAAAATCCTGACTTTGGTCAGATTTTGATAAAGCTTTGAAGCCTTTGGTTGTGCTTTCTATAGAGGTTTTATTGGCATTTTGTAATCAAACTAATTTAAGAGTTTTGTATGCTGTAAAAACATGCACCGAAAGATAGAGATTTTTCTTTTTTTTTTATATATATCTATATATATTAAATTTTAACTGTTAAGGGTAAAAGTTAGGATTTACAAAATAGAAGTGAACAAAGTATTTCAAGATCGTCTTCTTGTTTGTCGGCCACACAGAGAAAAAGAAAGAAAAAAAAGATATTTGCCGTCTACACGCCATGAATAGCCCGTCAGTGGCCCACGAGACTTAATCTTTTGGTAAGCAAAGAAGTTGTTTCTCCGATACAGATCTTTCACTTATTCACCCATGCAAGAAAGTCTTTTGTTCTTCAGTTTGCCCTCTTTTTAGCAGCTAATATAAACTCTTCCCACAATAGGGATCAAGCAGTTGGTGAAGATATATTTGGTATGTTAAGAATGTTAGTCTAAGCAGAAGAATGATACACATTTTGACATTTGTATAACTTGCATGGTCACTTCATTTGAAATGACAAAATCTTTTTTGTGATATACAAATATAAATATATATATTATAATATTTTTTATTTTGTATAATTTATAGTGCAACATTTTTTATCCCTAGTACTGTAGTGCAGTATTTTTTCTTTCTTTTCTTTTGTTTCCTTGCTTCAAAATAATAAGAAAAAAAAAGAAAGTGAGATGTAGACTTTTTGTTCTTTTTTGTAATTTTTTCAATATAAACTGCAGTACATAAACTGGTTACTGGATATAATAAATATTGACATTCTTTTGTTAAGTGTCCTTTTTAGTACTGTATGTAAGAATCTGCTGAATGCAGAGAATGTAAATTATGAAATATAAACCTATGTAAATACTTCATTAAATGGAGTCTGGCAAGTAGTCTGTCTTGTATTTTTTACAACACTGAAAAAACGATATACGGAGGGTTGAATCAGTTAAGATGGCACAAATTGAAATGCTGTGCAGCTCTACGACAACCCTTTCCTCCACCATCTGTTACGTTTAATTTGACGTCCCTTCCAAACAATAGCTCAACACTGCAGTTTCCACTATAGAAGACCATGGTTCAATTGCTCTTAGGTATTGCGGGACTTAACAGGAAAGGGTATTAGGTTTATTCCAGTGTCATGTGCTTTTTGTTCGTAAAAAAGTCATTGATGTTTGCAAAGTGTGGCTGGAAACCTTGTCCATGTGATAAGGGCCTTTACCATGTTTCCGTAGTCTGGGGATGTCTTCGTTGTATATGCGATTCTTCGCATATTGAAAATAAGCTAATTTACCTTCATTTTTCCGGGAACTTTATGCAACTTCAACTTTCCACATGAACTGTAAACAGCCACAACCATGAAACCCTTTGAAAACTTTTTCTTGCTCTTTCGTACAGTCAGAGCGTCTTTTATCTGCTTTGAGAGATAATATATTGCCAGAGGTTTCTTGATATCGTTTAGATACACTCACTCACGCTTCATCTAGGGTCACAACAATTTCCATTTTTCACCTGCGAGATAATGTTCATACAGTTTTGGCTGACTGTGAACGATTATGGCAATGTTTGAGTGTACATCAACGATCTTTTGGAGCCAGATTTCTGTTCCTGCATATCACATGACCAACATTTCGACAACTAATAATAAGTTCCTGTTCTTTACATCACTTTACGAATGGAATAGGAGAATCTCCACCTTCGGAAAAATCCATTTATGTAGCCTTCCCAATAACAATTCATTATGTGAAATTCATTTATGTAGTCTTCAATTTCACCACCATTAATATTTTTTACCACTATTTCAATATAACAATAATTGACTGCTTGGTGCTGTGGCCAGTGGCACACGCTACAATTGTAATTTTTTGTGCCATCTTAACTGATTCAACCATTCGTATACATTATAATATTGCTGAATTACACTATTAGTAATGAGGATTTTTTTTTTAGAAACACTACTGTAGAATTTATAAAAAAGTAAAAAAAGTTTATATGAAAAAAGTAAAGAATGCACAACTTAGACTGACTGCCTTTTTTTCCTTCTGTAAATTATATGAACTCATACATAGTGAGCATCTCTAAGCAACCAAAGCCACAATACAACAGAAGAATTAGTTTTTCCTTTGATCTTGCCCATACACTTACACTTATTGACAGCATGTGAAGAAGACAAAGTCTTACTGTTCAACTTTTAATATTTTCCTCCTTTATTTGTCTGTCTGTCTCACTCGAAAACAGCTGGAGTGTTCATTTAATGCCCAACTTAAAACAGTGTTTTGGTCTCCATCTACCCATCTCTGCATTCTCAGTCCTCAGTGTGGGATGAGGATGGCAGAACACATTCCTAGTCTAAGTCTATATCAATATTCATGAAGAAATTAAAGAAGCTATTGTATATCCTAAAGTTTTTCCATGACCATGTGCTTTTGTATTTTCTGTATGTCAGAATATTGAGTAAACAACAACTTACAGTGAAGGATAACGCATAAATATGTTTTAAGTTGGAATTACAAAACAAGTACACATAAGAGAATATAGTGAACATCATAATCTAATAAGAAAGATTAGTACTAGCAATTCTGCTGCTGCTGCTTTTTTTTTTTTTTTTTTTTTTTTTTGTAATATATAATAAGGAAGTATAAAAATGTTAAAATTTGAAGTCTAGATATGTGTTAAACAATTTTATTCAATGGAAAATTCTCATTATATTTTTTAATTACATGTTTCAGAATTCAGCAATAAACCCAAAAAATAAACAGTTACAACGAATTAATTTAAATCTTATAATAAATGACACAAAATGTTGATCCAATTTTGGAAGTTCAATGGAATTTGCAAGTTGAAGTTTATCATGAGGTTTACATTTTATATCAAGTAAAAGTTAACATTACATTTTAGGAAGTTTTTTTTTTCCCCAAGCTTTCAGAGGCTAGTTTGCACACTGATTTTTTTTTTTTTTAATGATTCTGTAGACATTTCTCTCTAATTAATTGGAATAAATTGGATACTACTTAAATTAGATATATATTGAACTACTTAAATGCCATACAACAAAGCCAACGAGCAAGTAAAGCTCTGCAGTTGAGGTCTTTATTTCAATGGGGGTTGAAATGATCTCTGCAATTGGAACATTTTCCATTTCATTCTGGGTATAATTTAGGACTATAACTGTTAATAACCAACTTTAATTTTTCAAGTACAGAAAAGCAAAATGTAAAAACAAATACATTTTTATTAGAAGTTTAAACTTTTGTTATATATAATTATTTAAACCTGCTGAACATAAATATTTTTTCCTCAAAATTATTTGCTATCTTTCTTAATAAAAAAAAAAAAGTTTATTTAGTTTCAAGAAATATAGAAATATAATTGAATATGTAAAAGGTTTCTTGTTCTTCACAGGATTTGTTTACAAGACAACAGGATTAAAAAAATTTTAAATGCATTTAAAAGTAAACAAAATTTAAGTCTTTGGTTGTTTTGAAACCAGTGCAAGTAATATTTTATATGCAGTACTTACAACAATTGAACACTATTCTTTTAATGATGTTTGAACCATTTTGTTACCTGAAACTTCAGCCTGTAATATTGGTTGAAATTATATGGAATTAAATCGTTGTTAAAACAAGCAATTCCTGGAAGAAGAAAAAAATAACCATTTATTTTAAAATGAATCAAAATAAGCAAATTTCAATTCTTTTTTTTTTTTTTTTTTTTTCCCCCTCTTTATCACCTGATGCAATTTGATAACTAAGATCACTGGTGGGATACTCTGTTTGATATTATGAAAGTCTAAGATTAATTTTCTGATTGACTGAAAAGGCTTGAATTGATTATTTTTATTTTATTTCTTCCACATGCATTCTTTTTCGTTTGGAATTAAGAATTTGTGTTTCAGTTGGTAGTCTGTAAGAATTGCATTTTATAAGTAATGATACAAGAGAATGGAGAGTGAATAACATTTTTTTTTTCTTTTCTTTAGAAAGCCTTTCTTAAATATATTATTTTCATTTTAGCAAAAATAAAAAATCTTTAAAGAAATTTCAATAAATTGCTATTAAATATTCACATAAGGATTATGTGAAAATTAAAATTTAAACAATCTAATCTAAGCATTATTTTAGAAGTGGTTCAGTTCGGTTTAGAAAGGAGATCACCTCTAACAGGTTCATCTCATTTCAAGAAAACAAAGAATGATTAAAAGTTATCACAAAACTGTCCTGGTAATGTACACTGGTTAAGATATGAGGTTATGAGACAAACAACTGGTTTTCTTGCATAAGGTGATACTGGTGAAACCTTTGAGAAGCTTGTTGGAGACTGCTCTTTATACTGTGCTGCGTGAGTCATATGATGTATCATGATTATAAGCTAGTAATGGTTTTCCCTTGTGGATTTTTCCCTCAGATGTTCAGAAATAGGTTTTAAAGAAACCATAGTGTCTGTTTGGTACCAATTCCAAAGACGGTTTATTGTATCTTATGATGCTACAATCCACATTTAGCCATCTTGCTAGCTCTGATTTTGTTCATCCATGAGTTGTCCTGTTACTCCACCTCATTTCTTCATGATAGCAATCTTTTCTTTCATCAAACAAGATATAAACATGGTTTGAAGCGGCTGCAAAAAAGAAGTTTACTTTTATACTGCAAGATTCATGTGATGGACAGTGTTTTGAAAATGTGGTATCTGAATAGAATCTTAAGCAACATAAACACTCTTATGCATTTATTTTAGATACCAAAATAAATATGCATACATACACATTTTTGCATTTATTGCTTACCTTTTGAGCATAAATGTAGTAGTAATTTTCCTTTCTCTTCCTTTATCTTGGTCGTCTTCCTTTGCCTTATTTAATGAAATGTCAATGTTGATATATTTTGCAGAAATTTTTTTAATTTATTCAGTAGCTGCTGAAAATTATTATTGTCTTATTACTATTTCCCTTAGTACTATGGCAGCATTAAATGTGCAAGATTCTATTCACAGTTTTGTTTGCTATAATTCAGTTTGTTACTGATTCTAAATCTTCATCTTCTATCGGATGGAACTGAGGTAACTGAAGTAGGAACTTTCTCATAACATTAGCTCAGAGTGTGGTGAATGGTTTCAAGCCTTAAATGTTCTACTGCATTTGCTTATGAAGTCTTGTTATTTAATAGAATAGGTAATTTGGCAGCAAGAAAAAAGTGGTAGAAATATCACTTACGGATGCAAATAAGTAACTACTTTGATATTTTTATTAACTTGATTTTGAATTGAATAAATAAAAGAAACAGAATTGCTATAGAATGCCTATTAAAAAGCTTCATAAAACATTTAAATTCTGTTGGGCGCTGTAAGGATTCTGACTGATCTTGCATCTGATTTATTAATAAATACAATATGAATGGGAGCACGAATTTGAAGAAAATATTAAGAAAAAGTAAAAATCCAACCTTCATTTTGTCAAATCTACTACTGCTTATACAGATATTTTAAATATGTAATTAAAATCTACAAATATTTGTAGTTAATAAATATTTTTTTGTAAACAGTCCTCATAACTTATTGTAGTGTTTCAGTCATACTAAGATTAACATGGACTTCAACTATGATACTGAAAAATTCCAAGTTCACTACAGAAATCATTTAAACTTTGCAAAATTCAATAATGTATGATCTAATTGTTGCAGACATAGCATCAAAAGATTATTTGTCTCTTCCAAACAAAATGAAATGTACTAAAGGCATCGTGCTATTTATCAATTTTTCGAAAAATCAAGTTTTTAGGTTAAAAAATTAACATAGGTTAAAAATGTTTACATACATATTTTGAATACCATTTCAAAATAGTTATTTGTTAAATAAGAAAAAAGAAAATGAAAAACAGCACCTGAACAAAAGAGGAAATTGTCTTTCTGATTGAAGATTACGGGAAGGAGTTGGGAACGGCCGTTTCGTCCTTCTACGGACTCGTCAGCCCAACCCTCGCCTTCCCTTAACCGAATCAGAAAGGCAAGACCTTATTAGTGGAAGCCACTCCCAACTCGGAAGTGACCCCAAAAACCACAAAAAACAAGAAAACAAATTGCTGCGTCTCTCGGCGCCAGCAAAAACCTTCACCTACGAATGAGTAGGCAGAAGGGAAATAAATGAGAACAGAAGGTTCCAGAAGATTACATAGTAATAAGGAAAATTTAACGTGCTGTGAGAATTGTTAAATAAGAAAAAAGAAAAGAAAAAGAAATTTCCTCTTTTGTTCAGGTGCTGTTTTTCATTTTCTTTTTCTTTTTTCTTATTTAACAATTCTCACAGCACGTTAAATTTTCTTTATTAATAGTTATTTGTTAAGAATTTCTTTTATGTAAAGTGATTGCTATTCAATTGTATATAATAGGATACACTATCAAATTAAAGATTAGGTATTGAAAATATAATAAGGTTGAAAATTTGAATTCCAAAAAGATCAAATTATATAATTATACAGGGTGTTTCTTACGAAACCAACAAACTTCGCCAGCATGTTCAGATGGTTATTATTTGCCAAAAAAAAAGTAATGTATACCATGAGTTGATTCGGTTTTGATCCAGAGATTTAGATGAAATGTCTCAGCTATAGCTATTGTGTGAACATGTGAAATAGCCGATTTGAACCAATACGAGATTTGTTGTTTTTTGTTTGTTATTTACGTAAGAGGTGTATTAGTGTAACCGATAACTTCAGACAGTAAAATGCCTGCAATGTATTCTGGTCGCTTCCACAAGGAAATGCCAACCATGTGCTACAAAGGCGTAAGAGGTTCTAAATGCTGTTCAGTAAAGCCCAAACTAGAATTTTGCACACAGCACATGTTGCACCACACAATTGTGGGGAATTATATCTAAATCTTGTCTTTATCTGTACATTCTGCAGAAAGCCCAGCACCTATTATCTACTCTCCACCCAGCGAAAGGTCGACTCTGACCTTAAACAATACCCATGATCTCTTAATCATTCCAGGACTTAACTGTGTCGAGAGAGACAATTGAAAATGGTGTCTCTCGTTCAGCGGATCACTGTAGAAGCCAAACAAAGCAAGTTATTGCTAACATTACTTCTTATTTAGAAAAGGAGAAATCAGCTTAACAGGATTAATTTCTTTTGAGCGTACATCAGCTGCGACAGGAATTGGATCAACATCAGTGAAAGCTATTCGCCGAGAAGCGAAGCGTGCAGCCGACTGATGCCGAATGCATCTGAGAATTGGACTAAAGACGGTCTGATTGAAACTGCAGTTGAACCATTAATTATCTCGGTAACTAATTATGATTCATACAGCAGTTCTTCTGAATCCGATGAATCTATTCCACATTTGAATCTTCATTTCAATCCGTAGATTAAAATGAACTTCATGAAATGAATGTAATTTCACATATTCTTAAAAACTGCTGCGTGAATCATAAAAATTATATATCTTATCAAATATAAGCTACACAAAAATTCTACACACCAAAAAAAAAGGCCACACCAAAAAAAAAAAAAAAAAAAAAAGCTTCCAATACTGTCACCTATTATTTTCTAAATAAAATTAGTGCATTTTCACCTAACAAAAAATAAGTAAATAATTTATTTAACAGTAATTCTCAAATATCAATATGTTATGAATTTCACATTAGAATCCTTTAATAACTTAATCTAAATGATAATACCTTCTCAGAAATAAAATACAATTTTTGAATTTCCAATGTAATTTATTAAAATAGCAATACTAATGAAAAACGCTTGTCTCAATTAAATTCCTATTCAAAAGGAAACAAACAATTGGTAATATACTATAGTTATATTTTTATTTTTAGTTACCATTATTTTTTTTAAGAATTACATTCTACATTGAATAAAATGAATGAAAATAACTACACTTTTGAAATTATATTTCCTGAGAAATCAGAATAGTTCAATAAAAGGAATATCGTTTTATCCGTAAACTTCAAACTTCCCCTAAATGATCACTTTCCCGCCATAAACACTGACATATACAATCGATTCAAATTCTATTATTGCGCCATCTGGTGTCCAGGGTCGACGTTACGTTTGGAGGACTATAAATGTTCACTTTCCCGCCATAAACACTGACGTATACAATCGATTCAAATTCTACTATTGCGCCATCTGGTGTCCAGGGTCGACGTTACGTTTGGAGGACTAGTCATTACGAATATCATGTAACATTTTGTGAATTCAGTGATGAAGCCACATTTACCTGTGATGGTATTAATAATATAAGGAAGTGCCACATTTGGGATCATGACAATCCCAGAGCTTCAACAATCTGTACTTACCAACACGGGATCCCTGTCAATATATGGTGTGGATTCATAGGTAATTATAATTGGATCATAGTTCTTCGAGGGGGATCGACAGAAAACTTGTACAAATTTATGCACAATCGCTGTATTTAGAAGATGTCCACTCGCAATACGACAATGCAATGGATGCAGCACTCACGAAGCCCCAACACATGCAGCCAGACAAGTAATTGCCATGCTGAATAAAACGTTTCCTAATCGATGGATTGAACCATACATAGCTTCCTTAGTCATTTGACCTATCACCATTAGATTTCTATCTCAGAAGTTGTATACAATCAGTAGTGAACATGAATGGAAAGCCAGAAAAACTGGAATAGTTCTACAGGCAATAACTGATGCAGCTGATATTTCATGGATGCAATCGCTGGAAGCACACGTCACATGTTTATAACATAGAGGTGCACAGTTTGAACAATACCTATAGTATACAATACAGGTATAGTGATTTCATTGTAGTTGCATTTCAGATCAATAAATCAACATGTTAAATGGTAATCGGATATGTTTCATTCTGCCTTGTCGCACAACGAAGAGTCCATCTTTCTGAACGAAGCCGAATCTACCCATACTGTATATTAAATTAATATTTGTTGGTTTCGTGATGTGACACCTTGTTTTTACGAGGGTCAACCAGAAGAAAAGTTTAAAACCACTAGAAATTAAATTTATGAGTTATCATAATGCTGACGGTTGCTAAAATATCCGATAGAGGGCTGTACTGCTCAGTACCTCATGTATGTCATTGGAGGTGCATGTTATTATTTCAAAATGACATTCGCTTGGATAACTGGCCTCCTATTGAAACCTCAAAGAAATTGCCGAACATCATCAGAAAGGAATGTCCTGGTCTTATATAAGATGACGTGATCCTTCTTCATGACATTGCACAAACACACAAAACTTGCTTACAATTTCCACTGGGAAATTTTGGAACATCCACCATACAGTCCGAATTTGGTTTCCAGTGATTTTGCCTTAAAAGAACATGTAATGAAGAAGCCCAACAAGATGCAATAAAAGTGCCTACAACGTCAGGGCCCTGGAATGGACAGACTGATCAAACATTGTGAGAAATGCCACAATTAAATCGTCAAGGTGACTTTGTAGAAAAATAGTGTATCTGTGCAACTTTAAAGGCACCAATACACTATTTTTCCACTTTAACGGCACCATCTCATTTTCATCCAATAAAGGTTTACTTTTTCGTAAGCAAGCTTTGTAAACTTTTTTTTATCTGATAGACCTGCATTTTTTCTCTATTTCCCAAGGTTTCAATGTATTACTGACTAATAAGATATTTGTTTAAATATGTTATTTAGGGTAGTAGTGAATGAGACTCCAGAAACTTTTACAAAATATAAGAACTTACAATTTCTGTTTTCATTCTGCATTAAGTATAAAAGTAGCCGAATTCGTATATAATTTAGTTTGATTCTATATGAATTTGCAAGAATTTCAAAGCATTTAATGATTTTTGCCTTTAAAGCTTGTGATAGTTTAAGATGTTAAAGAGAGGAAACCGAGATATTAAATTAGATAAATCAAATAAAAATTAGGGAACGGATTAAAGGAAGGCTGATTGGTCGAACACTATTTGCCCGCTAAATTGGAATGGAAGAGATGTGAGTCACGGCAGCTGTAGGTTGAACCATCGAGAATTTCATGACTAACTGCTTGGATATTATTACTTTGTTATACACAGAAATGAAAGTTAATTTTAAGCCACTTTCAGTCTTGACCAAGTACAGTTAAGAAATTAAACGTAAGATGCAAATGTTGATGGAAATGTTCGACGCAGTCAATTGCTGTAATTGAGATGCAGAGGAAACTTAAGCTAAGTTTGTTTCAGTTATTTATTGTTAAATTTTTAAGAAGAGGGAAGGAAAATATTGCAAATTGTACATTATAGAACTTAATTTGTATTATTTTCAGTAATCACAAAAGTACACATACATACACCAAATGTTTTCAGAATTCTGACTGATTACTGTTGTCATAAATACGACACATTCAGACATCGCTACAATTGTGTGACTAATTAGTGGTGGTAAAAGTTTTGTCAGTCTCCATCTTGGCTGAGAGTTGTTGAAATCCGTCTTATTTTTTGTTAAGGCTGTACGAATTAGCTGCATCAGGTGTTGATTTGTAAGGATTGCACGATGCTTCGACATCACAAACTTCATTAGAGAGTACAGTGATTTACATGAGGAAATGTTCTGCTGAGAATTGAGATGAGTGGTTTTCTTCAGTTCTGGATTTTTTATTTCTGGAACTTGCTTCCAGACCTTAATTGTAGACAGAGTTTAAACCAGAAGGTCTTGTTTAAACTCTGCGAATAATTATAAAGCTTGATATTTTTTTATTTGCCTTTCTTATTAATTGTGATGCAAAAAGGAGCTCATAACATCTTTAGAAGAGCTGCATATGGCTCCTGAGCTACTGTTTGACCACCCATTTTTTAGAGTAAAATATTTGATCAAAGGCAACTTCGATTGGAATTATTAAACTTAATGTAATGAAAACTCCGGATTTTTTTACGTGTGTGTTTTTAGAATAAATTTTTAATAATTTATACTTAACTGTATTATTGAAATCTGATTGGTGTTTATGACGTAATTTGTAAAGGGTCGATGTGAGAGATTGGTATTTTCTTGGTGGTTTTAAGGACTGTATCTTAATCGTCATTTGGAGGGAGGGTTGTATTCTAAGGCCGCTACTTTTACAAAAAAAAAAAAAGACTCATTTTCCTTCAGATTCGTGGGATTTTTCAGTGATTAGAGATTCTGATTTGGATCTAAAGAAAATATTTACAAATTGAGAACGTGTATCCGAAACAGTTTTCACGATAGCATCGAGAGAGGAGGAGTTAGCAATATGTATGGAGTGAGTTTCACTATTTTAATTTTGACTGAAGAAGAGAGAAGGAAACACTAAAGAAGATGGTGAATGAAAAACTTTTTGAAAAAAAAAGCAATGGCAATATTTCTTGCACATCAATAAACGATTTAGGAATTGCAGATTGACAAGGATTTAAGAATATTGTAGGAATGTCGCCAACTCAATTTGGAAATAAATTATTGATTTTAGTTGGATCATTCATAGCCTTTCAGACACAAATTACCGAGCAATAATTACTCTTCCTGAGCAATTAACGGTAACTTTGAGATATTTGATGACTATTTAATTTATAAATGAATCTTCTTAATTTCGTATTGAAATATTCATCTCAGTTTCTTTATATTTTCTTACTTCTAACAGCGGTATTTAGACAGGCTAAGAACTGACAACATTCGGATGCAGTTATGAAATGTGGAAACAACTATCATTTTGTCGATTTCTATTGCAAAACGTGCCTGAATGTGTTCAGTTTCTTACACAAAATTGAACCAACTCCTATCCATACCTTGCAGCTATCTAGCAACATTTGAACCAACTACCAGATGGAGCATTCAAGTTGCATTAATTTGCAATTTGGAATAAACTCATCTCATTTTTGTTTTGCTTAAATATTCGTGTAACAATGGTTTTTACTGGTTTTTAAACAATTTAAAATACTTGCAATGTCTTATTAAGAGGAAATACATCACACAGAATTTTTAAATGTGAATGTTTATTAATTTATATAAGAATACATTTCTTGCAACCGATGAAAAATATTACATACCGAACAGTTCTGAGCTATGCTGTGAAGATGAAACTGTACATACAAATCCAATCATCATCTTTTTCTTTTTCTAAAACCGTTCCTACTTCTATGCGGGGTCGGCATTTCCTTCTTTTATTCATTTCCTCCATTTCTCTCTATTTAGGGCTTCCTCTCTCATCCATCCATTTTCCTGAGGTCTTCAGCCATCTTATCTCCCCAACTGAGCTTGGGTCTTTCATGTTTTCTCTTTCCTGGCACCTCCAAAATCCTCACTCACTTTCCTGCGTAATCTTCATTCCTTCATTCTGTATGCCCAAACCAACTCAGTCCATTTTCCTGCTCCCTGATCTCACCTTGACTGTCCCTCTGATGTGTTCATTCTTAATCCTATCCTCTCTTTGAGTTGGTTCCATATTGCATAACTGCAACCTTTTGTACCTGTATTTGAGAAACAGTTCGGGACTGTAGCCAACATACATGTATTGCCAGAATATGAGCACATGATATGACATAAAAAAAATGGTTTAAAATGAAGTAAAAAGGAAGTTGTAATAAGTTTGTTTGCAAAAGTCATAAATTTCCGAAGGACAGATGAAGAATGGATGTACAGTGCTGACAGATAACCAGGCGGAGCTATGTTACACGTACAAGTAGAGAAGAAAAATGTTCCAGTGGGAATTCTAAGTCTTCGCTAGCTCAATCAATTATGATACATCATAAAGTATGTTTGTTAAAATATACTAAATTTTAAAACGTTTATTTCATTGGATTATAGAAATATGTTTCGAACAAAATATCAAGCTAATCTCGTATTATGAAATAATTTATTGAAATAAATTTATTGCATTGAAATAATTTATTTATTTTTATTTAACAGAAGTCAAAAACAAAAGTCAAAATTTAATTTAACATATTAATTTATTTTAAGTAATAAGTTTTTTTCAATAGACAGTGTGTTTTAGTTGTCTTTTTCAATGAATAATGATTAGTAAATTCATTTCATGTTTAGATGTATTAATTATTTTAATTTTCCAAACGTTATTGTATCGCTAGGATTGAAGTTTTACATAGTATAGTTGTGAGTTACAGTAAAAACGCCGTGAGCGCACAGACATCCATTTGAATATAGATTTCCCAATTTTCAATAAATGTTGCCAGTAGACCATATTTTTTTTTCTTTTGAGAATTTATAAAAACGGAGACTTTTATTTTACTTGTATTGTGACATCCAGGCAGGCAGCAGCAATCCCAAACTAACGCAATGAGTCATGGGAAGCGATTGCAGCGCTCTGTCTTTCCAGTGGTTCCTTGAATCGCTGATAGGGAAATTATTTTTTAATTTTTATTTAAAAATTAATTTACAAAACAAATTAATAACCTTTTTTTTTTACTTAGTTTCTTGACAACTAAACTTTAATCACTTGCATATCTAATGGAAGGTAATTGCGTACGGAGTTTTAGTGAAATTGAACACTTCCTTCATGGTGCTTCGATTTTTTTTTATCACAGAGTGTATACGTGTTTGTACATATGTAGGAGAATGTGTACAGTATGTATCTTTGTATATACTGAATATACCGGGTGGTTATAATTGAAGTTCCCCACTTCTGCGCGGTCTGGAGATCGCATTATTGCACGGATAGTAATGCAAATACAGTATTAACTCGCATAATTTCCCCCATCGCGTATTTTCCCCACCCCCGTTTTTGTGGATTACAAAATTCAATTTTTATTTTTATCGCATAATTTCCCCACCTCTACTTCAACGCGTTTCCAACATGACCTTGACTGGCGGTCAACTCTCGACGACGCGACAATGTACCGTTACTATCGCATTTCTCTATCCCACGCTACTTTAGGGGAAGATTCCACCCCCACCCCGGTTAGTACAAGAGCAGACTCCTTCTGAATCAGTACAACAATTTCGAGTGTTTTGTGAAAACGTGAAGTTCGCGAATAAAGTTAAGTTCTCTATTAGCAGGCAGCTGATGCTGACGTCATGCGGTGAGCACCTATAAAGATGGCGGGCTGCGCTGCGTGAGTTACGAAATTACGTCACAGTCGCACACACACTTCCGTGCATGCCTATTGCTTAACTGTACTTTGAAGAAAAAACAAATGTTGAGATGTTATTTCTTATATTTTAAATGTTGCATGTTAATAAAATTGTTGTTCATTACATTTCTTGCTTTAAAAATCAATATTTAACATGGTTTTCCTTACACTTTCACCATATTTTTTTTCCTCAAATTGAAAAACATTGCGTAATTTCCCCACCCCCCTTTTTTTTGTCAAAATATTGAGAAAAAAAAAGGGGAAATTATGCGAGTAAATACGGTATATAAGCTATGTAGAGCATGGGAAGAGAATTCCAACGATAAAAAAAAAAAATACTGCAAAAAGTTGTCACCAGGTGAAAAAGTGGCGCTGCAAGATCATAAACAGACGATGGGAATGCAATATTTTAATGCTTTTAGAGTGACTGTTCAATATGCCCACCGTCTGCGTCGATAATATGCTGGAAGCGCAGGACAGCGTGCTCAACAGCAGCACGAAGAGTGTCTCGTGAAATGGCTGCAACATGACGAATGATATTGGCTTTCAGTTCAGGCAAGGTCCGTACGCGTCCCTCATAAACACGATCTTTCAAGATTCCCCACAGCCAGAAGTCACATGGATTAAGGTCTAGTGAACGGGCAGGCCACGCCTCTGGAAAGTGTCTCGACAGAACACGATCATCGCCAAAGCGTGCACGAAGACGTTCCTTTACTGGGCGTCGTCGAAAGCCATTTTAGCCAAGAAATGAAATGCAGTCTGACCGCGTTTGTGGATCTTGCGGCTGTAACTGGTGCAGTATCTGGATCTTATACGGGTACCAGTGAAGAATGGACCACAAAACCTTTCCCACCGTGGACCATGGAATTGTTAATTGACGTGCTACTGCTTGCGCACTGGTCGTTGAGTACCGGGTCACTAACGCTCTGTCAGCTACTGCTACTGCCACTTCGTGGACAACGTCATCTGCAATCGGGCGGCGTCCTCTTCCTGGCAGCACACCTAACTCCCCTGTCTCTTCAAATTTCTGCATCATCTTTCGTAAACCCCTTGCTGTCATGGGTCCTGTTCGCAATCCCTTCAAACGACGATATTCTCGCAGTGTTGATACACTATTGCTGCTGTTCTGATAATAGTGCTTCACCAGGAGCGCACGTTCTTTCTTTTCCAATGGCATGGTGATTTCTAATGATCGGTCGTTCACAGACGATTTGTGCTTTTCACACAGCGCCACTTTTTCACCTAGTGGCAACTTTTGGAAGTAATTTTTTTTCGTTGGAATTCTCTTCCCCATGCTCTACATAGCTTATATACAAAGTTGCAGTACTATCAGTGCAATAATGCGGTCTCCAGACCGCGCAGAAGTAAGGAATAATTACAACCATCCGATATATATATGTATTGAATAGGCAAAACACAAAGCCATCTCTTCGAGTTTCGCAAAGCAAAGATTTCAATCAATCTTTTGCAATTTAGAAAAAGTATAGAATATAAGAATAAAATTA
>JAFIDM010009631.1:269602925-269621484 GCA_023159025.1 Thereuonema tuberculata | reverse complement strand
TAATTCTTACTGTTTTGAATTTGTAATGTTTTGTGATGTCTGTTATCAATTTCTTTTAATAAAGACTTAAAAACTTCAAATAAAAACTAAAAATTAAAAAAAGAAAAAGATTCTAAAAAATTAACGTAGTTTGAATGAATTATTTTTGAATAAATTTAATTCCTAAGTATATTAAAATTAAAAAGAACAAAAGTATCCAAATTATTCAGAGTAAACATTAAATGCCGCTGATGAAACAAGGATCAATCGGCATAATTATCCTTGCAGAAACAGAAACACGGATTTTGAAAATTCTATGTTTTTTGTCCTGCTTATTAGGCCTAAATAGTTTTGTAATATAAATTAGTTTATTCTTACAATCTTTAATGTTTTCAAAATTGCAACAGACTTAATGACAATCGTGGTTTTCTGGAAAGTTTTCTTTGTCAAAAAGGTTTTATTTATTCGATTTTTGATGGTCATGGTTTGTTGACGAGCCATGTGGACTGTCCTGTAAGTGCAACAGGCACATGCTATTGTAAGTCTGATAGTCGTCGGTGGCTGATCAATGCTTTGTTGAATCTTGGTAAAGATCGACTGCTTCGACGTGATCACTACTACTACAGACATGATCACTGTAGTAGTAGATATCGAATTATGATATTATAAATTTTGAATTTGTCGAAGCAGGAAGTCATGATTTATTCGTATGTTAGAAATTACGTTGCTATCTTGAGATAGTGATAGTGTGATGGTTTTGCCGCATGTATGGTATTATGGTATTCGTTGATCAATGGCAGATTGATCTTTCTTCTGCAAGGAGTGATACATTTATAAGTAGAATCGAAATCTGCCAAAACAGAAGGTGTAAGGTCCGTCGTTGAAGTTTGGAAAATGGAACTTTCATTGGGGCCATTACTTGGAAAGATAGTGGTTCTGCGGGGCGCCGATCGACAACTGGAATGCGTTTTTGGTACCCGTCCAAGACAGATTTGAAGGAATGTGGTTGAAGATTATTTTGCACGATGCTTTAAGTTTGGATCAGATCCGTTATTCCAGGCTTTCCTAAGAACGATACGAATATTAGATTTCTAATCACTGGTTAATTTCAAGGTTTCCCAACATAGATATCCACAGAAATTTTTCCAGACGAGGACAAAATATTTTGGCATAATATTTTACTTTGTAAAATCCTATAAATAAAAAAAAGTAAAAAGAATAAAAATAAGATAAATAAACTTTACGATTTTCTAAATATTTATTAATTCTTTTATAGAAATTATATGAATTTCATTAAATTTGAAAATTCCGGGAGAGGGTCGTGGTTGGAGCAAGTACCCCTCATGCCCATATGTAATACAGGGAAGCTATTCTTTTTTTTTTATTATTTCTTTTCTTTTTGTCTAGTTAGCGTATTATAGGAATTGAATGCAAAGCAATTTGGCGATTTTTGACCCTAGCAACTTACCTTTGGTCTGATGATCCTAAAAATCAAATTTATTTCTTTTAAGAACCTTAGCTTTCTTCTAAAGTTTCAGCTTTACAGTCTAAATAGTTTGTACTTTATCTTAATCACAGATGAATGAACAAATGTTAGATTAAACTTTTAGTATCATCCGAAGAATCCAACTTATGGCTCTGTTCGTTCTCCTCGATAGGATCGTCTATTTGCTAACTGTCCTTTCATTATTCGATATTTTAGGCACCGGATGATGATATAACCGAATATATTGCATTTATCAAACCTGCGATTAGCTTCATTGTAGAGATCACTTGCTGACATTGGGAGTATTTGAAAGTTAACTGCGATTTTGCACGCAGGACCTATAGTAAAGCACTTAATCTCTAACAGTTTCCGATTTCTTCAATCGGTTCACTTTTTAGATCATCAAGAATTTCAGGTCTTCTATACAGAGACTCTAAGGGATCGTCATATGATGGAGCCGATTTTTTTTTTCACTGATAATCGTACCAAAGTTAACTAAGGAGATTTCTGTTTTTACTATAGAACTGTATGCTATTTTGCTGGCATGGCAGTATGCACTATGAAAAGGGCTCTCCAATATTCTTATTTATAACGATTCTGAGAAGGGAGGTAACTGAGAAAGGGGCATAAAAAGTGCCATTCGATGGCTCCTCTCTCGTTCTATCCAAAAACTCCGAGACATTTACCTATTTTGATCGACTTCACGAGATATAACGACAAACTGAACTGTCTGTTATCCATTCGTATCGGCTGATAACAGCTAGGAATATGAAATCCTAACATAGAATTGAATAGTTCAATGTGATTTAGAGTTTTCACGAAAAATGGCTCTAATTGCGTAATCCTAAAAGAAGATATCGAATTGAAATGTTGAAGTTTTTGAAGTCAACTCTAAGTGATGTTGCTATCTGCTTGATATCATCAGAATTTACATGTAAGAGCATTTAAGAGTTACTATGAAAATCGACGTGCAAAAACGTTTACCTTCGTTGCGATAGGAAGACAGTTCATGGTTCAAACAGTAGTTCTGGCATGTGCTATTTCCTAATGACAAATCTCTAGGAAATCTAGTTGTTTTCAGCCGATATTAATGGAAAATAGGCAGTGCAATTACACCCTGCCAGCCCACCCTATTTTATGTATCAATATTGAATTTATTGAATCCCGTTTGAAACATGGCACTGTAATTCGGTTATCTACAAAGTCATATTGAAATTCAAGGGGGTAATCAAGCTATAGATTCTCTTCTGCTGCTATATTTCAATTGAAGCCAATTCCAATACCTATTGGTGACCTTTGTTTTATTGCTCGTTCTCGAATGAAAGCCTTGTGGCAAAAAGAATGGAACCAACTTGGAATAGTAAGTTAATAGATTATAATAACAACCTGTTGTCGCACTCTAAAACTAGATGTGTCCAGGTAATTTTTAATGCGCCTATTACACACACCAGGCGAACTCATCTTCGAGAACAGCTCCCGTACCGGAACATACCGTGCTATATGCAATAAAATTTTAACCATTTATCACATTTTAATTGAATGTTCTATTTTTTTGTCAGCACCGTCGTCAATGTTTTTATTTGCCTTTCAAACAGAACATTCTTTTTCATATTTCGTTTCTTTTAAAATAAAAGGAGATTTTTTTTATCTCCTTCATCCACCTTCCGGTTTATTAAACCCTGTGACCTCGCGATTAGTATGTTGATATTTATGCATTAGGGTCTTTTCATACGACGCGACCATGGCAGCGCGGCCAGGCTGTTCCATAGATTTCAGTGGAGCCTTTCACACACGGCCGCTTCTGGTCACGACATGACACGCATCCACCGCCGTTCTATAGATTTCAATGGCGCCTTTCACAAGAGACTTGCGATTTTCGTTGCGGCCAAAAAATCGCTTCGTGTGAAAAGACCCTTAGATTTCTCTCGTTTCTTTGACTTCATTTTTTCTCAGAACTTTTACTCATTTGTTAAGATTAAAGTGTTTTCAATTTTTTATTTCTAAGTTTATCCATTTGCTACGGAGTATTTTATTGTTCTATTTTATAGTGCTGACATTTGTAATTATTTTTTATTCTTTTTATACTTATAAAGTGGGCGGAAAATGAAGATGCTATTAGGCTACAATCTATTTGTTACCTGTATGACCGGTGTAGCTTTAACCTTTTTTTTTTTTAAACAACATAATTCTTACGTCTTTATATTCTTTACATTTTATATTATATCTTTATATTTTTACATTACCGTTTACTATGTTCTGTGACTACGCCTTAGTAGTATTTTAATATTGTTTTCTTTCCATTATCTTTTTGCTGCCTTTTCTCTTTTTGTATTTTTTTTACTTTATAAGTACAATATACTTTTTGCCTTTTATTATGTTTAACCATTCATGGCACAGTATAGTCATGGCTGATATAGCGTCGTTAACCCTAACCAATCAATATTGTACGGAGTTACAAACAGAGGGAAAAAAAACCCCACTAAATATTAATTTAATGATATCAAATTTCAAACAACTATTTTAGTTTTTATAACAAACCTGTTATCTCAAAACGTTCGGTATCTATTTTATTCTGATTATCTATCTATCTATATACAATGTAGACAGAGACAGTTTATACAGATCATCTATTTACATAGAGGGTTTTGCAGTTTCTTGGAAAGATGGATTGCTTTCTTTTTTTTTTTAGTTCCCCTCATTTTTTTTTTTCCAAATCTTCACTTAACGATTTTCTATCGATTTTGCTGTCATATTTTATTCGATGAAATTCATTCGTCAAATTCTTGTTTATTCACTTTCAAAAATGTGTGTTGTCTCTGCAAACTCATTAATATCAAACATTAATATTTCTGTCCTTTCCAGACCAAATTCTTGTCTTCTGCAATTAGGAATAGAATTCTTTTAAGATTCAGAAAAACAATAATTTTTTTCAGAGCCGCCCTTTTTTTTTTGAATCTCCAACGCTTTAGAGGCAAACTAGAAATGCAGAAAGTTAAATATAGATGCATCAATTTTATTTATTTATTTATTTATTTATGCTATTTTCTACTTTCCATAATACATTACTCACACACTAGTGTCCAAACCGTGCCAAATAGAGACAAACAGATTTCAGATTTAGATTCTCAGAAAATAAAAAGAGTTGCTAAAGCCCAAATCACACCATCATATTTTTTGCTTCACTGAAATGATCATTGTTTTCAGTGAAGTGTTTCCATCATTTCTTCAAACACATTAATGTCAAAATAACTTTAATCAATACTATAAACTTCTATAAACTCCATAATGGGACGAAATATTGATGTCTGGAGAATTATGGAGTTTATAGAAGTTTATAGTATTGATTAAAGTTGTTTCCATCATTGTTTTTCACTGTAAACCGATCACACGATTGAAGAAATATGATGAAACAGTGCATATGATTGGCAGAGTGTTAGCCAGTCACAGTTGAGCTGGAAAGGTTTTGGTAGCAACTCCAAGCCAACTCTCAGTTACGAAAAGACGACGTGTGTAGTACGATTCTTCGGACTTTCATCTTTTTTTAGAGGTTAAAATCGTGTTTCGGCAACGCAATTTCAGTAGAATTTGAAATTACTTTTAGCAAGCTGTCAATCTGTTTGAAACTAATTGTAGGCCTATATTGTATTCTAGCATCTCTACTATTTAAGCGGAAGAGGCGTGAATTTCGATTCGTAAAGCGGCAATCCCACAATCCTATGCGAGCGTGCTCCAGCTTCGATAAGAAATGAAATATCTCTTTAAAAGTTGACATCTGCACATTCTGACGCATAGAATTAATTTATTTCAGTAAAAATATTGTTTATTTTCGAAAGATAATCTCCTCACTGTGATACTTAATTCATAATAGCTTTGGATTCAATCGAAGCGGTGGCCAAAATGGCGCCGATCGGCTTTTTTGCAATCGGCTGAAGGGTCTCTTCTGATTGGAGCTCACTAATGATCATCATTGAAAACAACGTTACATTTAGAACAGTTCCTAAATTTTTTCAATGATGGGATCAGTGATGAAAATGGTCAACAAAGGCAAATCACACGATCATAGACCGTCAATGATAGGGTCAGTGATGAAAACAATGTTGAAACATATGATGGTGTGATTTGGGCTTAACTTGAAAGAAAAAGAAAAATCAGGAGCTTATAGTTTTTTTTTTTTTTTTTACAACAGAGCTTTGGAAATATGAAATCTTCTCTCACTGTCTTGAAATCACAATGTGGCAAATAAAGGGGAAGAGACTTCAAATTCGAATTATCTATCAAAAAGTAAAATCCAATATACAAAATACACGTACAAGGTCATTTTTACTTTTCAAATACCTTGACTCCTTGAGGGTTGAGTGTGGTTTTTAAAACTTCATGGGAGATATCGTGTTAATAGACGATTAGACTGTACTTCTAAATTGCTTGGATGATTTATTTGCGGAAGAAAAAAAAATCCCTTGAAGCATTTGCGAATGTTTTAGTAAATTTTTAGTTATCCCATTATAGACCTACGCAGTCCTTGAAGTCACGGAAGATAAAGCTCCCTGCGTTTCGTAATTAAAGGGACTGAGTTGAGGTGGAGTTGCACGTCCATCTTTAACCCCCGGGGAAGGCAAACGGTTTCTCACAGAGGGCTGAATGGATCCTAGGAACCGTCTGGAGGAAATTCAGCGTGGAAAAATCCATGACCTCCTCTGGGGTTTGAAAATGAATCAGACTCTCCAGTCCACAGTCAAGCACTTTACAATTTGCCTACTAGGCCCACAAATTCATTTTGAGAGTTTTTATTAATTTTAAAACACTACTGTAAGTGATTTTAATTCGTGTCAAGCAGTAATGCAAAGAAATAGTTTTAAATATAAAAATTTTCTTTGCATTGTTTAAATTTCATTACATTGAAGTAAATTTCACATTGAAAGGTTTAACCCAATTTTTTTCCCAATTACTTTTAAGAGATATTTTTTATTAAAATTCATCGATGTTTTGACTTACTAGTTTAGACTTGATCATTTAGCTTCTAGCTAAAAGTTCCCACATCAGAAGTTCCAATGGACGAAGTTGAGATGGGAAATCAATCTAACGCCCAGCAAGAAATCCTGTGTCCATCAGAAATGAACTTCAGAACTTAGAAGTGGAAAGAAAAGACAAAAAAAAACCCACCGACCTCTGCATGAAATCGAATCTGTTCTCCATCGAGTATCGGAGAACTTCATCACAAATGAGATCCTCTAATAGCCTACAGGGTGACGTACATAAAACCGGCCCCATAAGGTTTCAAGCTATAGGTTTGGTTCTGAAAATGGACACTATTTAACGCTATTGCTACAGTTCATGTTATCTCTACATTATTGCCCGTATATTTTTATTGTCATATTCAGAGTAGATGTTGGAAGTGGCTGCCATCAGCCTCGATGCATGTCTCCGCCCCCCGCAGCATGTTCAGGAATACACTCCTCAATTCTAATGCAGGCGATCTCTTACCGTATGTTTGCTTTCAACTGATCCAGGATATTTTGCTTGATAACGTTCACGAACCAACACGAATGAATTTTGTGCGAACATACTCCTCTACAATAAACATGCGTTGTGGAATTGAATATGTTATTACTCACACGCAGGCCGACGAACACTAAACTACACTCATCGGCGCATGCGCGACTGTGGCCAACAATATCTGGAGCGGAAATCATCACATGCGCACGATTATTAGCGTTGAATACTGTCTACAGCGAACATACAACATATACCTTGAAACCTATTAGGGCCGGTTTTATTTGCGCCACCCTGTACTTGAAACGATTTAAAAAAAATATCGAATATTCTTATTGAAGATGAGTAACTCGAGAGGAATGTTTGTTTTTGCCCTGTATTCTTGACTATTTTTGACTAGTTTACGATTTTATTTGTAAGTTTTTTTTCCTTCTAAGTTTTAATTTATTATTTCTTGAATAACAAAATGAGTTACTGGTTGTTGTTGTTGTTTTTTTTTTTATTGTCCGATTTCTCGTCTTCATAATTGACCTACAGTTGTAATAAATAAAACTTAATAATTTGTAATAATTTTTCCGATTATTGTATATGTTTAAATTGAAAAGTTAATAAAAATCATAAGACCCAGTTGAATTTCAAAATACCAACATCAATAGAGATCCGAAATATAATTTGAAGGCTTGCTTGTGTTGTGCATCACTCAATTGTTATATAAGCAATGGGCGAAATATGATAGATTGGAAAATCACAATCGAAACATCTGCTTTCCCTTATGTTCAAATCAAAATGGATTTTCTATTCTTGAATCTTGTTAGTTTGGAATACATTCTTTAAGGAATAGTTAAATCTAATCTACTGTCGTAAGTGGCTGTAGATTTACAAAATTATTCCTTAAACACAAATTGATTTTAAGATTCTTTGAAACATTGATAAACTTCTGAGATCCTCGCTTTATTGATGTTTGCAATAAAATCAAATGATTTAAACTACGAGCAATTGTGTTTACAATGGAATAGCAAATATACCTATGGAGCAACCTAGGTAATTCAATATCGGGAGTATTTTCATGTTGGAAATATTCTGTACTAGCTGTACCCGGCATGCGTTGCAATGCCACTCAAAGAAAGAAAGGGCTCGTGAGAAGGGGCCGTAAATATAAGGTCCCAGTGTCGATCGGGGGTGGGACACTTAGGCCCTTGTGTCGCCATCCCCCCACCCAAGTGGGGTGTCCCTGCCCCCGTAGGAGAGTGAAGTTTTCCCTTTTTGCAATAGACTTGGGGGGGGGGGGCCGAGAAAGGGCCCTAAATATAAGGTCCCGGTGTTGGTCGGGGGTGGGACCCTTAGGCCCTTTGTGTCGCATCCCCCCCACCCAAGTGTGGTGTCCCTGCTTCCCATAGGAAAGCGAATTTTTCCTTATTTGCAATTGACTTGGGGGGCCCGAGAAGGGGCCCTAAATATAAGTTCCCGGTGCCGGTCGGGGGTGGGACACTTCAGCCTTTGTGCTGGCTTCCTCCCACCCAAGTGTGGTGTCCCTGCCCCAAATAGGAGAGCGAATTTTTCCCTTTTTTGCAATTGACTTGGGGGGCCCGAGAAGGGGCCCTAAATATAAGGTGCCGATGTCGATCGGGGGTGGGACACTTAGGCCGATGTGTCGCCATTCCCCCACCCAAGTGGGGTGTCCCTGCCCCCCATAGGAGAGCGAATTTTTCCTTATTTGCAATTGACTTGGGGGCCCGAGAAGGGGCCCTAAATATAAGGTCCCGGTGTCGGTCGGGGTGGGACACTTCAGCCTTTGTGTTGGCTTCCTCCCACCCAAGTGTGGTGTCCCTGCCCCCCATAGGAGAGAGAATTTTTCACTTTACACAATATTTGTGTAGTTCTTATTTTGACCACCAGATGGATATTGGGTTTTTCAGGGCTTTTAACCCTTTTCAACCCCTTTGGGGGTGGGTGGGTCTGGGTTCTAAGGTAGCTTATCTTTTCCGCAGTGTCCTAAAGAGTAATTCTGCAAAGTTTGGTCCAGATAGGTCAAAGGGCCTAGGAGCGTATAAAGGGACATAGAGACAAAGAAACAAAGAAAGAAAGAAAGATACATTCATTTTTATATATATAGATTATTAAAGAAATTGTGTATGCGTAATTGCATACGTCCATCAACAATTGAAATTTTGCAACAATTCGCATGCGCGTTGCCTGGCAACAGGAGTATTGTTGCATAGTCAACCCTGTCCGCAATGTAATTTCGTATGTGTGTTTCCAGGCAACAAACGGATTTCAATTGCGTGTATTTTATAGAATTTAAACTTTACTTTATTTTTAGATGTAGTTTTAAACTTTAGGTTTTAGTCGGCACTCCGCTTAAGTCGTCGTTTTCCTTTGGTCCCGACAAGGTCTCATAGAGAATAATGTAAAATAACCCTCTTTTACTCGTCACCAAATTTAATTCTACTCCGGATAACTCGTCACCCTCAAAAATGGCGAAAAGCATCTTTATTCTCAATTTTGCCTGCTATCTTTTCAGCCCCGCCCCTTCACTCTAAGAAAGCCTAGCCTTTACGGGGAATTTTCACGTGGGAAATTCACTTGGGAAATTACACACTTCTCGCTGAGACTCTTGTCAAGAGTAGACGTTTTACTTGACCGCTAATGAGTGTGATTTTATTTCATAGCGAGTAAGTCCCGAAAATTTAAAAGCGATCGAAATTGTTTTTCTTCCTCCAAATGTAACTGCACTTCTTCAGCCTTTAGATCAAGGGATAATTCTTGACTTTAAACGAAAGTACAAAAAACTGCTTGTAAAGGACATGATAAAAGCCTTGGATAGGAACGAAAAGCTAGAAGATTCGGTTTTAGATACGATTAACTATGTGCACAAAAGTTGGAGTTCCATTTCATTACAAAGTGTTTCGAATTGTTACCAGTAATCAGCACCTTCATCAATCAACACTGTTGGATTATTTTAATGCCAGTAAAAGAAAATAAAATATGATAAGTATAAAATGTGTGTGTGTGTGTGTGTTTTTTTTATTTTCCATTCATTCATTTGCATGTATTGATTTCTGAAAATCTTTTTCTCACCGAATCCTACAGCAATTCATAAAAATATTGTATTTCAGTGTTTTTTTTTTTTTTTTTTTTTTTCAAAAATGCCCACTCCGCATAAGTCATCACTCCGAATAAGTCGTCAAAAATGTTCGGTCCCTTGAGTGACGACTTAACGAGGTTTTACTGTATATATATATATATTCCATTAAATATATGAGGTTCCGGAGCAAGAGCCGTCTAGTCTTTTATTGAATTAATATAATTTATTGGAAATTTCTAATCTTTACGAAAGAAACAAAAAAATTTGCTCAGAATTTACATTAGCAGAAACCTCTTTTTCCACAGAAGCGAGTGACACATTTTTTAACAATTCGTCGGATCAATTTTCTTTATCTTTTGCTTAAAAAGTTCCTTTCCGACGGATGCGTAAAAGACTTTCACAACTGATCTTAGAAGGAGATGCATTTCTTTATCGAATTATCAAAGGAAGTGCAGGAAAAGTATCTCACAAAAAGAATCGTCAGCATTGGGAGATCAAACAATAGTGGAGAACTACATTGAAGTTGATTTGTAAGATATCAATTACATATAATTAAGATATCCTCGGGAATCCATCACATAGTGGGAACTGACCACTCACAGATCGAGGTAAAGAGGCTCAGTTTAAAGGGAAGGATGTACTAAATAATCGTGCTCCAATTTCACAAATTTCAAGAAAAATCCGACCACCCGAATTTCAGTGAGTAACGGAATGAGAAGACGTATTATCCTCTAACCTTTCTTTGCAAAACCTACGTAATCTTAATCGTTAATGATACCTTCTGCCTTCCTATTTTTAGAGACATGAATGTCTTACTTGCATTATAAGGGTCGTATAGGAGGACCGTTATTAATTAAATATTACACCTATCATTGTAGGTCATATGTAGAATCACGAACTACATTTGAAAATCCTGTTATATCAACACTATATGTTCAAATTAAAAAAAAAAAAAAAGATTAAATTTCTTTTTAATTTTATGATCATGGCTTATAATTTTTGCAGGGTTAATTTTCAAATCACTAATTGCCCGTTCTAACCAAAAAAACAACAACAACAAAAAAAAAAACTTACCAGTTATATTATTAAAAAACGCAGGACTCACAGGTCTTTTTTCAACAGTGTTTCTACTTAAATAGTCAAACCAAATATTCAAAATTTATAGAAAAACCGAATCTTGAAACTTCGTAGGCCTAGTTAGTCGTTTTGGCGGGCAGTACGAAAAAACAAAACAAATGTAATTCGATTCTTGACAGTAACAAATTCAACAAGACAAATTTCAGATTATAGATATCTTTTATTTCAATTTAATCATAACTCTATTTAAGGTAAAGATTTTTACGTCATTAAATTACATTAGGAGCTTTTGAGCAAATGCTATTTACAGTCTGTAAATTATAAAGTTTATATATCATAGATGGATGAATAAATGTTAGCTTATATACAATAATTAATTTAATTAAAAAATATAGTATTTACTAAGTTGTATATATCATAGGTTTACAATTTCACTTTTACTTATATTCCAACAACTTTATCCGTACAAAACCAAAACCTTCGCAATGTCTTAAATTATTTCTTTGCTATTATTTTTATTCTGTAAAAGAAAAAAAAAATGAAATTTTGGAAACGCTCTTACACAAATTTTGAGGTTATTTCTTCTTCAGTCGTTTAAAACAACATTTTCGAAATCTTAAAAATTTCTTGGCAAATGTAGCAGCACAAAGTTTAACTTTCCATGATTATCGTTTTCATTGTTCTTGTTTGAGAACAAATATTTCATGACTTTGTTTTAACGAAGAAATTACAAGAAATTATCAAATATTGAATACAGGATAAGCAGAATAAAGGATTTATGTTATATTTATTGTGAGAAAAATGTACATAATCATATATATTAAATTTCTAAATTCTTAAATTATCCTGAAAATTATTCTATTGATTTATAATTTAAAAGTAGTTCTTTTCCCCACATAGTGCATCTTTTCCATTTTGCTAAGTTTAAGAGTTACTTGTGATCTAATATAACTCCAAATTGAGTTCTAAACTAAAACTGATTCATTACTCTAAAAAACTAATCTCTAAAATTTATTATTATGATTTGTCTATTCAGAAACTAAATACTATTTAATAAAAGAAAAAAAATAAATCCTTTAATAAAAATATTCTTCAAATCTTAATAAATTATTGATTTTCTTTACGTTTTGTTTTTTCTTATTTAAGACTTGTTTCATCCAAATTTACGACTCAAATAATTTTTAATTAATTAGAATGTACGGTTTTCGATTAGCAACGTGTGCTCCTATAAAACTAGAATTAATATATTTATTTATTCCATTTACTTTTTATCATTCAATAATATATCGTTTCACAACGGATTACTTTATATTGTGGCATATTTACAATATTAAAAACATAATGTTTTTATATGTCGTCATACTGTTCCTTGTATGTCTTGTAATAATAACGGAATCGTAAAGCTGGTGTTAAACTCTTTAATATAAATAATAATCTGTAGTAACATTCACTTTACTTCGAATTTGTACCAATAAAACAGTGCAACCGAAAAGAAAAACGGATCTTGGCTATCCAAGATAATAGATAATAGTTAGATAATAGTTTAGCACCATTCTCAGTGAATTCTCTTTTATTTTATTCGGTTTCAATATAAAAAAAAAAACCGTTATTAAAACAAATGGAACGAAAGTTGCTTTTTTCTCAGCTTTACTCTAAAACAGCAACAACAGCAACGTGAAAGATCTTCCTAAATCCTAATAACTCAGTAGCTATGGAAATATGATCTATTTCTTTCTCTTTATCTTTCTCATAGAAATTATCGTAAGTTTTCGAATAACTATTGCCTCGAAAAACTTTCGAGCTCGTGTTGTTGATTCCTAGACACTTACTTCTCTTTCCCCCAACTGACCACTTTTACAATGGAAGCCTTCAGCAGTGAGAACAACTTATTTTCCGCTCGGTGTTGCTATAAATTGTTTCCCCCTCCTTGAATCCTTTATTAATTTTTATTTAAAAATGTACACATTAGTCCATTCTTTGTATACAATCAATAACGAAAGAAATGTCCACTTCTCGATGTCTTTATTTTTTTTTTGAATTTTCTTCTCGTCTGTTGGATCTTGCAATCAAAGTAGGGACGTGTGGGGGTCGTCTGACTCTTCAGGGGATGAGTTCCTGAAGTGGAAGAATGTGGAGGTGTAATGCTATACAGTTTCCACGGATTCCTACATACCAAGTCAGGCAAAGAGTTATACGTACCCACTCGATTGCAAGTTGTTCACCGCCACTTCGTAAGGAGGAGGATTATCAATGTATTTCTTCCCTACAACATGCTCGTATGGTGGCGGGGGTGTAGGGGCCCGCGGTAGACTGGGCCACTCGTTCGCTACATCGAGAATGGAAATCTCCGCAGTCTAAAAAGAAAAAAAAAAAAAATAGTGATGCATGATTGACTCTCAAATACTCTCAATTATTTATCTAATATTGAATTATTAGCAAATGACTCATGGCTAAGGTTCTTAAACTGACTTTCTTTTGTTTCCAACATTGAATTTTAAATCGATGTTTTCACAACTTGTTTATATCTATGTAAGTTGAACTTAACTCAGATCTGTTAATTTAACATAGTGTTAAAGATTCATCGAAAAAAGCAATGAAGTTTAATGAAAAATAAAACTTAATATTAAAAACAAAAAGAAAATAAATATTACTTACCTCTTAAGCAATTTTACAAGACATATTAAAAAAAAAAAAGCATTCACATAAAAGAAAATCAGACACAGTAAATCAGAGAATTCAAATATCTCTTGTAAAAAGCATGATACAGTACCTATTATTATTTCATGGACACATTAGTGTTGAGGGTTCGCCATTAGTCTTGTAAATGGCGGAGTAAGATAAATGGATTTGACTGTTTCTATTTCAGTTCAATCTTTAAAAATTTCAAATATTCCAAAATTTTATTTTCGTAGGTTAATTTAGTAACACCCATTTTCCACTAAACTTCTCAATTGTAAAGTTCCAAAAAAATTTAAAGCAATGATCTCACAAAACTTATAATAAACCAACAGCATTTTTTTTATTTAAATAAGATTAATTGAAGACTACAATCTCTTGCAGATTAATTCATGAAAAGTTAAAAAAAAAACAAACCTATAATGATATAGTCTCTTACAATAGTTTCCACATTGTATCATTGACGGTGAAGAAATATTAGAGGTCATTTCAGACCAAACGCCGCTTTGGGTTTGATCTGGAATGTTCTGTTTAGAATATTTAACCCTTCCCCACCACCATTGAAAATATTGAAAATAATTACCGGATTAGATACCTGAGTTGTGGCGACTGCCATTTCATTCATACTACTGCACGTAGTACTTGGTGTTGGCACAGCTTTCTTGGGTTTCTTCTGGCAGCAATAACAGAACAAGAAGAGAAGAACCACCGAGCCACCGAACAGAGCCCGGCAGGAATTGAGGTATTCACGCTGAGTCTTCTGGCAGCAGTAGCAGAAGAGGGAAAGAAGAGTAATAAAACCACCGAACAACGCTCTAAGGATACAAAAGAGTTATGGGAATTACTGATGGCAAAAATTCATTTCATTTACAAGCAACTAAATTAAAAATTATTATATAAATATACACTGCAGGTTAACAAACATGCAACACTAGTAATAAATACAGGCAGTCGATATAGGGATATATTTTATGGCCAAATTTAACAGTTTTGGCCTTTTCAAAAACGTTTGGCCACAGGGTTTTCTATTTTGGCCATTTTTTTTGGCCTCTTTGAGGAAATATGTTAATGATCAACGAATATTTCAATTCAGAAGCATTTGTATATAGTGCTGAGAGGGTTTTTTTCTAAGCAGTTTTTCATAGTATTTTTTTCCTGATAACAGGAAGTAACATTTTCCGCATAATTCACAATGTTACTTCATGTTATCAGGAAAAAAATACTAGTCAAAAGGCGTAGTATTCGTATAATTACTATGTCTTTTGACTGGTACTACAATTTTTTTTGCTTCCGGAAGAGGAATTTTTATGTAACGGATGAATTTTGTATTTCAAGTTTTCAAGTTGGCAACAATGCTCGTGTTTGCAATGTTTTATAGACAATTTCTTTATTCGGCCAACTTTGGCCAAATTTTAAATGTGTGTTAGTTACAAACAGTTCAACTATATGGCAACCCCCCTGATCGACATCATAAGTTACATTTACTACAAAAATAGCATTTTGTAAAATAAATTCAGTTTTTCGTACCATTGACAGTGCTGCCTCTATTCAGTTTTGCGCTGATGCTGTGCATGTGTAATGTTAATGTCTTTAACATTATTTCCATTTTTAAGGTTCACTTTTTAAGTTAATATTTAATAATCATGTATGTGCTGTAACTAAATGTGAGACGAGAAATACTTTACCAAATTTCTGTTGTGTGTCTTGCATAAAATTATAATATTTAATTTTTATTTTTACGAACGGAATCCTCCTAATCCTCCTGTAAATCTCTTGCTCTATTTTCATACATATTTTTAGGAATAAACTACAAACTAAAATTTTATAATTGCTACAATGTTATACAATATGAAAGAACGTCGTAAAATTAAAAAAGATGATAGCAATGCTGATTGTGTAAAGGAACCTAAGAAACAGTAGAACAGCGGTTCTTCAATTATTTCTTTGCCTCACAACGTAGTATTCTTACTACTATTACTGCAAGAACTACGGTACACTGAACATATTATGTTAGCTGCACTACTTGAGACTCGCAGTTGCAGTTGCATACAGTAAAAACAGACATTTTTGTTAAGCTCTTATTGTATTGTCGTGCTTTTAGTTTAATATGGATAAGTTTATGGTGAAATAGAAAATGGTGAGCAATGAGTCATAACCATGAAGTTGCAAGGCACGCCCTTTAAGAACCTCTGCAACTGATCGTATAATTAATAGATGCAGTAAAATTGCACCAAAAAAATGCGTTCCAACAAACTATTTGTAAACACTATTTTAGAATTTACGAAAAAAAAAAAAACTAAAAACATTGGAGGGAAGCAGAAATTGGAATGGTTTCATTTAAATGGAATTTCAAATGAAAGTTCAATTAAGGAAAAAAAAGGACAAAATATCGTCATGTAAAATTTGAAATGCAGCAAATCTCTGCTAGAGGAAAAAAGTGGCAAAGTTCTAGGTCCAAAGAAGAGATTCAGTATATAATATTGAAGTAAGAAGTAAGGGTTATCTCATTCTTGATATTTCAATGCCGTAAATTTTTAGTTTCAAACCGAACTTTTGAGAGACCAAAAAAAACAAACAAACAAAGTAACAATAAAACAATCCAAATGCTTATTTAAATAACACTGCTAAAGACTTGGCCTCTGTTCGCTCTAAATAAGTAAATCTCACAAATGCAGTTCAGCTGTCTTTCTGATTTCTTGCAAATCATATCAGTAATGTCACGTAATCTCCTTTTCAATAGCTAACAGCGTGTTCTTCGATTCTGTTTTGGCTATTTTCCTTTGGAAGGTTAAGCTTCTAAAATCCTATGTATATATTATTTTTGTCTATGTCTTGAAAAGATACACGTTTTGAATTAGAGAATGAATCATCTTTGAGAATTGGTCTGCCTATTAATGAATGTCAATCCCTACATCCCATCTATCAATTTACTCTTAATTTTAGTCTACTTTCCAAGAAAGTGAGGCTCATTTGTGCGCATTTGTCTCCTAATAACTTTTGAACCAATGGATGGATCTTCTTGAAACTTGGTATGAGCATTCGAGAACAGAGATAATCTGACTTTTCTATTTGAAATTTTTCCCAAATGGGTTCTTGTCGAGAAATTAGAACAAGAGGCAACAATAATTCCCATAGAAACGAAATAAAAGATTTTTATCCTCTTTCTAATAATATTTCATTCTTTTAAACAATGAATATTAATTCCTTTTGCTGATCCATTAATTTTCGCATGGTTTAATATCCTTAAAATAAATACAATTCACATAACTTGCGCAAATCACGTTGACTTAGGTTTGTTTTTCCAGAAGACGAAAAATTCTACTGTTTGTATTCAGCAGATATTAGAATTTAAAAATTACTGCAGGGGTTTTGTTTTGTTCTTTTTTTACGACTTAAAGAAAAAACAAGGTAGGGATAGTGATTAGTAATCACAATGCTTCGCAACAGCTTCTGAGTCACCTTTACTTTAGAATAAACTGCGCCGGGATGGTCCAGAAAATGCTCGCGCGAGTCTGTTTGCGACCCCATGCTATATCTTACCCATCCCTGTTTATATGGAATAATCGTCATTCTTAACTCAAACCTTGTTAATACACTGAATTCCTAATAATGATTTAAAAAAAAGAAAACTTAAGTTGATGAGGGGATCGAACCCACGACCTTCGCGTTATTAGCGCGATGCTATAACCAACTGAGCTAACAGAAGCCGTTGCGAAGCATTGTGGGATATGTGTCCACAGATAGACAAACCGGGGATATAAGTCGTCTTTCAGAAGCCTAAAAAATAAGGAACTTTTAAGATATATCATTTTAAGAAAGTAGGCTTTAAGTTCTTTCTTCTTGTATTATTATTTTTCTGCATTAATAAGATGAAAAATACTGTCGTAGTTTAAAATATTGGGTTGAGTCATAAATAACATCCGCGCTAGGGAATAAATTTTATACTTATTGACACAAAGGCTCATTACAACTAGCAAGTTTTGACATACTTGGAATCAGCCAATGTCCCTCAGTTAAATCACAACAGTGACATCTTATAAATCGTATCAAAATAATAAATTTGTAGTGAATGAAATGGATGGATTGAAAGTGCATGTACATCACTTCACGTTGTGAGATTTCAGAGAACGGAAAAATCTAATGAAGACTTCTGAAAATATGGAGTGTGAATAGAGGAGGCACTATAACTGACCGAGCAGTGCGAAATTTGTTTGTAAAATGACGTGGAGATACGTCATTAAAGGATGACAAAAGACTAAGGCACTCCTTTAAAAACATTGCTGGAATGCAATAGATGTCAAATTACTCAATAATTAGCAGACAATAACCATGGGTGAGACCAAATTGTTTATCAAGTGACATCCTAGTAAATAATTTTCTCTCACCCATAGTTATTTATTACCAATTCAATGCGCAGATTGAGTCTTTATGCATTAAAAAATTTCATTGAGGCCGAAGGACTGCTGGCGTAAGTATTTTCTCACTAATACTTCATTAGTGAGGTTTTTATTGTTTTTCTTTTTTTGTTTTTGAGGCATCACTGCGATTCCTACGATTGTTCATATTAACCTTAGTATTGAGACGATTATTCATATTAGCCTCAGTACTGAGACGATTATTGATAATAGCCTCAGTACTGATATTAGCCTCAGTACTGAGACGATTATTCATATTAGTCTCAGTATTGAGACGATTATTGATATTAGCCTCAGTAATGAGACGATTATTCATATTAGTCTCAGTATTGAGACGATTATTCATATTAG
>JAFIDM010009631.1:269571486-269595569 GCA_023159025.1 Thereuonema tuberculata | reverse complement strand
GTCTTAGCTGGGGAAACCCATGGTTTGAAACTTTTTTCGATATAATAATAATAATAATAATAATTTTTATTTCTTTTCCAATTATTTCCATACTTTTACGAACACTAATAACTGATTTTTTTAAAAATCTGAAATTGAGTAATAACGAAAAAAAAAAAGTTTGGAAGAATTTATTATTATTATTATTATTAAGTTTGTATGTTTCAAACCTTGGGTTTCCCCAGCAAAAACAATATGGCGGGTCAAGGACCAAAGCACATTATTATTATTATTATTATTATTATTATTATTATGTATTATACTAAAATAAGAGCACCTGTTGATAGGAATTTGAATTCCTAACGGGACTGAATTGTATAACTTTAATAAATGAATAAATAAAATGAAATTATTATTATTATTATTATTATTATTATTATTATTATTATTATGATTACTGAGGAATATAGTCGTCTTTTTCTAACCAATTCTATTTAAAAAATATCTGTAGTTCTAGCTAGTTAGATTATAGTGTTAGGAATATATAAAACGAGAGGAATCAGAAACCTTTAGAAAAAGAGTAAAAAAGAAGAAAAATGGCGGTCACTAACGGATATTGACGATATCCATGTCAGTCGAAGGGAATAGTGGAATCTTCCCGAGCGCCAAAATTGATAACAAGGAATATTTTAAATTAAGATTTAACGTTATCCATATTGCTTTTAGCCAAACAAAAACAAGCTAGAGTTACGATCTAAATATCAAATCTCGTTCCTTCGTTGAAATACATAGTTTCCGATGAGGTTTTTTTTTTTTTTTTTATGTTGTTTGCTATAATCATTCAGTGCTATAAGCACTGCAAGAACTTTATACCCAAATAAGAAATTTTGATTTTAAATTCGAAACACAATGCCAGAGTTTAAACGATAAATAGATATACAGAATTTTAATATTCTAATGTTTCCTATTTATTAAAATTACTGATTTTAAATCAGTCAATTGAAATCCTACTGTGTCAATTGCTCTCTAAATGGTTGTATTTATTGCATCTGTACCAGAGGGTTTATTCCAACATTGCCTAATAGGGGACTGTAATGTTGAGTGCAGGACAGCAATAAATGCTTTCTATTTGTGTTTAATTCAGTTTTGTTAGGTCCAAAACCATATTTATGTCTACAACTGTTGAATATTTCACTTACTCAATGGTAAGGCAGGATAGGATAAGGCAGAGTAGGAGGCTTGAGTGCTCAAAGTATCTCAAAGAAGTTTTGACCGTCAGCGAAGGTAACAAGGTCTAATGAAATAAAGGGCAGGCCTACGGCGGGTTTTGCATGAGTATTAGCTCTTGCCACAACCTAATTGGATTTAATTGGATTTAATCAAGATAGACTATCCGGAAAACCCTCTGTAAGAGTGATATCTTGGTCCTCCACGTTGGAGTTTAAGTTGTAGGTCTAGCACTCACTCTTGTAAATCGTAAATCACGTAAATTTACTCTAGTAAATCTCTTCACCGATCAGAATAATATGAAAATCCCATAAGAAAATGCTAGATCCATGTTGTTTTAAACTTAAAAAATATTATGGGAACAAAATACAGTCTTACGCACGTTTGCCATAATTCGCATTTCTAAATTTCGTTCAAACGACAGTTTTCAATTGCCACCATTTGCAACTTCGCGAATCAGATTTGCCGGGACGATACTTTTGAGACGTGACGCTTCGCTTCGGGTTCCATGTGACGTCATTTTTCTTTCCAATGAATCTCTTTGTGTTAGCCCTGTGATTAAGAGAAAATTAAACTCTTTATAATATGAAAGTTAGAAGGTTATATAATGGAAGAATTAACGTGCGTAAAACAATTAGTAAGGTATAAAAAAAGGAATAAAAACGCACACAAATAAAAGTCACTGAGCTGCTTTGGGAATTTATTTGTCTGCTTTCCTATTACTTTTTATACCTTACTAATTGTTTTACGTTAATCCTTCTTTTATGTACATGTCTTATTTATAATTAAATCCCTAATAAGCTAGCGGGAGTTAAACACTTTGCTGTTTTTATTTTTAATTTCTTGTTAATAGTTTTTTTTATGAAGAGCTGTTGTTTTGTTTACTTGTCTTTTGTTTATGTTTCTTTGTTTTCACTGAGTTGCAGATACTGGGTAAATGCAACTGAAGATTTCAAGTTAATGAACTTGAAACAGGCTCTTTTGGATTCTCGGAAATTTCTACTTTTCTATTCGGCAGATGTTGTAATTTAAAAATACAAGTAAGTTTTTCATTTGTGTTGTTTTCACGACTTTAAGAATATTACTTTATTATTATTATTATTATTATTATTATTATTATTATTATTATTATTATAAAAGAAGTTGTAAGGAGTAAAATTTTAGAAAAGTAGGCTACGTTCTTCAGGAAACTTGTTGTTTTTTTTGCTGGAAATTAAATTCTAGCAGAATGGGTGTCTAAATATCTCTGACACAACTTTTTTTCTGAAAGGAAAAAAAAAATGATGCTTAAAAACAGCTCTGGAATATTAGTAAAATGCAACAAATAAGAAACTTTCCTAATTACAAAAACGACTTTTTGAGAAACGGCAATAATTCTTTCGAGATCTATACTACACTACTGTAATTTTGAGGCCTGTGCCTCTTTTCCACTGAGATCATCAGTTGTAGGATATTGTTTTAGGCTTCTGAAAGACGCCTTATAATGATATCCCTGGTTTGTCTGTCTGTCTGTGGAAACATACCCCACAATGCTTCGCAACGGCTTCTGTTAGCTCAATTGGTTGGAGCGTCCTGCTAATAACGCAAAGGTCGTGAGTTCGATCCCCTCATGGGCCATTCTTATTCTTCAATTTTTTCTCCCCATTTTAAATCTTTTCACGGTTCTCAACTTGTGACATTACGAGATATTGGTTATGTAATCCTTTAGAATTGGGATTTTGATAATACTTTATTTTCTCTAAAATTAGTATCACGTTGCTTAAAGTAGATACTTAAGAAGCGATTGTTTTAGGATTGCTTGAATGTTGTAGGTGGCCTGTTAGCTCAGTTGGCTAGAGCGTCGTGCTAATAATGCGAAGGTCGTGGGTTCGATCCCCTCATCAACTTAAGTTTTTTAAAAATTATTATTAGGAATTCAGTGTATTAACAAGCTTTGAGTTAAGAATGACGATTATTCTATATAAATAGGGGTCGGTAAGATAGCATGGGATCGCAAATAGACTCGCGCGAGCATTTTCTAGACCACCTCGGCGCAGTCTATTCTAAAGTGAAGGTGATTTAGAAGCCGTTGCGAAGCACTGTGATTGGTTTACTAATCACTATCCATACCTTGTTTTGTTTTTCATTTCAGTTATCTCTTATTACTTGCTTGTATTTTATGCAATGTTTAGTGTCTGAACTCTCACTCTACAGATAATCGGTAAAATAGTAAAATCGAAACAACTGGAAGATGTTTCTTTGCAAGAAGACAAATGATCAGAAAGTTCTCTTTAATTTTATTTCCGTTTCTGAATATTTTTTTTTTTTTATATTGACTTGATTTAACAAGTTAAACATTCAGATGGTATCCAATGGTCTCAGGCTCTGTATAGCATCTATTTGGCAAATACACCTACAACTTTTAATCATGAAGTTAATCTAACACTGCTGGACTATGTTGTTACGAATAACAAGAAGAGTATTAAGTCTTAACTTCTCACTTTCCCCTGGAAACATTCGAATCCAAGTAATGATTATTCAAATACTCAATAAAAAGAAAAGGATTCACACAGTAATGATTAATTTCTTCCTTCCTTACGTGTACAAGAATAGTACAGGGTGGCCGGGAATTTCCCATACCCCTTATTACGTTGTAATAAATGTAAATATTTGGTATTGAATGGAATTTCAATTGTTGACACTAGAATGCAGGTGTTCATGTTGGAATGCAGTTGTTATTATTGCGTTGTTATTATTATCATTGCGTTCGAGGACATCCTGTCATTTGTTTGGACCATATTTTTTTGATGGTCATGTTAATGTCGAAACTTATTTACACATGTTACAAACCCGGTTAATCCCACAGCTTGAAGACGCGGGTATCATGAAACCCGTATGGCTACAGCAGGACGGGGCACCTGCTCACTTCCCTCTTACTGTGCGCGGGTTTCTTCATGAACATTTTCCAGGACGCTGGATTGATCACGGTACTCCAGCATCGCCAGCTCCATTGAAATGGCCACCACGAAGTCCTTACCTCACGACGCCTGATAACTCTTTGTGGGGAATCATCAAGATACACGTGTCTGAACGTCGTTATGGTACAAATGAAGAACTGCGCAATGTAGTTGAGGACGCATTTCGAACCATCACACTGGACATGCTCCAAAAAATGTCAAGTAAGACGTGGCGGAGTATGAACTTGTGTGAACAGCATGATGGCGAACACACAGACGCATTGGACACTTAATGTGTAAATATTTTATTAAAATATGGCTACTAATTAAGGGGTACGGGAACTTCCCGGCCACACTGTATAAAAAAATTATAGCATAAATACATAATAATTAAATATATAATAAAATAATATGTAGAATTATAATCTAAAAATATTATCAATATTTTTTACTATTGTTTAGGTTTGAAAAATTTAATAATGCAAATGCAAATACATAATATAGACTACAAATATATAATAAATTCTACATTAATAAATGTAGTAAATATTTTAAAGGATTTTTTGTTTTTATTACGTAAAGGAGCGAGGGGTATTCGCGAACACTCAAGTATCAAGCTTGCTTCAAGTTTCAAGAAAGCTTGCTTAGTTCTACTATCTGCTTTTGTTTAGTGAAGAAGTTTTGTTGTGTTAGTGATTTCTTCTATTTCGGAAGAAGATAAGTATTGTTTGTTTTATCTTTATTTTAGTATTCACAAATGAATTAAAAAATAGAATGTCCCACGAGTGTCTCTGCATTGTTTGCATTGAATCCGAAATTTCACTTCAGTATTGCTTGATTAAACTAATGGCACGTTTGGGAGCAATGGAGAACAGTCGTCAGAAGGTTACAATTCTGATATTTGCTTAAAAAAGAAATAGTGAAAAAAAAAAAAAAACCTGAAAGAAACTATCAAACTTATTGTTGTTTGTTTGTTTTTTTCTAACTTTCAGCTTGTTACACCTGTGTTACAATTATTAAAATTGATAGTTTTATTTATATTACTTGACAGGATTTTTAATTTGGCTAATATTATGTTTCACATCATCTTCAAGGATACAAAACTGTTGTTTTGAAGTTGTTTTCTGGTTTTTATTGATTTTTCAAATTGAATCCACCTCTTAAAATATAACCAATATTTATGTACATTTTCATTTAATGTATCAAACGTTTTCATTTAATATCAGATGTGTTCACCATTACCCCACGACGCTAGGTAATGGCGAACATTGCCACATTTTACTTTATGTATATTTCCTACAACAAATTTCAGTGTAATGTAGTCTGTGAGATATAAAATTGTTCAGCATTAAATACTGAATAAATAACCAATATCTGAGGTATTTTATTTGTTAACAAGTAACTCAAAATATGCATCTCCCTGAAGTGTTCACCTTTACCCCCCAAATTTAAATAATTATAGTTTTATTTTTGTTATATTTATAATACAACGTATATGTTAATTACATTATATAGATAGATATAATAAAAGTAAAGAAATAAGCACTTAAGTGTATTTTAATAAGCTATCTTCCCTTAATTAGATTCTAGGTTTGTTAACTATGTTTTGAAGTGCACTTAGACCTTTTTTCGGAAGAACTTTCCTCCATTAACTGTAGCTTTAATTCTGTTGGCTATAACTGGAGTGAACCTTCTGGTCCATGATCAATTAATGATTTCGGGGGTCAATAGTTCGAGTCTCGATGGAGACTCGGAGACTCGGAGACTCGATTTCGTTTCCAAACCGCTCTTGAATTATACACAAAACTTCCTATTGGATGGTTACTGGAAAACTAAACTTGCGAGGAACTGAAACTTAAATGATCTGCGCCATTTCATGCATTTAGCATCAAAGATACTCAAGAGTTCTTAAGGCTAACTGAAAATTTCCACGAAATCTTCAAGTTCATTCAAGTTGTAGTTACCTAGATACATTAAACATAAAAACGTTTTACAAATACATGTAGTTATACCAAATGAAGCTTATTAAACACAGCAAAATTTTACGGTATTAATTCCTCGGGTATATTTCGTTAAATAAGAAAATTTCCTCTCTATTTCAAGTCTCTTAAACATCTCAGAATAGCAATTTTTTTTAAACAGTATTGCCTTTCATGTGGGAGAGTATTTCAAATGTGTTCAGTTATCTCAGCTGATGATACCTACAAGTTCATCTCTCCTAAACGTCAAAAGGCTTGAAACTATGAGCTTCTAGATGGAAAAGCAACGACTAAAATTCCTTAATTACTTGGAAAATACACCTATTAAACGCAACGTAACATGTAAATTAATATGTTAACCTTGTAAATTTACTGTTTGGCATTAGACCTTTCTATGAGGAAATTTTATAGCAGTAGCCTGTATTCTTAAGTGTAACGTTTTTGTAAAAAGTAACTTTAATAAATTTTTCACCCTGTGTCTCCCAAACGCTGAGTCATAACTTAAAACGCTGACGACAAATCTTGTCCGGCTTCAAGATATAACCGAGAAAAGGATGCTTTTTTTATCTAGTTCCTGTATTCTTCCATCAACATGTTTTTCTCAAAAGGTGTAGTTCAGGGAAGAAAAAGAGATTAATGATAAAAAATTCCAGTCTTTAAGAGATAAGCGCGGAACTTTATTATTAGATAATCCTAATGATAATCTTGGAAGATAAGAGAGAGCATTACTTGTTCATTCCTATCTACAATAACTACAGGATGACCGAAAAACCTCACGCAAATAAACCTAAGTGTTTACATTTTTTCAGCAGTATTAAGAGTTTTGGAGACAAAACAGCCTCATCCCATTTCATTATAACAGAAACCCGGTTCAATATTTTTTTTTTTTTTTTTGCTGTGAGATTTCATGCAGTTTACGTAGCTTTATGCTAATTATTAATGTGTAATGATACCTTTCAGATTCTCTATTTATAAAGTTTTCTCTGTCTTTTTTGCTAACTGTTTTTACAACTTTGTCATTGCATTTCTCGTCTTTTTAGTTTATTATGGTAAGGCTCATAAAATCAGTATGTCTGTGTGTATGTTTCTGTCTCTAATAACTTTTGAGCCGGTGAATGAATCTTGAAACTTAACACGTGATTTGTGGACAAGAGATCTAACTTTTGTGCTTGAGAGTTTTTCCTTGTGAGTCCCTGTCAAAAATTAGTGCGTGAAGATGACAAAAATTCCCATATGATGCAGCAACTGAGCGATGTCAATCTGTTTGGTAATTCAATTATTATCGCATGTGCTTTAATGTTACAAGATTAATTACACTTAGAAGCTTATATAAATATTTACAGATTTAATTTTAAAAAATGGAAAAATTTGAAGATACTGTATCAAAATATTTTATAACTTATAAATATGAGAAGAAGATAAAAAAATCGAGCAACATTTTAGGACCAATAAGCTTCAACTTCTTACAGGAATTTGTGTTTTTTTTCCTAATTTTTTAATCCCCCCTTCTAAATTTTAATAATTTTAATATCTGAATAAAAATAGAGATCTTAAAATTTAGAAAGACATTTTAATATTTAGAATTTTTTTTTCTATTTTTAAGTCATTCCTTTAACTTCAATATTTCAATTATTCGTGGTAATGATCTTACGAGGTTGCTATTTTCACACAGGTCAACTTGTCTCCATCTGCTAATGACAATCGATTGCTGTTAGTAAAATTAAAATCGATGCAAAGGACAAACCAGAAAGAAGGAAACAGGTTCGACGATCACCTGATCGCTTCTTGACTTCCTCTCGCACAAAAAACAAACACTTGGTCCATCGATTACAATTGTTTTCGAACTTTCATAATAAAAATCAATAACTCAATTTTCACACCCACATCACACCAATCTCCTAAGAGTACTGTAGTTTGTTCAGAATGTCTGTCATCTCAATAATTCCAGCTACTACGTTTCCTGGAAAACTGAACACTTTTTCATCTCTGTTTAACTTCTATAAAGTTTCGTTCTTAAGTCTGGTATAAAAGAAATAAGAAAAATAATTACAAAAACATTCCCGCTCTCTCGAAGGTTTCAATTCCGAAAAACAACATCACCTTAGGAGAGTAAAACTGATAAAAAGAAAAGTTGATGATATATCGATGATGAATTTATCATATTGACTCATCCAGGGCCAGAAATGCTATGTATTCCAAAATTATTAATTGCGTTTATTTGAAGTATATGAAATTCATTATCATTTAAAATATTTTTTACCAAAGTTGTTGGATAATGCTTTTTTTGTTTTGTTTTGAGTATATTTATAAATATAAAAGTTATTTGTTACTCAAAATAAAAAAAAAGATAATGAATTAAGTTAGTTTAAAGCTTTAAGTGTGATCTTCTTCTTCAGTGTTGTGCTACATGCATCAGGTTCAAAGGACTTTAAGAGTTCCCATCATAGCGAATCCCTAGAAGGATCCTTTTAATATCCTGGGAAAGATACTGTGATGGTTTCCCATTTGCCTTCCTCAGGAAACCATTATGGAATGGCTTCAGATCTGAAGAGAAAGTTGAGAAGAAACAGACAAACACAGGAAAGGAAATAAATATCCACGCGGATGCTGGCATTCTTTCTAGGTTCGGACGCATCTGTCTCGTAAAGACCTTTACCACAAGGCTATGCTGGGGCGCCGCTAAGTGTGTTAACCATTGTTGCTATGGAAGGAATTAGTCGAAGTATAGAATATATCCTATTACTAGTGAGGAATAAAAAGAACATCTTTGATTATCACTAAAGTTATGCAGTAGCTAAACTGTTATGCAACAAGGTTTGAAACCTTAGTGTCTTTATACTAAAATGCTTTACTGAAATATTTCATTTTTAACAAATGAGCCTAACTGAACTAAATATTTCGCAACTATTAGTCTAAAAGAACTAAGTCAGAAACTGATCCAAAACTTAATAAACAAATTGAAATCGATTTAGCAGTGCTGTAGGCTCTTTACCCTTACAAACATTCAAGGTAGGGTATTGTAAGAAATAGGTTGCTTATAATTCAATTGGAGCCCACGAGGGACCATGGGGACGCTGAGGATAAAGTCCGTAACGATTCGTGACCCGGAACTAAGACGAGTTCTGTGGTTAGCCCAACCCTCGCCCTCCTGTACCAAGGTAAAGAAACCTAGTACCCATTTTAAAGAGGGCTGGGTGGACCCTAGGTACCGTTTGGAGGAGAATTCATCTGGAAAAAAAAATGCCGACCTCCGCTAAAGATCGAACCCAGCTTCTCCAGCCCGCAGTTATTGGAAGAAGTAGCCAATTAAAAACACACTGAATAAACGAATTTCATCGATGTTACATTTCATCGATTTCTCCAATCGTGACATCCACATTCTTGGCTGCAAACGCCATGTGTCGACGTTAATGGCTGAAATGGTTTAGACACTCAGTAGTATTGAAATTACGAAAAATATTTACAGAAAAAAAAATCCCTTGCCGCGAGTAACTCTAAATACAAGAAAATTGGCAATGTTGAACTTTTGAATGCCAGCACTGGTAAACTGATAATAAACTAGCAAACATGTAAATGCTTGCCTTAGTTATCCCTTGCCTTAGTAAAGAATGATGAAAATATGTAACATTTCACATTCGAAGAGTTACGTAAAATAATAACAGATTAAGTTGTGGATCAAGTAAAAATTCTCGTAGCGAAATCATTTTTTTTTCTTTTGCTAATTTTACTGTGATGCAGGAATAGGTAGTTTTCCCGTTTTTAAATCTGGAGGAAGGTGGGGAGCTGAGATTCATAAATAGGAATTTATGAATCTCAGGAATTTATGAATTTATGAATTTATGAATAGGAATTTATGAATTTATGAATTTATGATAATTCCACAATTATCACAGCCAAGTGATAATTGTGGAATTGAAATAGTCACAAAGCTTCATTTCTCGGAACCTATAGTAACCAGAGTTGTTTAGGTAAAAGGCATTTTCTCATCTTCAGAAGAAGCTATTGTAGAGAAGATTACATGTGAAACGTCAGTCTTCATGAAACATCTATCAAAGTATAGTTTATATTTAACATTATCATAAAAAATTATTAAAAAAAAAATCAGTATTTTTATTTCTTAATCTTTACTGAAGAAGAACAGCCTTAAACTAAATGGAAATTTCAGCTTCCAAAGTCAAAGTTTTTTTTATCACTGAGTGACCTGACATTAACGAACACTGTATTACTCTGTTACAACTTCGGGTACAACGAACATTATTTCCTATAATTGGCAATATAATGCCTAGAAGTACTTTTCAAAAATATGAGTAAAGTTACAATGAGAATTTGAAGTTATTTGAGAATCATAAGCCTATCATTGGAACAACTAATAAAGATGCCGTGATTTTCTCCACAATTGGTAATTTAAAAGTAATAAACATTCAAAATATTCTCAGTAGTTTTTTTTTTTTTTTGATTTGTTTCATTTTTCTATGGACTTTTCTTGTTTCATCCAGTATTTCAACGAAAAACATGTTATTCTTCGCGCCTTGTTGTTTGAAAGGAAAAACTTCCTTCGGTTGCAGCGTCGTGGAGAGTAAATAAGGAACCAGATGTCAATTCAAGGACGGTTTTCATTCACAGTCAAGCGAAAACAAACCCATTCCCTACTTATTTTTCCGTAGCACCAATGGCTTTTATCATCATCTCCGTTTCTGTCCACAATCAATCTTACAGAATTGATTTTTATTTCTGAATCTCTGATGTTTGCGTAATTTATATCCGAGAGTTTTGAATTCCTATTTCATTTGCCTTCCCGCCGTTCGCTCCTCTGAACCCGTTTCGAGGGAGTAGAACGAGTTTCTTCGTCCGAAACACAGAAAGAGAATTACAAGAGTTAAAGTATGTAATGAATGAATAGGGGGAAAACTCTAGAAAGAGAACACTATTTAGGCTTAATAGTAATTGTTTCTAGCAAAGGGGTTCTGTATTTCAGATGAGTTCTATTATAATTTTGGAACACGCCATTTCTTTGTAAAGCCACCTCTAGGTGAGACGTACAATGCTACATGCACAAATTCAAACAAACCTCTTACGTCACCATGTAACAGATTTTACCAAGTGTTTTATAGTTACTGTACAAGATTCCTCACATTCCTGATGGCTGCGGCAGGCATGCTCGATACGAGAAAGATTTGGAAGCCTGGCTGGTCAATGAAGGGTTTTAACAGTATGGAGTTTTCAACTGCCTCATATGACCAGGTATTATCCTGTTGGAAAACTGTTGCAAACTTGAGGCAATACGATCGACCACATGATCCTACAATCAAATCAAAGCATGCGGAAATTTAATATAGATTATTTCGCATCGTCAACGTTGACAGCAATCATTTTTTGCCATCGGTGAAAGAATCCTTCTAGTTTTTCTGTAATAACTTTTTGTCATCTTCACGTGCAGTTTTCCGTAGGGATCCATAAGCAGAAATTTTTCAATACAGAAATTATATTATCTCTAGGCACATAATTTCATACAAAATTTAAAGAAGATCCAATGTGGCTGAAAAGCTATTATCGGAAGTCGAATTCCTCTGTAGCACAAAACAAAAAAAGACAAAACAGAATTCATACATTTAGTTCTTTAATATTCTGAGCTCCTTTCCCATCAGTCCTTAAATATTTTACCGAAAATATAACGTTGGATAACAAAAGCAAAACAACTACCATTAAAATTTAATTCCTTCGGATAAATCATTGGATTGTGATGAACAAAGACGAAAAACCTTATCGAAACCCTAATATCGTTGTGATGCCTAAAGATCTAACTTATTTCTATTAATAAAGATCCTTATTTTGTTTATTGGGGTGCTTTTTAAAACTATCAAAATAAACGACGATAGTGAATTTTTTTGCTCCGTTTTAGTTAAATAGTTCATTGATTTTATGATAATCAACATGTTTTATCTCGATCTATGTCCTCGGAACAGAAAAGATTCTTTTGCAGTACATTTTCAGACTGAATTTCTAATTAGATACAAACTATTAAGTTATAAGAATTATTATAAGAAACTTCAATAATAAAATTATTGTGTAGTTTACAATATTTGTATTTTGGATTTTCAATCAGTTTTATCTTTATTTCCAGTTTTCTAAATAACAACTTTTGCTTAACTGAATGAATTTTAATTAAGTTTTATACAATGATAGACTGAGAAGAGCGTCATAATAAAGGATACTTTTTAATGATTACTTTTGTTCCCAAGAAATATCGAGATTTTTCAGGTTATTGGAGGCTATCGTTCGTCTCGCGATTCAACGGTCACTATCTACTTACGTTTCTTACCATAGTAAGGAACTTCCTGTGTTTTAACAAAGTCTATAAACTAATAACAATAATAATAATAACAAAAAGTTCGCGTTGAACATTTTCAGTTCAGACAAAAAGGGCGAATTACAGAAATGCTCAAAATCTTAAAAGAACCCCGACCCATTCTTCCCTTGATATTGAAACATTCACTCGTTTATGAATCAACATAGCTTAATCAATAATCCTGTCTTGTATTATAGATGTGATAGATATAGATTACCTAATTGTCCTTAGGACGTCCTCGTGTTAAGTATATCTACTACATTATCATTTATATATGTCAGCATAAACTATTTAGAATCACGCACAACAATAGAGACTTGCTGTGACTTAGAAACGAGACGAGATATATTTATTGGAATTGCGAAGCTGTAACACACACACACACACACACACACACACACACACACACACACACACACAAAATCAATATTCTCTGAAAGATCTGTGAAGTTTAGAGAAACTAATGATGGTCTGCCTTGCATTGTGCATTTACAATTAAATTATTGTCTCCATATCTGGAGTTACTTTGAGATCAATCTTCGTAAGTCTAGGATGGAAGAAAATGTAATTTGACAAAAATAATATCAAATTATTTTAATCAAGTATTTGATAGTTGTCGAAAATTGTTCTCAATTTTGAAATTAATTCTTAAAATTTTTAAGAATTCTTCAAAACCATTTTACGAAAATAACGAAAAGAAAAAATAAATAAATAAAAACATCGCTAAGAATTGCCTATCAATGAAATTAATAAAATTATAATATTTAATTTTATTAAGATATTTATAAATTATCATTAAAGTTATTTTAAATTATAAATTTATAAATTATTAACAAATAATAAGGCAAATAATAATTCATTATTTTTAGTTTATAATTGTGGGCATGTGACCAAGTGGTAATGCGCTTGACGACGGCCTGGAGGAGTCAGATTCAATCTCCACTCTCGAAAAGATTGGGGATTTTCACCGCTGAATTCTCTTGCAGACGTGTTCTAGAGTCCACCCAGCCTTCTATTAAATGGAAATCAGGTTGGTTTTCTTTTCCCTGGATGTTAAAGCGGGCCAAGGTCTAACTGATCTCTCGATCTCAACTTAACCCCGTTGGCTAAGGAAACGTTGGAGCATTATTTTTGTGAAATACTCCTAATTAGCCAAAAAAATTATTTACCCATTAATTTTAAGAAAAATGGAAGTGACTTAGGAACTCCATAAGTTTGAATCTGTTTGTTTGATCAATTATTGTAATTTTAATTATTGAGAAATGATTATTATGAGTGGTATACAAAAAAAAAAACAAAAAAAAAAAAAAAAAAAAAACAAAAAAAAAAAACACATTTATTTTAAATTGCAAGTTTTAGACATCCGAGAATATATGTAGAAATGTATAAATTCTACATTTTGGTCATACATTTTTCTCGACTATTCTACAAACGAATGAGAATAATCGTTAGTTAATTAATAAAATCAAAGGAAATCCATGCTTAAAATATTCTTCGTTCCGAACATAAAGCAAAAAAAGTTACAGAAATGTTTTTCATTGTTTTTCTTCTAATCGCACAAATAAAAAGAAAAACTGAAAATTACAGAAGATTTATTATATCATTAAATACAATAGTAGTAATTGTATATTCCTAGATAATAATTACATTCCTAAAATAGCTTAGAATATAATGAATCAATATTTTGTCAGCACAATCTAAGGAAAATTATAGAATAACGGGGTTAAAATTTATATAGTATAATATCTTTACTTAATTAAAGGAATTTGGAGATTTTAAGTTAATTTTGAGTAGCAATGAATTTTTACAGAACTATTCTAATAAAAAGCAGATTTCGAGTAATATTAAAATACTTTGTTTTCCTATATTGTTACACCGAGATTATCTGAGATATAAGAATTTTGCACTTATATAGAAAATATTGATTTTTGTTTATTTATTTGTTTTACTTTAACGCACCACCGTGTGTGTGTGTGGGGGGGGGGGCATAAATGATTTAAAAGTGGAGCAGACATACGAAGTAGGAAAAAAAAAAATAGCATTTTCCTTCTATTTGGTTTTTGACTATGTTTGAAAGCTTTGAAAATAAACGGATAGAAATTTGGTTTTTATAATATTATTAATATATCAAATATGCAATAGTAGATTTTTTTTTTTATTAAGTAACAATATTGCACTTTGTTGTTGCAAAATACGAGTACTTTAGGAATCTTTTCCTCTCTTTTGTCACTGCTAAAAACAAGTATAAATTAACCCTGAAATGAAATTTAAATTTACGAAAACTTAAGATTTATTTATTAAATCAAAAGATTAATTTCCTTAAGCATACAAATTCTTAAGCAATAGAAACAACGGCCTTTGTCTTAAACGCTTCTGATCCATGAAGCTGTTGATTATTGATGGAAAAATGGTTAGAATCCTTTGTTTTCATCGGCTTTACGTGAGACTGGCTACCACCACAGACGTGCACTTATGAAAACTAACTTTAACTATTGATTCCGTTAACTTGAATTCAAGGTTATTGTCAATTACTTGCTCTGATGATTATGCAAATAGCACCAAAGAAACTTTAATAATTCTCTATTTTATGACAGCAATACACAATATTAACGTTAAAGCCCAGCTTACAACAAAGGAAACAGATACAAAATGAACCTTAATAGGGCGGACGATACATGTGTGGAAGGGAATAATGAAGTCTATCTTAATAGAGCTTTTATTACTACTATCTGGATTTCAGTAAAATGTTTCTTTTGCGATGCGAATAAATCTGTCTTTTTTATTTTTTAAAAGAATAACAATAAATGTTGCTGATATTTTTAAGTTCTCTGTCGTAATAGAATATTTGATGAAAGTGATTTTGATTTGTTCTAAAAGTAACTTAGAGGAGTTTGAAATACGAGAAGGTCTTCAGATTAAACCCAACTCAGTTGCAACAACTTTTTAGTAATCAATGAATTAAAATAAAAAAAACTGAATGTTTCACATCCCAGTTAAATTTGAAAAGTAAAAGAAGATAGAATTGGAAGTAAAAAAGACATCACATAAAAATTCACAGTAATATTGAATGTATTTAATAGATTTTAAAATAAAAATGAAGTAAAGTATAATGTTATCTATAGTGACTATAAAATTATTCAAAATATTAAATGTTTAAAATTGAATATTTTTTAATACTGAGTTGATTTGTTTATTCAATCGATTGAATAGATTTCATAATTTTTTTTAATAAGGTTAGAAAATAAATCATATGATTTCCAACAAAAAAATTAAAAATCATAATTTGGGTTAAGTTTTACTTATAAAATCAATTAATAGTTTAACGAATAAGTATAATATCTTAACTACTTACTTTTATCGTTATTTTTAGTTAATATTTAAATTAATAAAAAAGACTAGTAATGTAACAAGAAAATTGAATAAACCTAAAATTTGCAGATTATAAATTTTGTTTTTATCATTCATTTATAAAATTTAAAGTTATTCGCAAACGATGTAGTTTTGAATTTTATAACTTTGTTCTTTTCTTTGAGCCAATTTAGAAATTTGACTATAGTGAGGGAAAAGTTTTAAGAAAATACATATAAATATTAAGCTTTAGAAATATAAAAGCATAAAAAATCAATTTTTCCTTGATATTTAAAAAATGAAAAACATATTGAAAATTGATCACCATCCGAATATAAACAAGAAAAGATATGATTGTGATTGAAGAGACGATTGTAATAGGCTGTTTTCAACAGATAATTCAATTCCATGATAATTTCAGCTTTCAAGGTTCAATGGTTTTCCAATTACGTAATCACGAAAAGAATGACCAAGATACTAGAATCACCTTGGAAGCTTCATTTCCTACACGAGACAAAAGTTTTACTTCATTTGATGAAATTCCAAAGTCCGATAAAGAAGAAAGAGATGTAGCACATTTATATTTTTTTATATTACATCAAAATATAAAAAAATCATACAAAAACTATTGGAATCTACAGGTAGTTGGTTGGTTGGTTGGTGTTTTATGGCGCAAAAGCAGCTGCGGCTAAGCTGCGCCAAGAAAGGATCTACAGGTAGTTTTGCTAAAAGATAATGTTTAATAACAAACAAAACACCAACAGTTTGATGGATAATGCAAGTTTTCTTCACAAGTTTTCTTCTTGCAGATCCAATAATATTTTTATTATATTTCTGTTTATTGGTGCAGGAATTGAACCAAATCGATACCATTTATTCCTTTCCCCCCAGATTTGTTCGACGCATAAGTGTAGCCGGAATCTACACAGTGCAATGGAAATAGCTTTATATTTTGTATATGTAGAGAAACCATCCAATTCAACCCTACATCACAAACACATAAAAAAGAAATACAACATCAATATACAATTTTCTACTAAAGTTGTTGTTTACCACCAGCCATTATGAAGAATATTAAAAAAAGGAAATATACTGAAAAATAAGTATTACATACACACAATATATGGTATATTTATTACGTATGTCGCGTATTCCTTACGAAAGTTGAGGTCTGTCTGTGTAAGATATTCCTGAAAGAAGGTGGAGCCCGTTTCCGTAAAATCACTTGATTTCATCATTTAAATGAGAGGCCGTCATTCCTTTAATTTTTGAAGAAATTCTTTCAGACAGAAAATTTAATGAATTAAAACGTTCTACCGAATTTCCGGATTCTTATTTACAAGGTAAGGCCGCCTTGCTTTTGTGCTGTCTAAATTTGTTTTTGAGGAAAGGTAGTGAATATATATGTACGTGTCTCAGAATTTCAAGAACAGTTCTCTGGGTCAAAATGTAGTTCCAAACATTTCACACATTGATCTTATAAGATTCCTTTTTTAAAATTAATTAATTTCAACATTTTGTTTTACAATTTATTTTAATTTCTATTCAATCATTTTTTTAAATAAATAAAACATAAATATTAAAAATGTTTTTAATATAAATATTTATTTATTTTTAAAAATATTTTATGTTTTGTTTCTTTAACAAAATGATTGATTAAAAAAATTAAAGTAAAATAAATTATTAAATAAAATATATTATGTTATTAAATATAATATAAATTAAATTGAAATTGAAGGCTGGGGTTTACCTCGAGGCCCTCTTTATGATACTTCACTGGTAAAAAGTTTATTCATTATTTTAAAGAGAAATTAAGAATCCGAGATTTTCTTTTTACCTGTAACTGTACTTTTGTTTGATAAAAGTGAGCAAAGAAAAACCATTTTATAGAGCTACTTTTTGTTTTTATTATTATTAAAAGGTTAAACTAACCTGAACACTTGTAATCTTAGGAATACACTTAATCTTATTCTCTCCCCATCCCAACACAAATTCGTCAATACATTGTAGTCATTAATTTCTGTTTACTATAAAATATTTTATTTCTAGTCATTTGAGATAAATAAAAAATGCAGCCTATTATGTAACTCAAAGAGGAAAAAAAAAAAGCAAACATAGCTAAAACTACAGGAGAGGGGGAGGTTCGCAATCGATAACTCCCACATTTAATTTTTATGGCAGTCGTTATTGCCGACAGGCAACGGATTGCGTTTGTTTTATGAGCAGCGCAGATGGGCACTTCAAGGTAAGTCAACAATTGTACACCCACCTATTTAGACCAGTAATTGATACAAGAGCATATGTCGTACCTAAATCAATAACAAACTGACTGGCGAAATAAAAATCCAAAAAATGAAATATATGGATTCAAAATCACTCACGTCACAAACATTATTATTGCGAAGCCCCGAAATGTAGATTCGTTCTCGATTACTCGTTAATTTCCGGTTGAATCTGCGCATTAAATTATATTTAAAATTACAGCCAGTGAAGTTGGGAAGCTAAAGTATGGAAAGGTTGGCGGTGAACTGAACAGAAATTCATACAGTTTTCATAAAAGTTTTGTGGAATTAGATTGTTTATTTTCAGATCTTCGAAAACATCTTTTTCATTCCGTGAAGAGTAAGATATATGAGATTTAAGATTTATCAGAAATACACTTAAAACATTTTAAGATAAAATTTGGATATAATCTTCACCATTTGTTAATTTGCTGCTGACGAATTCTGTAGATAACATTTGAAAATATTCTCACATTAAATGTTGTATTGCGAATGTACAGTATTTTACTTGAATAGATGTATATTAACTTTATTTTTCTCTCATTGATCGTCTCAAGAATAATTAGAATTATCTTCAGCGGCCTCTGGTGACGAAAAAGGGAAGTATTCAAATTCATAGGTATCATTCTAGATTAATTATAATTTCAAATTCAATTTAAGCCATTACAAAACAATAATTAAGTATTATACTTAATCTAAAATTACTCAATGTAAAATACGTATTTGCTTTTTTTAATTATTAATCGAAAGCTAACTGTAAACAGTTAGATTAATTTTATTAACATGACATTAAGCAAGTATAATGTCTTCATTTTTAAATTTTATTAAAGAAAAAAAAATAGTCAGTATTAACATGATCTGAAGAGAAGATAGTTTCAGTCAATAATTTTTATCCTTTCTAGTTCTAAGTGTCACTTTGGATTGCTTTTTTTTATTTATTTTATGGAGTTTTCTATATTCCAATGGAATTACTATTTCCGATTTAGATCCTGAACGTAAAATAATAAAATATTAAAACCCCATTCGTGATAAAACTTGCATTAAGCAATCATTATATAATGCTTTTAATAACCTAGTCGTTATTTATTGATTAAATCGTTATTAATTCTATAATGATTAAAGGAGTTATCAATAATGATTATCAATAATTATGTAATAGTTAAAATAGCAAAGTCTTTATATAATACCAATCCTGATATAATAGTTATTCATAAAACATATAACGTTTAAAAAAGACAAAACCGATAGACAATTCTAATAACAGTTAAGTCGTTTTTTACTAATAAAACCGCAACAAGCATTATATAATAATCATTCGATATGCAATATTAATAACCCTAATCGTTATTTGATGATTACACGAACCTTATCTTTTCTGTATTGATGAAAACAGTATAATGATACTAGAACGTTGAAACATAATTCATTTTCTTCGATCTCTTTCTTTGACTGGAGAGCTATTAACGTTTTTATTTTTTTCCCTTTATTATTATTATTATAAAGGGCAAAAAAAATGTTAATATATTATATTAAAAATGCCAGTATATGCAAAAAAATATTAATTTCAACATTAAAAGAATTATAAATAATGTGAATACAATCTTTTTTGAAAAATCAAAAAAATATCAGCTATCAAAAAAATCTTTAAAAAAATGGCTTTTTGAAAATACGTAAAAAAAAATAATCTTAAAATAATGATTTTATGTTGCAAATCACTAAATAAAGAAAAAAAAAATGAGGTTATTTTCTAGTGATTCGTAAATGTATATTAATAAAGTATGCATAAAACTTATTTAATCAGGTTAATTAACTTTATTACATTAGTTTTTGTATGAATAATATCTTTATAAGTTATATTTTAATTTTCTAAAAATAACTTATTTTTCTGAATTTGATACATATATTTTGTATACTTTATTTATTTTCCTCCATGTTATAACTTATATAATTGTAAAGTGTGTGTGTAGTAGCCTAAGTAACTTTTTATTATACGTAAACATAAATGTAATTATAAGAACCATCTGATAGGGACATCTCTAACTGTCCTGTACTGATGAGTTAATAATAATAATAACAATAAATATTATTGAATTATAATATTCAGTTTCTATTAAGACTTTATCCTTGTATCGAATGTATTACTCATTTGTGAAATGATGATTTGTTTTTAGGATGTTATTTCAATGCTCTCTCAATTCAATGTTATTTTCTTTCTGTCTGTTCTGTTTTTATTCTGAACTTTATAAATCAGTCACTAGATTGGCATCGCTGCTATTGAATTTCGTAAAACTGTCAGTTTACGATATCCATTCTCAAAACATTCTATTTGTTATTAATCAGATTAAGCGAATGACAAGAATCTGAAAAATATCAGTCATTTGAGGTAAACGTTTCCGTACAACGAAATAAAAAAAGCCTTTTGAATTCCTGTTACTTGTTTACGTACTTGAATTGATAGTCGTGTGTGTACAGATATTAAAAAAGAAAGCATAGTCCTCGAAAAAAAATCTACTTTATTCAGAACAGCAAAAGTATATTACAAATTATAAATAAATCTTTCAATTCAATTTTTAAGGTTTATGGAGCTCTACGTCCTTTCTAAAATGATGAGTCTTTTAAAACTGCATAATCATTTACAATTTTAACAACGACATAAAAAAATATTTACAAATTTCAAGACAAAATTTTATTTGTGAGAATCGCATAGTAAATTAAATGTTAAATACAGGTTTACTCTGTAGATAAATAATATATTTAAAAAATCATTAAAAAGAAAAGAAAAAATAAAAACGAAAAATATGCTCTAGGCTTGTGACTGCAGAACAAGCAGTGCCAGTTATCATAGAATTCCATTGTGTAGTTTCGGGAACAATAAGTAACAACTATGCTTCTATAGGAGTCGAAAAAAGGAAAAAATTTTTGTCAATTTGTTTTTTAAATGACATACGAGAATTCGACGATAATTGCCTCACAGGTTGTTTGTTTTGTTTTTTTTTTGTTTTTTTTTTCTTATTTTCCTAACGTTCTTTTTATTTTTTCCTTACTTTTTTTTTTTTTTTTTCCCTTTCGTTAATGCACTTCCTTTTTTTTTTCATTATTATTTTTAATTTTTTTTATTATTATTATGGGTCGCCCTTAAATTTACGCTTTAGCACAAAATTAAATTCACTTGTTCTCTGATCCTTCTCCGTTGACACAACCGATATCTGTATTGTTGTTGTTGTTGCGTGTTTTTTTTTTTTTTTTTGTAAAATTCACCTCCTTCCTGAGTTACACCTTTTGTATCCTATGTAATTTCATCTGATAGTGTTAAACCATGATGCTATAGGAATAACAACATGCCTTTGTTAAATTCAAATAATAATTACTAAAGAATTAATTTTTGTTAAATACAAAAAAACTTTTAAATGTTCTTTTATTAAATATAACTTTACGTTCCGTGGGATTACCCTTCTTTATTTTTTAAAGCTTTATCAGCCTGTTCACTATCGTGACTGCTGTTAAAAAGACTATTTTTCTTCTTCCCATGCCGTACACAAGTGTACACCAGTTGGGCGGTGCCATTACTTCTCAAAGTAACAATTAAAACTTGCTTTCCTGTAGAAACTAAGTTTGATTGTTAAATAAACAATGATCTGAGGCCACCTGCACTTTGTCAGAAGAGACCATTTATTGCTACAACATATTGTTTAACTCTTCCTTTAACTAAAAGTCTTTGCGAAAATAAACCTATAGTTTCAGGAATGCTATCAAAAACAAAGTAAAAAGACATGAGGCAAACAACACAGTTTACCTTCATTCTTTCTCAAGATTCACAAACTTGAAGTAGCTAAGTTTTGGAGAAAGGACGATCTATGGAAGTTTTGAGCTTAAGAATTTAAGATCAAAAAAATTTTAAAATTTTCGTTAATTTAGATTTTTGTTTGAAATTGTTGAGAGCACATTTATAAAGTGAAAATATTTTTACGGTGTTGAAGATAAAACAGGTTCGACCAAATCTGGTTATTACTGATCGTTCACTGTCTTGTTTGGGCGCAGTTTTCGTTTAATGACTTTACCTTGACATTAATCTCACCCCAAAGTTTAACAAACAATAGTTGCTCAAATTACGTTGTCATTAAAAGTATCTTAGTCTGATTTTACGGAATTTTAAAACAATAAATATTTTTCTTTATTTTTTTTTAATGCTGACTTAAGGTTTTTGATGTTGCTCTTTGCACTCCAATGGATTGTGTGTAGTCATTCCATAGCGTTTTAATTAGAATGTGAATTGAATAAAAATTATTGAAGATTATTTTAAGCATTTTTTTTTTTAATTCTTGAAATACATGTAATGTATTTTATTTCATTTTTTGTAATCGTTACAGCAAACTGTTTCTTATAAAAGTTGGACATTCACGAGTACTCGAATTATTAGCTAATAAATGTTATCATTAATATTAAAGGCTTACTTTTTCTTTGTTTTTCCAAAATATTTTAATTATCTCAATAAATCATTTCAAAAGTTGCCGTTCAGGCATAGCCTTATAGTTAGAGGTCACGAGGTTGATACGTCAGAATCTGGGTTAAATCCCGGAGTCGGCATTTTTTGAGTTCCTTTATCTGTGTTTTGTATATTTGTGTGGGTACAACGTGTACTGTCTCCTACTGTTTACAGTAGGCAACGATTCTTCAGTTAAATAGTCCACAGTAATTCCCCTTGTTGAGGCCATTACAGCGTGGGTATGAGACACCAAACATTGCAAACAAGCAAAAACAAACGAACTCAAACGTAACGTTATATAGGCCTACAGTATTTGTGACATATGCTAAAACTTCTTTCAATTATGAATCCAAACGATAAGTGAGACTTATCGTCTCCAATAGTAACGCTGTGACATGTAGCATTGCATGTCACTTTATAGAAAGAACTAGTTATCATTTTTTAAAGAAAATCCTTTAGTTCGTTTTCTATCTCTTTTCTTTATTGCCTACTTTTTTAACCTTTATGCAATAGGTTAAAAAAAGGATCTGTACTAACGAATATTTATAAAATGAGTCTTTAGAAATGTATATTTACAAAATATAAACTAAACAAAAGCGATAAAATATAAAAATAGTCCAAGTTTCATCAGCAAACGCATAACGTAAAGAAATATTACAATTTATTCGATAGTTGCGGAGATAATTCAGAAATAATGACAAAAATAGTCCTTTACCTTTTCTTAGTAAAATAGTCCGTATATTAAAGTTGTAATATTGCCAAATTTTCAAATGCCAATTAAAAGATCTTTTCAACTTAGGATTTTTAATTTTCAACTCAGGATGATTTTTATTAAATATCCGAATTCAAATATTTTAGAGTTTCAGAAGTAATTAGATAAGTAACCAATCATATTAGGATATTCAGGTTTAGGTAATATGGAGTCTTCCATTGTGTTTTAACCGACAAATATTACTCGATGAAGATTCGGGATTTCATTTAATTTATGACTGTCGTGAATGTTGGCACATAAAATCATTTTTTCCCCTTAATGTTTTTGGAGATTCTACTGTCTTCTCTATGAAAAAGTTCGTGTTGTTTACACAAAAAGAAGTAACGACTGATCGCGGAGGAATACATTACAACGTCGCTTGCTACTTTTCACAGTTGTAAAATTAGGTAAGTCGAGCCTATAGTCATTCAAAATAATGAAATGGCCATCGAAGCATCATAACTGACGTTGCCTTAAAATAAGGGCTTATTTCCAAAGAAATTTGATATTTTATATCTTAGAACCGTCTACTTAGGTTCTACAGTGAATACCAATGGTACCAATGTTATTCATGTCATCGACGTGAAACGAATAACTTATAAAAAAGGTCTAATAAAAAAAATTGCAAATTATCTTTTTAAATTGAATAATTCTTTAACGTGTGTGTATATTAATTTTATCACAGGTTTCGCACTCAACACACATAATAAAAATAAAATATATTTACAATTAAAAAGGGTCCATTTAAAAAA
>JAFIDM010009631.1:269485036-269571086 GCA_023159025.1 Thereuonema tuberculata | reverse complement strand
GTTGTTATTGGAGCTGAGGTATTAATGAAAAAATAAAAAAAAAAAGTCTGTTTAATGCAATCAAAATTATTTTCTGAAAAAAATTCGAAAAGCATCTGCAGCATTTTATATACTAACCTTTATTGTCAGAAGTATACTAACCTTTATTGTCAGAACGAAATAGAAGAACAAACCAAAAAACAACTTTGATTGGCTTCGTTATGGTTTTTGAGATTTACCAGCTCATTAATACCTCAGCTCCAATAACAACAACCAAAATAACATCTCATTAAGTAGTAGCCCAGAGCAAAACTTCAGGTGATATTTTTTTTTTTGTGAGACATCCTGCTCTCAATCATATTATCCGCAATACAGAAGTAACTTACCGAAAAATTTTCTTTTGTGCCTTACAAAATTCGTTTACAATATTCGTAGTTCTCACCTTTTACGCCATTTCGTAGACTTCTATTTTTAGTTGACCATGTAGATTACTGTAAGCTATGAGCAATATCGTAATAATCAATAATAATAATCTACGGAAATACAATAGATTACCGTTAAGATGAAATTATAAATATTCATTAACATGGCTCTGAACAGAAGAAAAAGTTACATCGTCTGCACTGCTAGCTTTCGAAAAATTGTAAACAAAATGCAATTTTTTATTACAAGTCTGTACATTTGTCTAAGATGAATTGAATTCGACTTTTACGTAAACCCAACCTTCTCCTAAAATTGATTTGAAATGAAACTGAATCCATTTTATTCCTCTTGTTCTGATACAAGTACCAATAAGTCATTTTGACCATGACCTTAACAATCACCTGCTACTGTCAAGCCATTAACTTTCTTGAGATGATCGTTTGCCTTAATGTCTTTCAACAATATCCAAGTAAAATTTATTTCAATCATTACTGAAGAAGGGAGACGTTTAAATGTTTCTTTTTCTCGGTGTCCAAATTAAGAACACCATTAAGTCAGTCTGCTAACCAGAGCGTCTGATTGGACGTAATCAACAAGGCAAAGGCTGCGTGTGGGGGAGTAGGCCGGGAGGGGTAGTTTGGTTTCCCGAAAGCCGCCAGCTATGAAATGTAACCTTATTGGACGGATGCCAAATGCATCTCAACCTTCTTTTACCCCCACTTCCTACACGACGCCGTCCGCCTTTCGAATGGGTTCTCGAAATTTCTATACGTCCACTGGTATTACGACATTAATCGTTATGCTACAATTAAGGCGTAATATATTTCACAAAAAACAGGAAAGATAATAATAAAAATAATAAAAGATTTGAGAGGTTGATGTTTTTTTTTTTCCCTTCCCCTTTTATTTGTCTGGTTTCGACAGTAAACAACGTGACTGTGTAAAAGTGGCTTTCCGAAGGAGAAGAAATATTGGTCTAAAGTCGTAAAAATTCAATTGTATCGAGGAATCTGAAAGCAAAAAACATTAAGACATTAAATGGAGGACTATTCTTAATCTTATTTGTAATCTAAAATATTGTATTTATTTTAAGTTGATTTCAGAGCACATGTGATGACCATCTGCTAAGCAGACCTCTGACTAACAAGAAGAAGAAGAACAAACATGATATAGCATTTACTGGTTTACAATAGCACTTATTAATCGTTTTCGTCGTCTATAGATAGTTAAGGAAGTAGAAAGTTTAAAAACTTGTCACTAGATGTATACAGGTTTTACGTGGCATTAGCATCAGCAGTGAAAAGTTTTATGAAAAACATTAAAATTGGAAGAACACAGAGAATCTTATTTTTGATTCTTGATGAAACATACGTTGATCCTTACATTTCATTGCTCTGATTTTATCATGAAAATCAATCCAGTCCTACTTCGAGTTATTTACAGATGAACAGACAGACAGATAAACAAGCTCACACAGGCGAGTTTTGCAATTTAGAACTCATCTGAAAATCTAAGTTATCTATGTAGTAAAATATTTGAAGATATAAAAGGGTTAAACAATTTTTTTTTAAGTTATAAAAATTGTAAAATTAAGAAAGATGCAAAGAACATTCTCGATACTATCAGTAATACCAATTAAATATTATTTAAGCCAGTTTGAATTTTAAATAAATATTCCAAGTAAATCCGGCTTGAAATTCTGAGTTTTCCTAATGCTTTTTTTTTGGTTTACAGGAGCTAGTTTTCAGGCAGTAAGTCATCAATTAGTGAAATTTTAATTTCCTTATGGAATTCACAAGAATTCTCACGATTAAGGAGAATTTTCTGTTGGCCTTAAAAATTGTTGTAAAATTTTTGATATGAAGCATTTCTTATACAGTTTTTTTTTACACAGTTTGTAAGTTTAAAAACGTTTGATTAATCAAAACCTTACATATAAACAATAAAATTTAAATGTTTACATGAAAACAATGTTTTGAAAACTTTTTTGAACGATGCTTTGCGTCCAGACCTAGCAGTTAAGGTAGAGATTTTGCTTACCCTAAGAAGACGTGGCGGTAGCTTGTGCTTTGTATGTCATAGCGGACTCTATTGCGACAACCTAGGAAAAAACGTTGAGAGAAAATATGCCCCCGATTTCCTTCAAAGCATCGTGTTTCTTATGAACCCAGGATTTTGGAGGGAGGGATGGGTTACGATGGTCGTAGTTCATTCAGACAAAAACTTCGTGACCTTTCCAGAATGGTGATAATTATAGACAGGAACTTTGCAACCAAAACAACCAGCTCTAAAATCCCCGATTTCTTCCATTTTCGGATGCAAAGGGGAGAGGAAGGGGTTCTAAACCCTGCCAGCCCTTCCTCCCCACTCGATACGCCAGTGTACTCACAGTATGTACTCAGGGTACGTAATGTCCCAAAGTATTTTACGAGATTGAAACTCCTCAATAAGTTTTAGAGTACTTTCCACATACTTTTATAATAAAGAAAACGGATAACTGAATAGACTAAAAATACAGGAGAAGTGAACAGCACAATGCAAAAGAAGACTTGACTGGTGTCTAGGGGAGGGGAATGTTTCCTAAAATTTGCTTCTTGTTATCCATTTGAAATGGTAAACAAAAAAGCCTTGTTTTTTTTTTCTCCTCCAAAAACATCAGAATTTGTTTGTAAAATGTTTCTGAACAGTTTGTAAACAGTTTGCAAAGAGTAGGGAAATCATTTTGAAAAATCCTCAAAAACATTAGTAAACAAAAGAAACATTTTGTTTTTTCTGAAAATGTTTCCAAGATTGGACGAGCCTTTAAAAAGATCGACTTATTGAGTGAAATGCTTACGTGTTACGCAATAAATGGAACCTAAACTAGTAGATTTTAATTAATGTTTGTGAGTAGAAAACGTGTTACTTGCTTCCATGCTTTCACATATTTGATTTATTACAAAAGCTCCACATATGATTGATTGATTTTTTGAATTATCTTCTTGAAATAAAATTAAGCAATGTCTGGCAGATAAGAATGGAAGTGCAGCAGCTGAACGCTTTTCTTTATTTACTTTCGTTCTGTTTATATACTTTGAATGAGAAACATTTGAAGCAGATGCATTAACGATGTCTGTCCTATTGTCGTTCTTCCTCTTAGGTTTCGTCTGTTTGATTTAACTGTCAGTTGCAGTAAGAAGTAAAAAGAACTCCTTTTTTTCCCCCTCAATTCGGCGTTTGGTATTAAATGTTTTCAGAATTTTTCAGTTCGAATATTGCCCAGTTTTTGAAATACCTATATTTCCATTTTTTTTTCTATGTAAGAAGCATGGTATAAGCATTAAAAATAAAAATAAAATCAGTAGAATTTTCTAAAAAACGCTCCATTTGCCTTGGATATTAAAGACGCTAAAGGCAAAGTTAAAATTAATCAGTGAGTTTTTCTTTACATATTTATGGTTATTTATGTCTGCAAGACGGTAGGCGTAGTAGTGTAGTGATGTGGGCTCTGATCTATATAGTGGAGGAGCATGATTCGATTCCCAGTGAAGATAGATTATTCTAGAATGTGCTTCTGCTCCAGACTGGTTCTACGGTTCACCAAACTCTCTGTAAAATGGAGTTAGGGAGTTTCTTTCCGGCATTTAAAGGGGGCAAGGCGTCGGAATGACCTAGCTTCATCCAGATAGGCTGCCAGTCGCTGGAGCGCTAACCTCCAGCCTAAATAAGAAATACGTCTTCAGGACCTACTGTGGTTCTTCATATGGTCACATAAGGTAAAATTCTTAAAGATCAGTCTGTCTGTATTTGAGAACTGTAATGTGTTATGAAACGGAATACAGATCTGTAAATTGGGCTATAGAAAGAGTAAAACAGCTTATTTGCACGGGAATTTTCATTTGTAGCTTAATAATAATTATTATTAGATGAGCGAAGTGTCTTCATTCCCAAATAGATCACATTTTGTGAACCGTTTTATTCAAAATCTACAGTAGCTAGAAAGATGAAATTTTGCATGCCCACTTAAAAATCCATGTAAAAGTATACAATCATATTTTCAACAAATGACTGTAAATGACTGTAGATGACTGTAAATTTGATACGATTTATTTGTTTTAAAAACTTGGAAAAAGCAATAAGAAAGGTCATAACAGAAGCGCCATTAGTTTTGTAAACAAAAATTTGTAATCTTCTATAAAAAGAAAAGTCCCGACTCACTCACTGACTGACTCATCAACGCCCAGCCCAAATCCTTGGACTTAGAAAGCTGAAATGTTGCACAGAGGTTCCCTTTATAATGTAGACAAGGAATAAGGCCGGATTTTTCAAAATTCCCACCGGATAGGGAATAAAGAGGATTTATATTTTCGCTTTAAAGTTGCCTTATCAATGTACAGGTGTGTGACGCCAACCCGCAATACATCTGAGTTATCCGGAGAAGGCCACAATTTGCTAAATAAATAAAGTTTTTTTTTTTTTTTTTTTTTTTATACTATGTATGCAAGGGTTCCAGAGCGAAGCTACGGTACCCGGCTAGTTTCTAATAATCCTACAACGTCGTAACATTAGTCACTTTTAAATACCGTCAATCTTAACATGTGTGTATATTTATTATGCAAATTTTCGGAAGTAATTTTAACAGTGCGCGAGTCTCCTCAAAGTCCGGATTTTTGATAGTCTGTAATAAACAAATAGAAGTCAGTTACATCTTTTTTGCATAATCTTCATTAATTTTGAGATTGAGTGCAAAGTTAGCCAAACGTTACTTAATGCATTTCTACTTAATATTTTCATTGTCACCAGCATTCTGTCACCAGCGTTCTGCTAAAATAAATTAAAAACAAAACAAAACCAGACTGTACAAAAAGGTACAAAGTTTAAGATGCATACATTACTCGATAACTGTTATCTTAAGGCGCTAAAACATTAATGTTTGGTTTATGCCATCCACTTATTTATTTTTTATTTTTCTACATACTGAATCCGAATTTAAAGGATCTAATTCAAAATTCATTTCTGTAATAAAATGCTTTCTATGCAATTTGGAAATATTTGTTTTTATATTTTCCAATTGTTTTCATATTTTCAAGGATGAGGATTGAGTCTTGTACGACACTCAAATCAAGTCAGATATCTTCCATTTAGTATATTTTATTTCATTTTTTATTTTAGTTTTAATTTTTGATTTTATATATTTTCGCTATTTGATTTATTTTAATTGTTTTGTCTTAAAAATAAAATTAAAAAAATCTCAATTCTAAAAAAAAAAAATCAATTTATGAAACTTGCTTTTTTGGTATTTTTTTTTTTTTGAAAAAAATTGTACCAGATATCAAAAAATAAGATAAAAATAAAATAAAAAAATCTTAGTTTTGATATCAAGTATAAATGTTTTTTTCAAAAAATATGCAAAAAAATTATGTTTCATACACTTATTTTTAGAAATGTAAATCCAATTTATAAAAACCCTTTATTTATTTATGGTTTTTTTTTTTAGCTGATAAGCATTTATGGTAATGCTAGTAATATCGACGAATGTTTGATTTCTAAAAAGCTAATCCAAATAAAGACAGGAAATATATAAAAATTATTAGCGAGCCCACATGAAACCCCGAGTTATATATAACATCATAGCACAGAAGCGAGGTTCAATCTATAACCAAGGAATTCCCCCTTTGGTTCTTTGACAGCAGAGAACCCCGGGCAGTGGAGGAAAGGCTAATATTAAAGCGGGCAATAAATTCAAAGACATTCCCAAATATTGATTAATTTGACAGGAATGGCGCCGTTCCTTGTGCAGTAGCCTTTATTTGAAGACATTCTCCATTGATAATCATCTGAGGAAAAACCTTCCATCTCAATACCCCTGTATTTATGGCAACTGTATCAATGTTATAAATCCAGGTTTCAGTGAAATCAATTCCATAATGTTAACGGAAGTGGTCAAAAGAATAAGTGAGGGCTAATTTAAGATATGGAATTTAAATGATCAATAAAATAAATTAAATATTTATTTATAGTATGCTTTCCAATTTCTGCATAAATTATAAAATTTATGCTTAAATTGAAATTGATCAAAAAGTTACTAAAGAACTTAAAATTTATTTTCCTTAAGATATTGTTTTTGTGTGTGTGTGTGTGTCTGTGTGTATGTGTAAACGACACTATAAAAAAAGCCTTGAAATTATGCAAGATCAAACCGACCGTTCCATGTAATTCCAAAAGGAGAATGCTTTATTAAAAATAATTTCCATCATGTTATACACAAAAGATCCATTCTGAGTGATTCCTTTCTTGTAAAAGTCTTTACCCTGCTGCCTAGCCCATTGTATCACAGTCTCTTTGAACTCAGTGTCCGAATTTTACCGACCTCTTAAGATTTTTTTGAAGTGGGGAAAAGAGATGAAAGTCACATGGAGAAAGGTCGGGACTGTAGGATGAGTATTCAAGGATCTCCCACCGATAGGTATTGATAGCACGTATAGTAGCCTCGGCAGAATGGAATTTGGCATTGTCAGGCAACAGGCGTATCCTATTGGAGAGATTTCCAGGAGGTTTCTTCTTTACCCGACCTTTAAGAATTTTAAGTGTTTCGATGTAAGAAAGAGAATTGATAGTTTGTCCCCTAGGCAAGAAAGAAATGTCCAGAACATCCTTGCTCATCAAAGAAAAACGTGCACATTGGCTTCAATGGTGACCGCTGAGAACGGAATTTCTTGCGAGGGTCAGATCTCCAGTTTGGGCACGTTGAAATCCATGGTTGGATTGTTGAAAGCTGAATTGGAATACCTAGATTTCTCATATGTTTTACTGAAGGCGCGGGTGCATTACTGGAATGTTTCCATTATTAAAATAGGTGGTACCATTTCAGGATGGGCTAAGTATTATTTTCAATTTAGGATGATTAATTTTAATATTATCAAACGACACACACATATTAATGGATTTTAAATATTGATGATTATCTAAAAAGATTAACACCATTGTTTAAGACATCGACAGAGATTCATTCTTTAGATTACATTGCTTTTCTTAGGGGAATTTGTGTCGCCTTCTCGTACCAATTTCTCGACATGGATCCACTTGGATCTGTCTTTTCCAAATATAAAAGATAGATTGTCTCTTGACTTTAAATTTACATAATAAGTTTTAAGATCATCCAACGGTTCAAAATTATTAGGAGAACACATACTAGCACACAGACTGAGTGATTAGATAAGCCTTCGGAAAGCAGTCTAATAACAAAAAAGGTCATTTTTTTAGTTCAAAGTTTATTTTATGAAAATTTAATTACTAGGAAATATGGCAATAAAAAATAATAATGCTTTTTAGTAATTACAGCCTCAAAACCAAATATCAAAATACTAACCAAAATGAACCAACATCGCTACAAAAAAATAGATAACAAAAATGGTATATACTAACATACATACACTTAACATATGTTAACAAACTAAATCAAATTCTATGAAAATTTAAAACAGTTTATTTCAAACCTTTTTTTTTTATTTGTATTACGCCAACTTTGGTCAAAATAGACTCATTATGTTGAGTGACTGCAATTTCTGGAAAAGTAGAAAGAATAACAAGCATTCTTTTTTCTGTTTTCATTTTTGGATGTATCGCAGTCTCCGCAAACTCAGTCTTTTAAATATCGAATACAACGATTGACTATTTTATAAATTATCATTTTACACATTTCTGAAATGTTTTTGTCTTCTCTTATAAAAGACCGGAGTTCAAATTTCTGTGGATCATTGTTTGCTGGCTTATTTTTGATACAATCCTTTTTTTTCTCTTTCCTGTTCACAGTTATCACCTTTAATGATCACTACCATTGTTTCTGACCTAATTGGAAGAAGTTCATCAGTTCATTACATTAATGATCTAATAATAGTCTACAGACATCGGAAAAGAACTGTGCTTGTCATTAGATCCTTACATTCCTGCAGTTGGACTGTGGTAGTTGTCCTTAAATTCCTGTACAATTCTTCAAAGAGTTTCTTAGAACAACTATAGCTTAATTGGCAACATCTCTCGAAATATTGCCTATTTGTCCTTCAGTGGACACATACCCTACGTGCAGTAAATTCCGTGATTGTTGAGTTTGGTTACCAACATGAACACATCCGATTTTTATTGTGAAGTTACATCCATTATGCTGCTATATTTCATTAATTGCAGTCTACAGTAGAGCAGCGAATATTATAAATTATAATACGAATATTTTGTTTCCACTTTCTTGACTACGATTCCACCCAATTACAGTGAAATGTTGAAATACATCGCTGTTCTCATTTATTTTTACTTTTGTTCAGTCTTATAAAATGGACATATGTTCCCAACGAAGGCGAACTTAAAAGAAAATTTCAATCAGGACAAGGTCGTTGTGCAACAACAGTTTCTTTGAGGACGAATGTCATACATTTCTAGCGTTTCTAATATATTGATCTGAATGACAGTCCGCGAAGGATCTCTATTGTCAACCCAAAGGTGGACTCACACATTATTAATTTTCTTAGTCAACATCCCCGTTCGTCAATGTTATTGTTGTCAGAATATATTTAGGATGTACTTCATTGCATCTCTCCTGCCCTGAAATTGTGCGTTAGGATATATTTGTAATGATCAAATTTATGAAAATTCGCTTACTATAAAGATAACTGAAGAATGTAATCATCATGAAAAATTATTGAAAGGGACGTCACAGGAGATCGACGTTGATCGTATCCTCAAGGTTTTGAAAAGGAAAAGAAAAGAAGGAAGAAAAGAAAGCGAAAGAATCAATAGCATTAAAACTAGTGATGACTTTTTTTGTTCGTTTGTTTGTTTGCTTTCGATGATGTGTGCAGATGTGATTTCTTCTTTTCTTTCTATATTACAGTAGTACAATTACTAAGAACAGTATGAGCTGGTTTTTTTTTTGTTTTTTTTTTCATTTTCTCGTCCTTGTCTGTCTGCAACCAAACAAAAAACAAAAACAAAAAAAGAAAAAGAAAAGATGTAGTTGGCGTGGCAGCGTTCCTCACAGTAAGAGCGCGAAAATGGTTGGAAATAAATAAATTAATAAACCAACGTTCATTCGAAAGAGAGTCCTAGCAATGTCATCGCTTCAGTTGTACTGTGGATGAGATTATTCACAGAATTCTATCATGAACTGACATCCACAGTAATATACATTATTGGAAGAAATTCTAATTTGTTCCGAGTACTTCGAGATTACGTCAAAATATAAAAATCAATATTTTACATGATTTAAGATCAGTAAAAAAAAATATATATTAAAATCAATAAAAAAGAGTTCCTTAAAATGTCACGAGGTTTTATTTTTTACTTTTTAAAAGCAGTGAAAAAAAAATACAAAGTCTCTGTTTTTAAAATTAAATATCAGCTCAATAAAAGCAGTTACAATTTTCCGGGGGAAAAAAAAACTTAATTAAATTATCTAATATTTAATCACTAATAATAATTATGTATTAATTAATTTTAATCATATCAAAGCATTACTAATTAAATGGCTTGACATGCATTATTAAACAACAATCCAACTTTGTTCTTTCGTTTCCACTATGGAATTTGGGAAATTTTTTATCACCTTAGCACGCAAATATCTTGATAGGAATTCACAAGGAAAAAATTTTTAATACAGAATTTACATCATCTAATCTTTTTAATACGCCTGACAAAGTAAAACTTTAACCAGGATTTTAAAGAGCAAAGCGAGCCAAGAACACATTCCTTTACTTAATATTAAAATAACAATAAATTATTAATTAAAATATGAAGCTTGTTAAAATATCTTTAATTAGACTAGAACATAATATTTTCATTTTCTTTAAAAAAACAAACGAAAAAAAAAGTAAAATAAAATTTCCAATATTAATTAACAACAATAACAATTATTGTCAATTGAATACAATTTTATTTATTTATTTATTTATTTATTTTAAGAAATCGATTCTTTAATCCACGATTCAAAATATATAGTAGTCACTTAGAATCTAAATTGGCTGAGATTTGCATTTATATGATTATCTGAAAACTATTTATATGAAATATTGTAGTTTCAGATGTCAATTTGTTTGTAATCTTAAAAAAAAAAGTAGTAGTAATAATAATCCAAAGTCGGTAGCACAGGATAAATGATTCGTTCTATAGTCAGTTGATCTAAGGAAAGTTGGATCAAATCCAAAAATCTCTAATCCATGTTCATTAATTTTTTAAGTCCATTTTTTCTTCTCTCTCGCTTTTTTTTCATTTTTTTTTCTTCAGCAATAAAGTTTATCTCATTTATTCTGGAAATGAAGAAGTTATCACAATACAAAATAACTTAGGACAGGTTTTATTTTTATTACTGTTAATATGTATTTACTTTTATTTTATATATACCTAAATGTTTACATATCCCGAATGATTTTTGTTCTTTAATTGTTTTTTATTTGATAAACAGTATCAATCTTTTCAGATGCAATCATGGCTGTTGATTCGATTCCCAGTACAGTCACTTCTTTTGTTTTATTTCCGTTGAATAAACTAAAAATTCGGAATATGATTATCTTCTAATTAATTCCTAAAGCATCAAAAATAGATAAACTGATAATCGCAAATAAAGACCCTGTAAACCGCTGTTGATTTAATAAGAAACCTCTAAGGGATGCCTAAGTTTATACGAAAATTCATTACTCAATTAACATAATAATATAAAATGTATAAAATGTACAAAATGTAACACATATTCTTTGAAAAATTCCGAAATTCTACCTTTTGTTTAATACTTCTTTAAAGACAGGAATTAAAGAAAGGAAAACATTATTATCTCGTAGCAATGAACGAAATTTCCACCTATGTTGAAAAATACTTGAAAACAATTTAATTAGTGCATTCTTCTAAGGAAAAAACGGCTCGTAAATCATTGTGTTGTGCCTTTCGATAATAAAATATCGATCTTTTCGAAACTTGACATGCATTTTTTTATGGAGAAGAGTAATAATACAGTAAAATCTCGTTAAGTCGTCACTTAAGGAACCAAACATTTTTGACGTCTTAAGCAGAGTGACGACTTAGGCGGAGTGAGAATTTTTGAAAAAACAAAACAAAAAAACACTGAAATACAGTATTTTTATGAATTGCTGTAGGATTCGGTTAGAAAAACAAGATTTTCAGAAATCAATTCATGCAAATGAATGAGTGGAAAATAAAAAAAAAAAAAACAAACACTTTTTATAGTTAATACTTTTTATAGTTAATCGTTTTAAAAGAAAGGCAATGTCTGTCTTTGAAACGTTCCAGCCAACCATTGCTACCGCCGAAATCTTCAATGTTCAACTCCTTAGCAATTTCAATGACTTTTTCTTTGAGAATCACGGCAGAAATCGGCACATTTTGCGATGTGGCATGTTTTAGCCATGGAACTAAAACCTCCTCGATTTCGTCAAACTTCGATTTCCTCATTCTCTTTCTTTTGTCTTTGCAGGTAGCTTCTTCAATTACTTGTTTCGATGAAAGAATATCGTTTAATGTAGTCCTGGGAATACGGTGTTCTTTGGCAAAAGCTGTTTTCGAACATTTGATTTTTCAAAAAGTTCAATTAAGTCTTTTTTTTCTTTAAAAGATAACGAGGTAAGTTTTCGTTTCCCTGGCATGTTAAAAATTTAATCGAACCACGAAATTGCAAGAGAAAAAATAGCCCTTATGGCGGGGCTTACTCGCTATGAAATGAAGTCACACTCAGGAGCGGTCAAGAAAACGTCGCAAAGTCGCAGCGAAAAGTGTGCTTTGAATGATTAGCAGCGAGATTCCAAGAACCCAAATCCCCCGAAGGGGTAGGAAAGGAATGAAGTGACAGGCTTGATCGAAAATTCCCCGTAAAGGCTTGGCTTTCTTAAAGTGAAGGGGCGGAGCTGAAACGATAACACGATGGCATGCAAAATGGAGAAGAAAGATGCTTTTGGCCATTTTTGAGGGTGACGAGTTAAACGGAGTAGAATTAAATTTGGTGACGGTTAAAGGAGGGTAATTTTACGTTACTGTGTATGAGACCTTGTCGGGACCAAAGGAAAACGACGACTTAAACGGAGTGACGACTTATCCGGGTGACGACTTAACGAGGTTTTACTGTAGTATCTATCTTTAGTATAATTTCTTAATCTGGATCCCTGTTAAAGAAATTTTCGGATTTAAAGTATTTAAAAGCGAAACAACTCGACAAAAAAATATGAATTCCTTTTAAAGTAGGTAACTCATATTCATCTGCTTTGCAATCCATTGTAAAGGATTATCCCCGTTTCCCATAGATGTCGCAACCCCCTGAGTTTAAATAACGTTAATACATAAATCATTGTAAAGGTCTTGATGAGACGAGTCACGTGACACCAAAATGGAGGCAATTTGTGAAACGATTCGGATATTTTACCAGTCGAATCGCCGTGTAAACATTCCCATAGTATTTGATGGATGATTTAAGATTTAAGAGTATTTCACAAGTGAAAGATTTAGTTCTCGATATGATCAACATTCTCAAATCATTTTTCGAATAAAAATTGTACTGACTACAAACATCATAAGCGGGGGGAAAAAATAAATTAAAAAAAAAAAAAACCGTTTCAAATTTGAGGCTAATTTTTTTTTCTTTTTTTTTTTCATATTCACTGAATTTAAAACTGATTTATAACAAATTAAAAATAATTTTGTCTAATATCCTGCTTACGTTTCTTCAATGTTAACATTAAGTGGTTATCCTACCGTATCTTTACACTCTCCCCCCTAAGAAAACCAAACTAAGTTTCCCAGCGTTTCCCTGGATCATTAAAATTTATATCATTTTTCATGGTCTTAATAGTAGAGTCTAAATAAGCAATAGACTAAGACATTTCACGAAAGGGGAAAATGGGATGAAAACGACACCGTCTTTTCTATTAAAATTAATTTGTTTTTGACACACTTAAGGAGTCATCATATATCGTAAAACTTTTTTACTTCGAACATACTTTTTAAAATTTCACTTAAACAATAATTTATTAGAACAAATTGATAATTTTTAAAATAACGTATTTTTATCGTTAATGTGAACCACAAAGAATTCAATTAACATTTATAAAACTATAATTCTAAATCCATTCCTGCAATCCAACAGAATAGAATTTATAACTTCAGTTTTTTAGAAAATTTATAATGTTTTTGTTTGTTTAAAGTCAGTGACGGCATCTTTTTTATCTTTGACTTCCGATTTATTTTTCGTACAAAAAAAGAAGAAGAAAAAGAACGTGGCGATCATTTATCTTTGTTTTTCTCTGACAAATACGAATCGGGGATTTGTACTTGGGAGAGGGAGGGAGTGGGTTCCATGGAAGAGTCCTTATTCGAAATGAAGGATGGCATTGCAATGGATTACACCTGCTTTTCGTTCTTTAAGTAGCGCAATATTACAGCGAATTTGTTTCTCTCGCTTCCACTGCCGTTAAATTAGACCTGATATGAATCCCAGTGAATCAGTGGTTCCCAAATTACTTATCAATTTAAAGCGGGATTTAAAAATGCAGTAAATTCAGAAACTGATGTAGTTTATTTGTAAATTTTCTTTAAAAATAAAAGAAGAACTGAAACCTATTTCCTTTGTTTTCTCGATTTAAGAACAATACAAGGACGGGCCGATTTTTTTTTTTATTATCTTGATATCTTCGTATTTTCCGTTTACTAATCTGCAAATTCTTAGAGTAAATGAACGAAATGTAATCGAAAGAAAGAAGTTCTTTAACACTCCGTTTCAAAATTTGTGTACTAATGTTACACTGGTAAGGGGCCGTTCAAGTATTACTTAATCACATTTTTAGTCGTTTTAGACCCCGCCTCCTTGTAAGCAAATATAAGCAGATGCCCCCCCCCCCCTTGTGCTTTGTATGAAATCAAACTACATATGATTTGCAAATCATTAACAGTAAATACCACTGAAATATTGAAATACACATGAAACAATGAGGATAAAAAGGGTTTGTCTGTCTTACGTAAGCCTTCCCTCAACGGAACAATGATCTATGAAGTGAAATTTGAAGCGTAGATCACTTTCATCAAACTTGTTGTTTGCCTTCAAGAATTGTTTGTTTTTTTTAGTGCTTTTCATTTCCCTTCTGCTAAACATTAATCCAAACGATAAATTTTCAAATGTCGGTGTCAGGTCATCTCGTACTCAAAAATTTTCACGCCAAGTTCCATGAAGAATCACTGACAGGAGCAAAACTACGAGATACACGCTAGCAAATTGATTGAAATAACTGGCTTCCCTTAGGAATGTAGACTTAAAACAAAAACAAGTTTTTTTAAGAACTTAAAGCCCACTTTCCTTACAATGTTGCTGGCATTATTTTCTTTTTTTTTTATTTTTATTTTTAAGTCGTGAAAACCTACGGAAAGCCTTCGTTTATTTGTAAGTTACAACACAAACTCTAAACATTTCTCATTTTTGTGAAGAACAAAAACAAAATTCTAAAAGTATCTTAATCTAATGCTCTTACATTAATATACAATATTAGACCTCAACAGATCTCTCCTTGTGTCCCTTTTAGTGCTTTTCTATTGAATTTTGGTACCTTCACCAGACCGTCGATTTTCTAAACTTAGCACCTCGCCCGTACAAAAATCAATGGGGATCTTCTTTTATAGGAATCTAAGCCTAATGCTTTACAGTGGGAACGAAAACTTGCCCCCAAACCTGCAAGTTGCTCGCGAACTTTTACTTGCTCAAAAACCTTGCCGCTTTGCTCTAAAATTCAGCATGATCTAATTTTAAGCAAGTTTAGAAGCAGCTGGACACCAGCGAGCCTAGCCCAGAGAAAAATTAATTTGAAAAACTTACAATAGCGCTAACTTAATGCTAAAAACTGGATGTCCTTATACTTCCACAGCTTTATCCATTACCTTCTTTTCTTCTGTGACCTTTTTTTTTTTTCCTTTTTGTTTATCTCTGCTGTGGAATAAGTTGAGAATTAATAGAAAAACAAAAGCTGCAAAACCAATCTCTTCGTCGCTTTGCCGAATGGCGTTTTTAATCCCGATATCAACGAGAGCAAAACGCGACTTGCCATTAAAAATTTTTACTTGGTCTTGTAAGCGACCCTGGTTTCGTCGAGCTGCAATTGGCAAATGGCAAGTTTTCTAGCACGTTGTGGGCAAATTTTCGAACACGTGTAAAGCAGCAATAAGTTTCAGCTTTATAGGACTAATAACTTAAGATTAACTTGATCATCGACGGACGGACAAGTTAATGACTACATTAACACTGAAAATTGCATTCTAATTTTTTTTTTCTTTTTCCTCTCCAAAGCGGTGACTTTACAAACGTAAGACCACATCCTATAACGTAAGGATATACTAACAGAAATAGGTAATGTTTCCCGTATGAGCCTTTGTGGCTCAAGGGCCATCGGGACTACGTGAGATGGGGTAGTCCCAATCCCGGAAAGGAACCCGGTTCTCATTTTGTAGTGTTGGGTGACTCAAGGAGAAATAACCTTGAAAAAATCCCCGACCTCTAACAGAGATTGAACGTGGCTCCTCCAGCAGTCAGCCCCGATAACGAAAGAGGTGCAACCTTATTTCCTAAATAAGCAGATTCTTGCATGGGTTTTTGTTGTGCTGATCCAAAAAAAAAAAAAAAAATGAGAGACTTTTCGTAGCAGTAGTAATTGATTGAAGCACTCAGCTTTAAAACTTGAAACTTTATCAAAGTTTTGTTTTCTTGTTGTTTCACGGTCAAAGCTAGTGGTAGAAAACTGAATGCTGTAACGGGTCGATAAGTTTCAAGGGAGAAAGACTTAGTGGAGAGCTCATGTTTAATTGCTGAAATCGATCTAAATATATATATATATATATACGAGATTTTGTTGTGAGAGATTTAGAGAGCAAAAGGGTACGAAGGTAACTTTTTCCGGATAATTAAGCTCGTGATCCAGTGAATATAAATGGGGGAGCGCGAGAGGGAGCTCTTGTTCGGTTCGGTTTGTTCCGGATTTTTGGAAAGCTTCCATAATACCAACATTATGAAGAGTTTGCGCTGAATACAAAAGTTTGGCTAATTCACGTCACTTCTATCGTATCTTTTCATAAGAGATCGTAGATTCAGAGGCTTTTCAGAATGGAACATTAAATAAAACCGATATCCACACGAAAAATGAATAGACAGGGGGAAAAAAGAAAAGGAAAAAAAGGAAAAACTTCTCTATTTTCCTGCGTTGATTTTTCGCTAGGATTTGTTGTATTGCTTTTGACGTGTCTCTTGTTCAAAAGTCACGAATTTGGCTTAATTTAACCATAGCATTAGGTAAAGTAATGCTGTAACTTTGGCATTTCTTGGTCAGCTGATCATTCAAATAATTTTGAATTCTCCAATACAATATACTCTCGCATTAAAGAAATTAAGACTGTCCTTATAACTTTATTGCTTTTTTCATTTGATTTTTGTTAATAAATTGAACTAATATAATTAGAAAGATCTAGTACATATATTTTTCTTAGGCCTGGGACTTATCTCTTCAATGCTATTATTAGAACTAAATAGAAAGGAAAAATAAGGTGAGCAGAACGAAAGGAACAATTGCAGAAGGAAGTGGATTATCAGTGAATAAATCAAATGCTTTTTTATTCGATTTCCAAAAACATGTTATTTAATGTCTACTTGCTTTAGTTATTAATTGTTATTTGTTTGATATTTATTAACTTTTCTTATCGTAAATTACAATTATAATTTAATGATTTTTTTACTTTAATCTTATAATCAATTAAAATTGCTTCGTTCTTAACAAGAACTGTGATATACCGTATGTACTTTCGGCTTAATTAGCTAAAGTAATTCTGTAACTTTGACATTTCGAGTGATTCCGTGATAGTGATAAGATTCTGTGACTTATGATAGATATTTCTACTTCACCATATAAAATAATAAACAGGGAAAATTCTTGATCAATTGAGATCATTTACAAAAACTTATATTTCAGGTTATTATTAATTTCCATTATATGAGATAACTTTGTGAATGTATCTACCCACTAACTTTTTGAACCAAGAAATACATCTTGAAATTTGAAAGGCTTTTGAATTATTATTTTCCTTTCGACAAATTCAGTATGGCAAAAAGATGAAATCGTGAACTCGCCGTTTTTTGTTAATTTTTGTTGAAATGAGACGATAAACTTATACTTCCGTACCCTTTCAGTTAACTACGATGGTCGTATATAAACATTGTCATTAGCTTATTAAAAATAAAATTGGCTTCACTAAAAGCTCTGAAATATAGGACACGCCTAGAAACTACTGGTTTATTCATAATTTTTTTACCACTTAAATTTTTTTTTGATATTTTTTTTTAATATTTAAAAAGCAAAAGTAAATAATAAATAAAACTGATGTGATTCAATAGACCAAAGAAAGTGGGTTCGAAGTTCTCTTATTTTGAAATCTAAACATATTAGATGAAACTAATAATACTTCAATTATTGTATTTATCATTGTACTTATAAAAATAATTCATCCCTAACAAACTTTGCTCTTATTTTAACGATTTTAGAAATTGTAGTTTTAATGTAGTTTTAAAGACTTAAAAGGTATTTATTACTTTAGTAATGTAAAAGAATTAATATATATTTTTTTGGGCACGGAATTAAAAACTAAGCACACGCAATTGCTCAAACTTCAAATAACATTTAAGATTCTCTTATTAAACTGGGGCTCAATTTAAAAAACAACATGTTGAAGAAAGTCAGTCTAATGAACCTTTTTTTTTGTTTTTTCTGCGTGACGATTAAGTTCTGCAGTAAAGCCTATCTATTTTCATTATAATAGAGGCTAAGTCGAAACAATGAAAATAGCATGGATTGCTATTTAGTAAATAGAATTACTTCTCTTGTCCTCAAAATGAAAGATGACCGGCGGAAGTTTGAACTGCGCAGCCCTTCCGGTAGCTGATCAATTATGTTTTCCTGTCACAATGGACGCCCGTCGTCTGTTTTCACTGAGAAAGACATGTTGATAACGCCAAATTAAAACTTCTCTCGACTATTTACCGTTATTTCAATACCAGTTGCTAACAATAAGTATTTATATAAATAAATAAATATATATTATTTATAAATACAATGCTCTTTTGCAAAGTAACAAGCCTTTACGTAATGGCGACGTCCAATGATAAACTCATACGGAAGTGCCTGACCAGAGTAATCGATGATACATGCGCAGATCTCACAAAAACAGGGCGGCCATCATTCACGGGGAGCACAATAGGGTTGTTGGGTGGCATAAAATAATTTCTGCTACATATCTGAAGTGGTTCTCTATTTGCATTCTTTAGGAAACCATTGTGGAATGGCTTCGAATCTCAAGAGAAAGTGAAGACGCAGACAAACACAACAAGGAAGTAGCCTATATATATCCATGCCGGTACCGGGATTCGAATCCATGTTCAAACACACAAGGTTTAATCACAAGGCTGTGCCTGAACGGCTTAATAAATACTTATATATACTTATATATATTAATTAGATTTAGAGTTGTTTAAAAAACTTATAATTTAGCTTTCTCCACCTATTTGCTAAAAAAAAAAAAAGATAGTTCTTAAAAATAATTTTTACACTGTAAAAAAAATTTCAATTTAAAAAAAATAGATGAATACTATTTTTTTTTAAATTAAAAAAAAAAGTTTAAAAATTTTCAGTAAAAATGCATCGCCGTTCAGGCATAGCCTTTTAGTCAAGGTAACGGTCCTAGGTTCAAATCCAGGCGCCGCGCCGGCCTATGTGGATATTAATTTCTTCGTCTATCTGTTTCTAGGATACGAATGTGAGCTGCATCGTGTAGTGTATCTGGAAAAATATTTTAATATCTTTTGTAAGTCTTCAAAAATCTTGTATTTTTCTATTGACAAAAGATTTCTTAACATGACTTTATTAACAAAGACTTCTACAGAGTGTGTTTAAGAATTTTCACATTATTAAGCTTTGAGATTTCTTATTAAAACTTTAGTTTTGTTTGACTGCTCATTAGAATTCAATTTGTAAGCGCAATCATAATGAAAGGACACATTTATTTTTACATCAGAGAAAGCTCTGCTTCGAGATTAATATCGAATTTTGCAAAGCATTCTAAGTATCCTAGCTGTGACATGAGGCAGAGAGTGGGAAAAAGAGCACGAGGTAATTATTTGCTCATTAGAGAAGCTTTTGAAAGATGGTTGCCAACATCTATTGACTTTCGGCCAATAATGAAGACAGAAGCTGATTCTCTGTACCTGTATTTGTAAAAACACTGTAAAAAGAAAAAAGTACAAGGATAGTTGGAGAATCAACGTTCGGCGTGGCAAGCTTTACAATAATTATTGATTAAATCTCTTGGAAAAAACCTATATTGAAAACTAAAAACACTAATCCATAAGTAACTAATTTATTGTTTTCCTTCCATTATTCATATGCATATATCCATTTTTCAGATTGTAAGTTTTAAGAAACAAATTTTCTGAATATTTGTATATGTTTTCTAATAATTATTCAAAAGGACATATCAATAAGCTATAATTTTTTTTTTTAAATAGTTGAAAAAACGTTAAAGACATTCATCTATTGGCAGTTTTGCCAAAATTGAAAAGGAGATCCTGTCACTAACAGTTATCAAAGCTTAAACTTTCTAATGATTTGAATTATCTTCACTGGGGTATCTTAATAATATGGCTTTTGAAGGTTTTTGGTTTTCTTTCCTCCCGCAGTACGTAATATACAATATATCAAAATCATTAAAACTTTTTGACATTGATTAAATGCCTATACAGGGAGGTTTTAAGAAAAAAAACGACACGAAAAAAAAACCGAATAAGCGAGACGAAAAGTATTACATAAAAAAAAAAACCATATCTACAATTAGAGGATTTGCAGAGGCACATCTTGCAAGATTCAATATGTTACTTTTGGTATCACAGATCATTGATTTCTGTAAACAGTTTAGAAACAAAATATAATATTAAGACATTTTAAATCAATGGAATTCTAAATTTCTGTACTATCAGAAAATCTCAGTGTTCATTTTGTTTTTTTAGTAACCTTAAAGTTTCAGTTTCCTAAGTTTTGATCACATAAAGACGGGAGACTTAAAATTGCAAACCACTTTGTTCTAATCTATTTTTTTATGATGGAAATTAAGGAGTTACAAAAGCTAGACTGAAACTATTAGCGTTAAGAAATGAGATCTAGAAAGTAGGGGAGACCGGGGTCAGTTGGCATAAGGGGCTAGTTGGCACAAAGCTTCTATTTCCTGCCACCGTATAGCTAGAGCGCTGACATCTTTATAGTGGGAAGTGTATGTAAAGGTGCACCATCCACTGTGACTTTAGTTTGCTTTGGAAGCGTCACGAAGGAAGTGACCCCTGTTTTATCGTTTTTCTGACTGGTGAGTAAATTTTTTCATCGTAAATTTTTTTGTTCTGGTGAACATTTAGATCGAATTAAGGTACTGCTGATGGCGGTTCTCGAAAGAGTGCATGCATGTATCATAATCTTTTGTTTCTGATGTTTGGGATTGTGTGGTATCCATTTTGTTTTGGAAATCCCTGTGGGGCTAGTTGGCATAGTTAGGTAGGGGTCAGTTGGCATAGCTATGACAAATGGTAAAAAAGGGAAAAAACTGGAGATGGCCAGACGAGGAAGACTAAATTTGGTACGACCAAACTAAAGTTCTGTGAAAATTGAATCCATCTGTTCAAATAACTCCTACACTTGTGTTTGATATCAAACAATAACTATAGGTAGCTAAGAATTTATTGTTTGTTCATACATTTAATTTAATTTGTCATACAGTTGTTTTTTTTTTTTGTTCAAGTAATATTAAAATAAAATTTTTGATAAAATAAAATGTTTTTCTCGAAAATTGCTGTGTTCTGCTCCATAGCACGTTATGCCAACTCGCCCCTAGGGCATGCCAACTAGCTCCGCACCCGGGGTTAGTTGGCATAGTTGCAAGCTTTTAGGAAAAGTGTTTTTGGGGTTACCTAAACACGGATTTCATTAATGGGTCCTACATAATTTTGTAGTAAAAAAGATAAGCTATCCGCCGCATTCACCAGAATCCCCCTAAGAATTGCACAAAAAAATAGAAAAATCAAAAACCAAAATCTATGCCAACTAGCCCCGGTCTCCCCTACTTTTAACAAAGATATGACAGCACTTCTATGTTAATAACTTCTGGTATCAGAGCAACCCGTGTATTTGCTGTATTTGCGGCCCAGTTTATTTCCAAATCAACATTTGCTAACATTTCATTGGTGCAGAAATATATTTACCTTAATCGTTTTATTTGACATTTTGTTTGGCGATGATGTAGCCAGCAGTAGTAAACAGAAGGTTTCAAGACAAAGATGAACAATCATAAGAAAAACCCTGGCCACAATTCTAAAGCTTTTCTATTTTTTTTTTTGTTAAGTTTTTCGCTCTACGTTCTAAGGAAGGAACCATTGGGAAATTGTAGAAGTTAAATCATCTCTTGCCCTTAAATGTTGATGGTAAGTTTTAGGGAGATTGAGCCAGCAGTTCAAAAATTATTACAGGACATACACATACACAATGAGTTATTTGATGAGTCTCAATTTCCTTGGCAAAGAAAAACTAATAAAAAGAAACTAACCTCATTCATCATTTGTTATAATTGGTTAAGGCTGGCAGTAAACAACCAATCAGCTTTCGGCTTTCCAAAAATGTCAGATGTTTTCCACTAACTCTTTGTGAAGCAGCGGGTTTTCCTTTAATAAAAATCCTATTGGCAAGGCTTGAAAAAGTAAAAAGGCTTTAGTGTTTTAATAGGAAAGTAAAAAATGTGCTAATATTAGATTTTACAACAAATCAATTTTTACGAAATTTTTACGTAGATTTTGAAGTTTGTGGCCAACGTCAAAACACATGAATTTTCATCTTTTTTCATTCCGCATTTAATATATGTATTCTTTTTCTTTATTCAGGAAGTTACAAAATTTTTTCATTACTTAACTATATCTTCGTCAGCTACGCAAACCATGCGGAGATAAAAAAAATTGAACTACAGGGAAAAAAAAAAGAAATTCATCATGCAAGTTATAATGACGTAAAGAAGGAGGCACTTTCGTGAATTTGACAGATGTTTCCGTGAAGCAAATTCCTTCTTTTTCCAGGCAACCACCAATTATCCGTTGAATCCAAGATAAGATATCGCCTTCCTTTATTGATGTAAATATTTCATTACGCATTTTCATGTCAACATCACGGCCCAACAATGGCGCTCGATAGTTTGTGGCGCATTAAGAGAGATCTTTAGCCGTTTATGAAAAGCAGGGAAAAAATTCACACAAAAATTGATTTTATATTCTAAAAGATTAGATTTCTAAGCAATAAGTGGATGAATAATTTTATTCGCAAAACTGCTAGTCAGCTTTAATACAAAATGCAAATGAGTTTTTGCGATTGTGGCATTTAGACCGTTATTAAGCCTAATGACTCTTGTGACATTTCATTGTTTCTGCCTTCGTAATTGAAAGGAATTCAAAAAAAATTTAAATACATGCATTTCCGCAGTAGAATTTGATTTATTAATGTCCAATTGGAAAAAACTAATTTTCGAAAACTCGATTACTTAATTGAACAAAACAATTTTCATACATTAAATAGGAAATAAACTATAAGTAAATTATAATATTTTCTTTGTTTTTTTAAATTAATAAATAAACAAAAATAGAAATTCTCTGCTTCCATCAAAACGTCAATATTATTTTTAATATGAAAACTAAGCGAGAAATAATTAAATTAAAATTAAACATTTACATCAACTAATATAACAACGTTAAAATAATAAGGAAAGTTATTACTTTGTGTGGGCCCGGTAGCCGAGTGGGTAAGGGCGCTTGGCTGCGGGTTGGAAGTAGCGGGTTCGATTCCCGGCCTCGGCGGAGGACGGGAATTTTTCCACGCTTCTTTCTCCTCCAAACGGGCCCTAGGGTCTACCCAGCCCTCTATAGAATGGGTACCGGGTTTCTTTCCCGGGAGTTAAAGGCGGGCGAGCGACGACCCCCCCCGTCCTCAACTTTGTCCCGTAGGTTCTGAACACTGGAGCCTACCCTCCAGTTGCATTGCGCGGTCCTCTGGGCCTGATCGCACCTTTAACTAACTTATTACTTTGTAGAAATGTCTACTTTTTCCCCGCCCTTTTTTTTTTAAATGACAGCTACGCACAAAATGATTTCTAAAAGCACTCCCACGGCACTGAAGTTCCACTTATGTTTATGTTATGAAGGTTATTAAAAATTACAGCTTTATTAAGTATAGCATTTACTAAATAGTTACATTAGTCAGTTGTAGGCGAATTATAAAATACGTCTGATTTGACTGTGAATCTCTGTCGATTAGGGGGAAAAAAATGCGAAAAAGAAAAGTCAAGTTACACCAATCAGGTACTGAATGTTGTCCTTTTATTTGGGACGATTCACGATTTTGTGATGACAAATTAATTTGTTAATTTTCGTTTCGCTAAAGCCTACATCCAAAGAATGAACCTAAACTGAGTGTTGTTTGTGGGTCTTTGTACTAAAATCAACAGTTTGTGCTAACATTGATCAGAAGACAGCGAATGAAAAAATAAATTAAGGAAATCCACATGAAACGATGACCACCGAGGTACTTTCGTTTTACGATCTTCTGCAAGATTTAAAACTAACTTTTTTTTTGAAGAAGAAAGAAATTAAATGTTGAATCGTTTTCAGGATGAAAAAGGTTCCCAAAAAAATACACATTTGTGGAATAAATTTTCTTATATTAAACACTTCTTTCTGTTGAAAATGACGTGGGTTTTCAGCAATGAAATGATCACAGGACAGACCTCGAATAAACAAATCACAAACCGTAAGAAATCTAAAACTCGTATATTGATAACTGAACTGTAAGCTGCAATAACATTATTAAAAAAAAGTCAAGTATAATAAGTAGCTAGAGAGATACCTCGTCTATTGTCCAAATAAGCATTCAAAATTTATAGAAAGAAATCAGGGTGCGATTTATAGGAGTGAATTCCCCCCCCCCCCTGGCTTCGACCATTCCAACTCTGGATATGAATAATATATCCCTCCCAGGGATAATTTTTTCCCACCCACGATTTGTTAAATTTACGTAAATATTTACTTTAATTAGATAAGAATCTTAGTTTCGCTGAAACCAAATTAAAATTTGTATTTTTCTGGGATAGGGATTTGTCTGTCTTTCTTTCTTCTGATCTTTATTGACTGATCAAAGGAACAAGTTACAAATTGCAACATTTCCAAATCTACTTTTTATCTCAATAAATAGTTCTCCAGTATATTGCTTCAATGCAGAAAAGTTTGCGACAAAATAGATCAAGTCTAAACATCATAGAATAAATAGATCAAGTCTAAACATCATAGAAGAAACCAACAGGAAAACCAACAACATTCATCTCGTCTCTTCGAGTGATTTATGTAAGTCTCATATTTTTATTACATTTTAATTTCAGAACTATCCCTATGTAACACATAAGTTTCTGTGTGTCTGTAAGTCACTTTTCAGGGGAGTCACGATATACATATTTAAAATTTTAATTCTGATGGTGAACCCATTAGCCCCTCCCCCCACCCTCTGGTAAAATCACAAATCGCACACTGAAAGAAATTCAAACACATTACTGATGATTTTTGTGATCGTAATTTTCATTAGAAAATATATTTAACATTTAATGATTCTTAACTGCCATTCAATGTTCAATTCATTCTTCTTAATGCTTTTGATTTGACAAAGGAAGGCAGCTAATCAAAGTCAGTTTCACTGCTTTTAAACTACAACCGAAACAACTGTAAGAAAACGTAAATTTTCTCCAAGTCAACATAGCGACAAAAATAAATAAATAAATAAAAGCTATAAATAGAGGAATAAAGAAATAGTAGTTTCATTGTTGTCATACTTATAGGTTATAACTGAAATTGCAAATATAAACAGTTGATAAGGAAATATTGATGAATGTCATTAAGTACAAGTAAATGTTTCAGAAACAAGTTTTATTTTTCTTAAGTCACTTCCTTAAAAACAAATCAATTCCCAGAAAGACAAAGTTTCTTTCTTTTTTTTTTTTTGAAAAGTAAAAAGTTTTCGAAAATCGAATTACGATTGTTTTGAATGTAAATTTTGCGTTGGTCGCTTTTTTTTTTCCACGAAAGCAATTTATCGTCCCTCGAGTACCGTGAAAGCAATTACGCAATTTCAAAGATTTAAAAAAATAAAACTATAGACTTAATAATGTTTGTTTGTTTTTTTTGTTTTTTTATTTTTATTTCTTCCCCATGATTTCGCGTTAATTTTCTTTTTTTCGTTTCTCGTATAAGTTATTCAAAGCTACAGTTCAAGTTTAGAAAAAGTTAATAGGAGTTTGTTTTAATCGAACGGCCTCACATTGCTGCCTTTTACTTTTGGACTGAGGAAGGAAGGAGACAGATAGAGTGAAGGGATTTGTAACAACCCTCCCCTCCTCCTACACACACACACACACACACACACACACACACACACATTGCGTTCAAATTAAGAAGAAAGGACGGAAAAAATAAGATGTAATTTAACTTCTTTTTTTTTATCGAATTTTTTTATTTATTTTTGGTGGATGGTTTAAATTCCGCAAATAATTTTTATATTCTTCCCTTAACTCAAAATACTACTATCTATCACTACTATTTCAAAAAAATAAATGTGAACATCCTTTGAGATATTCCAAACGACTCATGTGCAATGTATTCATGTATCTTGCATGCACTGTCGATAAGAAAAATGATATCACCTTTTCATTTTAACGTTGATTCATTTGTTTCCCACTTTTTTAAATAAATTTAGTAATAATTAAATTATTTGAAAGGTATCGCAATCTGACAGTGATTGATTGATTGTGGGTGGCAGAGAAACCAAGCACCGCGACCTGTAGGTCTATCCCACAGAAATGGGGACAGACTGAGGAAGTTGTGCAGGGGAAATGGGAGAACCCCCAAGAAAACCTGCCCAACGCGGATCGTCCACCATCACGAAACCCACATGAGAACCGAAGCTCGGTACTCAGAGGCGAGAGGCCAATGTCTTAGTGACAACGCCATCCGCGCGTCCATCCGACAGTGAAGTATTTTTATTACTGTAATACTGAATTTCGTTCTTGGTTTATAATAGATCTCCACAATGATGAGATGTTGATCCTATGTTGATTTGCTAACACATGATACTGATATTAGAATCAAACATTTTATTCTTTGACAAAATATCTGAAATATTCAGCACATTTCCTACTTGGTTTCGCGAAATCACAGAAGATAGATTAACATTCTGCTGGATTATTATGAAACCCAGTTGCGAAATTTATTAAAATTGCTGATATGAAATTATACATTATGGAATATCAAGTTCAATTTAAATATTAATTAGCATTTACACTAATCTCAAATAATTTCAGTGCGAGAGATTTCAATACTATTTAATGAATTTTACAAATTCATTATATTAATGAATAGAAAGCTGCCTTAACAATGAAATGTGCGTCACTCCGTTTAAGTCGTCGTTTTCCTTTGGTCCCGACAAGGTCTCATATACAATCATGTAAAATAACTGTCCTTTGCCAGTCACCAAATTTAATTCTACTCCGGATAACTCGTCACCTCAAAAATGGCCAAAAGCATCTTTCTTCTCCATTTTGCATGCCATCGTGTTATCTTTTCAGCCCCGCCCCTTCACTTTACGAAAGCCAAGCCTTTACGGGGAATTTTCGACCATGCCTGTCACTTCATTCCTTTCCTACCCCTTCGGGGGATTTGGGTTCTTGGAATCTCGCTGCTAGTCATTCAAAGCACGTTTCTCGCTGCGACTCTGTCGAGTGTAGACGTTTTTCTTGACCGCTCCTGAGTGTGACTTCATTTCATAGCGAGTAAGCCCCGCTATAAGGGCTATTTTTTCTCTTGCAATTTCATGGTTCGATTACGTTTTTAACATGCCAGGGAAACGAAAACTTACCTCGTTATCTTTTAAAGAAAAAAAGACTTAATTGCACTTTTTGAAAAATCAAATGTTTCGAAAACAGCTTTTGCCACAGAACACCATATTCCCAGGACTACACATTAAACGATACTCTATCATCGAAACAAGTAATTGAAGAAGCTGATTGCAAAGACAAAAGAAAGAGAATGAGGAAATCGAAATTTGACGAGATCGAGGAGGTTTTAGTTCGATGACTAAAACATGGCAGATCGCAAAATGTGCCGATTTCTGCCGTGATTCTCAAAGAAAAAGCCATGGAAATTGCTAAGGAGTTGAACATTGAAGATTTCGGCTGTAGCAATGGTTGGCTGGAACGTCTTAAAGACAGACATTGCCTTTCTTTTAAAACGATTAAAATGTGGTAATTATAAAAAGTTTTTTTTTTTTTTCCACTATTCATTTGCATGTATTGATTTCTGAAAATCTTGTTTTTCTCACCGAATCCTACAGTAATTCATGAAAATACTATATTTCAGTGTTTTTTTGTTTGTTTTTTTTTTCAAAAATTTCCACTCCGTCTAAGTCATCAAAAATGTTTGGTCCCTGGAGTGACGACTAACGAGGTTTTACTGTATTTCAGAATGTATTTGTTACTAAGTTAATTCTTGCTAATTATTTAAGAAACTTAATTTTCCAAGAGTGAAATTTTATCATATACATATGAAACTTACATATAAAACTAATTTCATAGTTATGTGAATTCTTGTCTAATTAATCCGATTTAATCTCTATATTCTCTATATTTTTAATAGGCAAAAGTGTATATTTTTTTTTTTTTAATTTAGATATAATTTATATTCTTTTTTTTTTCCTTCCTGTAAAGATGATTGTTATTATTATTATTATCTCGAAAAAGTTTCAAACCATGGGTTTCCCCAGCTAAGACAATGAGGCGGGTTAAGGACATTATTATTATTATTATTATTATATAATATCGTTATGGGCCTGGTAGCCAAGTGGTAAGGCGCTTGACTGCGGATCGGAGGAACCGGGAGTTTTCCATGTTATGCTCTCCTCCAGACGGTTTCTAGGGTCCACCCGGCTCTCTACAGAACGCGTTTCGGGTTTCTTTTCCAGGCGTCTAGGCGGGCGAGCGTTGGGCTGACCACCCGACCTCATCTCAGTCCAGGTCAATGAAACATTGGAAGCCTTATTTCCAGTGACCCCATGGGATATACCTTTGCCTACCTATATTATTATTATTATTTCCCTTCAAATCTTTTACGAACTGAATATCGTGCTTATTTTAGACTCGTAGACTATCTTATTTTAAAGAACAAAACATACATATATTCAGAACAAATATATATGACATTAGCTAGATTTTGACGATCAAAAGTCCCTTAATCAAAAGCGTCAGTAACTTGAAGGAAAGAAAAAATATAAAAAAAGGGAAGTAAGATTAACAATGTAATCGGAAGCTTAATTACTTTAAATTGAAATTTCGTTAAAGCTGAACGTTATTTCCACAGTAACTTTAATCAAGGCAGTTACTGTGATCCTTTGAAACAATGCAATGTGGTTGTTAGGATTAGCGAATGAATTTATCGAAGTTTGAATTAATTTAGTTAAACTTTTACTATAGTTATAACTATTTTTTTTTGTCTTATTAGCATATTCGCAAAACGACTCTAATTGTAAATTAATTAATCAATTAATTAATATAATCGATTAGTAGTGTATTTTTAAAATTATTAGATGAACACACACCAATAAATTGTTTTAAAATCTTATAACTGAATTCAAATCAATGGTTGTAAGTAGAAAATTAAAGAAAAATTATGAATTTACTTTATCTGTTTGTCTAAAGCTTTAAAAAATGTTAAAACCAGAAATATAAAATATCAGAAGAATTTTACCTTTACTTAGAGAAACTACGCACATACTAGTTGGGATAACTTGGGATTATGCCCAGGGGGAACGATAATGCTTTGTTGCTTACTACTGACGTTAAGCGTAGAAATGAAATTCAGAAAGCATAGAGGAATAAATCTGTCAGAAATCTCTCAATTTAAAGAGCTTCTCTAAATGGACTATCAAAATAGGAGTCAGTTAAACCACAAATAAAAACATGACACATGAATCTTCTTACAATATTAAGAAAACATAAGAAAAACTGAATGATTCTAATTTCGATGAAAAATTCATTCATATAAAAGAAACTGGATTACGTTACTGAGCGATATACGAGTATGTCTGCAACTTTCTCGTAACAGTGAAAAACCAGTGAATATAATTTTGTGCTAAAACTTAAATTTAAGGGCGATAATAATAAAAAAAAATTAAAAATAATAATAAAAAAAGAAAATACATTAACTTAAGGAAAAGTAAAAAAAGTTATGAAAAAAATAAAAACAAAAAATAAGAAAAAAAAAAACCCTCGCGAACATTGAGAAAAAAAAGATTAAGAGAAAAAACAAAAAACAGTTGCACAAACAAAACAAACATAAAAACGGATTCGAACCGACAACCTCCAGTCCGAGACCTTACCCATCAAGCTACAGCTGCCAACTGAGATGAGATGGTTGATTTCTAACATTTAAGCTAATAGCGGAAATCCAATGAAAACAATGACACATATCTCAAACATGGGGGGGGGGGGTTATTGGCCTCTGAAAATACCCCATTACTACCGTGTTTGGCCTCTGAACACGATGGTGAAGTCCGTTTGTCGATCCGACCTTCCGTTCGGGAGTTGTTAAGAGATGGACAGACACGGACGGACGGACAGAACAAACGCAATAGCTACTATATTTTGGTCGCTATCTCAATAATTCCCAAATGGGTCGCTAAAAATAGTCTATTAGCTGATCAAATACAAACGATTGCTAGATCTATACGTCAGAAAAATAAAAAGCAACAAAAGAATTGAGTAAGATGGGGGAACATGAAATTCCTTTTATTGGATATTCTTTTAAGCCCGAAGTCGCACATGGTTTCGTGCTTTCGTAAATCTTTTATGGATATATTTTTTTCTTCTAATTCTCTCTGATGATTAAGCCCAACTGATTCAAGTAACTGTTTTGACAGCTGCCAAATCTTCTTTGATCTTCGGCGTCTAGCCAAACTTTTCAGGACAATAAAGCCGTCTTTAAGTTTAAAAGAGCTTAACGTGCATTACAGGATAACTGTTTTAAAAAATAAAGCAATTATGGCTGAATCGTTTTCTTCATGAGATTCAGGAACTGCTGTTTCGAGTTCACAATAACCTCAACTGTTAGGTTGATCGATAGATCCGATTAAAATTACTAAAAAACAATAATTCACAAAAGGGGAAAAACGTTTGCAATTGTACAAAGTTAGTAATGTTTGTATATAGAAAGTATAACTATTTATTTAGTTTTAGTATAGAAAGTATAACTGATTTTTTGGTTCCCAATCAAAATAGGAATCGAAACATTCACAGCATATGGTTCTTACAGAAATGATATCTGTAATCCCGACGAATTCTTTTGTTCTTCTTTATTCTTTTATTTTTAAAAGGTAGTTGGATAGGCTATGCGGACATGGATGCAGACAAATATAAATGTTGTAACACATGTACATTACACTTTGAAGTCCAGTCAATCCAGAAAGCTACTCTTCGTTCTGGGATGATCAATGAGATATTATGAAGACTTCAGCTTGTTACTGGCTGACACATGTTGTGTTAGAATGTCATCCTATATTGCATCTGCCGTCAATAATAATCGACGAATGTTTAGAGTATGCCGATATTACATCTTTTTGCATTCCTGTTGCAGCCAAATTAGATTATATTTTGACATTTAGAGATAAAAATTAGTAACAAGATTGATTTTTGCATAAACCTTTTTAATATTTTCCTCAATAGTAAAAGTCCTCATCGATTGGCTTGGAGATGCTGGGAAATGGTTTCCTAAGTAAATAAATATTGCTTAATAGCTGCTGCTGCTCTTTTGAATTTTTCTCGAAAATGGTTGCGTTAATACAATGTATTTTACACGAAAAAAGATTCTTACAACTTTTATTATGGGATTAACAGCATTATATTTGATAGGTTAAAATGAAACGACTCCTCCTTGTGCTTCGTATAAACCTTTTTTTTTCAAGCTCCTAAAAAGAAACTTAAATTTTTGTATAATCTTGGATGTTTATAATTTTTTTTTTTAATCAAATTCCCCATTTAGGCTATATCGCTTTATTAATATTTCCCTTATCCTTCTGTTGCAATGTTTGAATGCAATGCTCTGATGAGGCAAGCTATTATGAAGGCAGTTAATTAATTTTAATGAACTTCCAGGTTTCTCTAATATTAATGAACAGTAACTATGTAAAATGTTGACAAGTGTTTGATTTGTGATAGATCAGTTTGTAAAGTATTGTTTCTTCAACACAGAAACACTTTTTTCTTAAAAATATGTCTAATTTGAAGGTAAGAGAAAGCGGCCAGCTAGGTGACGAAGCTTTTAGTATGAAGCTTTTAAAAGGTTATTGAATGTCGAAAACAATATACTAGAAATAATACTATTAGGAAGATCATGAAACTTCAAAATTTCGCTAGCAATAGCAGCTTTCAGCCACAGTTTTTAATGCATCAACCAAAGTGAACAGAGATCTCGCGCTGAATTATTAAATTATTTCAGTCCCCAGGCCAGTCCTTGTCATCTCCTTTTGTTCTTGGTTTCTGAGTATTTGTGAATAGAAAGTATGAATCCAAACATCTTTTACATATGTTATCTAAAAGATTTAGAAACATGTGCTAGTTTTAGATGTGCATGTTTTTGAGGCCGTTTCTTTGAACAGTTCAGACAATGTTGTCAAATACGGCTCTTTCAGTCAGAGTGAATTTAACATTGCTGATTTCAATGTTAAAACTTCGGGTGGATTAAACGCTGTTCACGTTATAGATGACATTAAATGTATGACACCAAGTCAGGAATAATCCCTCAATGACCTATTCGCCAAGTGAAGAACATGCTTTCATCAACAGACTTTGCAAAACTTGCCAAAATGAAAATCAACACATTTTCTTGGATGTGATGCTCTGCAAGGAAATGCAATTGAACTATCAACAGCTGATATGTTTTGGATGACTGGAAAATATTCGGAGGTTCCAAAATGCATTGCTTTGATGCAAGAAATAAAAGAAATTATGCAATTTGAACAGTCTCAGATCGTCTTCTTGCTACTCATTGATTTACCGGCTACTAGTTGTGATGGTCTCCAAATTGCTATATCTATGGCAGTTCAGCAACTGTAAGCACTATAGTTTCATAGCTATTATACATAAAGTCAAAGACATAGTGAATGCATTTAGATAATCAAGAGTTTTGACTCGATGAACGACTGGGCAATTGCACTCGTGGAGTGAATTAGATACACAATGTTGGAAGTATGTTGAGAAGCTGTTAGGCATCATTTATGCACCAAACACTGTTGACAAAAACCTATGGTCATGCCTACTCTCAACCTTTCCTCACTCCTACCAACCAGAGGAGGCTGCAAGATAACACTCCTGCATAATGTATCAGTTGCGGAAGAGCGTTACAAAATCCCTTGAGCTGTTAGAGGTGTTCTAATAACAACTGAACAGTCGTTTGTCCTAAATAGCCTGTTAAAATTGATCAGCTGCAAATAAGTTTGTGGGGTGCCTGTACTTGTAGAAAGGCTGTTCTACACTGCTCCAAAATATGCAATTTTCGTAGAGATCTACCATAACGTATTTTCATTGCGGCCCACCTGAACTTCAGGAAGAAAGTACTGAAACACCAACAGAAGAAGGTGGAAACATAAATGGGTCCAGAAGCCATAACACGACCCGCAAAGTTGCAATGATCAGAAAGTGAAAAGTTTCCCCAGTCTAAAAAACCTATTACTCTGTCTATCTTTCTACTTACTTTTAAATTAAAAAATAAATAGCAAAATAACATACTTTGGTAAATTTTAATTCTAATGATACGCCTTTCCTACTCTTTCTACTCCATTTGTCCTGAGATCTACCACCAAAAAACGGTGTAAATGTATGATGTGATGTCAAATTTTTAAAGTTTCAAAAACCATCATTTTTAGACTAAACCATTAATCCTACGAAACAAGTTATAGAAAACAATTTTTATAGAATAAATTGTGTTCTTCAATTTTGTAAGCCGTTTCGAGAAAGATACAAGAGTGATACTCGGCAGCCATTTTCCAAGTGGCGGACAAAGCTTCTGTTCGGTTGGGGAGGGGGGAACTTTTAATATTCTATTGAAGAAGATCTTAGGAAGATCTATAAAAAAATCCAACTTATTATTTTCCTCTAAAAATTCAAGTACTACAAATTGATTGTATTACAAATTTTATATTACTTTTATGTTATGTAACTATAAGCATCTAATTAATAATAATCCTATATAATATTAAAACTTTTGAAGCTCAAAAGATCCGAAGCATCGCCTTCAAAGAGCAATGGTCTTTTGAGGTTTTAAACACTGGCTCTTCTCTTCGATGGATACGACTGGACATACTCTTCCAGAACAGGCCAGTTTCTTATAGGTTAAACACTAGCTTCGGCGTATAATCACCTTTTGCTATTTTTTGCTTTGAAGAGGTCATGAAATTCTTCAGTGGCAACGTAATCTGTAGCTGCAAGCACGGCAGTCATCTTGAGATTGTGTCGCACCATCGCAACTTCCAGCAAAACATATCAGTTGCTTTTCATCTTCCTCAGATCATCAACCAAATTTTTCTTGTATGATTGCTCCAGACAAAGGCATATTCTATCAGCTCTGATGCTCGATCCATAGAGCCAGCATCCTTTCCATCTGCATCAGATCGAGACTTGGTTATTCTGGTCACGCTGAGGTTCATGAACTATTGAGCGCTCTTACGAATTGTGTCAGCACTATCACGAATGGTTCTCACTGTAGAATCCCGTGGCTCTTTGAATATCAATTCTACGCTCACCTCTATCGAACCAATTCAGAACTACCAGCTTCACTTCTAAAGAATGGGATTTTCTAGGCCTTTTCTTCACTTGGTCTTTATTTATAGTCTTCTATTCATTCTTACATTCCTTTCGTTTTCTCTTTCTAAACATCTTCTCAAAAGTGGAAAAGGTATTTACAGATAAACGTATAACAACAACAACAACAACAACAACAACAACAACAATAATAATAATAATAATAATAATAATAATAATCCAAAAAGCCGCAAAATATGTGCTGATCCAAGCAGTGCGGCTTTTTGGAGTTGACCGATGGAGATTTTGTCAATATTTAGATCTTGTAAGTGCTTACCAAGGTTTTTTGGTATAGCACCCAGTGTGCTGATAACCACTGGAACCACCACTGCCGGCTTGTGCCATAATCGTTGAACCTCGATTTTTAGGTCTTGATACCGTGTGATTTTTTCCAGTTCTTTTTCTTCCACTCTACTATCACCAGGTATGGCTATATCAATTAGCCATATCTGTTTCTTTTCTATCACTGTCAAATCTGGCGTATTGTGTGCTAAGATCTTATCTGTTTGAATTCTGAAATCCCACAGTATTTTCACGATATCATTTTCAATCACATTGTTTACTGTATGTTCCCACCAGTTGTTTGTTGTTGCAATGTGATAATTTTTGCAGATGTTCCAGTGAATCATCTTTGCAACTGCATTATGCCGCGTCTTATAGTCCGTCTGTGCAATTTTTCCACATGAGCTGAGAATATGATCCACTGTTTCATCAGATTCTTTGCACAATCTGCACTTTGAGTCCATTGACGATTTTTCAACTTTTGCTTTAATTGCATTTGTTCGTAAAGCTTGTTCTTGAGCAGCTAGAATTAAGCCCTCTGTTTCTTTTTTTAATGTTCCATTCGTAAGCCAATACCAGGTCTTATCCATATCTACTTTTCCTTTGATGTTTTTAAGAAATTGGCCATGTAATTTTTTATCTTGCCAGCTTTCTATCCTTGTTTTAATTACATTTTGTCGATAATCTTGTTTTGTTTTATTTACTTTTAGTAAATTTTGTTTTGTAACTGCAATAAGCATTTGTTCTTGACTGCTTTGAACATAATCTGCCAGTGCATGTTTTTCTTCTTCTACTGTTTGTTTAACTTGCAGTAATCCTCTACCTCCAGTTGACGGGGTAGGTATAATCTATCAATGTCACTGCGCGGATGCAACGAATGATGAATTGTCATTAATTTTCTTGTTTTTCTGTCCAAAAGGTCCAATTATAATTATTATTATTATTATTATTATTATTATTATTATTATTATTATTATTGTTGTTGTTGTTGTTGCTTTTATACGTTTATCTGTAAATACCTTTTCTACTTTTGAGAAGATGTTATTCATGAACAGCCACACAAACACTCACTTATTAAGAACACGATCCCGTACTACAAGGACACACCACAAAGCGTACTAGAGTCACCCTCACATAAGCTGTACTGGGACCGCCCCATTCACACAGACAAAACCATACATCACAACAGACCTGACATAACACTTGTTGATAAGGTCAACAAACAGACCTATCTCATTGATATTGCAGTGCCTATCAGCAAGAACATGCAGAAAACTCACGCAGACAAGATCAGTAAATACACCGATCTAGCACACGAGCTCCAGAAGCAGTGGAGGCAGGACCGAGTACGTGGTGTTACTCATCATCCTGTCCGCCACTGGTCTGATGCCTCACACATTGCACCACAGCCTCAGCACACTAGGACTTCACAAAAACACTTATGCACAACTCCAGAAGGCTGTAGTACTCAACACAACACGCATAGTTCGGAAATTTATGGACACAAGCACGCATCCCTAACTATTCTTCCAAACTTTTTATTTTTATTTTTATTTTTATGTGCTTGGTGCTTGACCCGCCATATTGTCTTTGCTGGGGAAACCCATGGTTTGAAACTTTTGCGATATAATAATAATAAAGATAACATTGGTCTAAAGATAGACCAATAAGGCAATAGGGACAGAAAACAGACGTTGAGAATAACAGGAGGGAGGGTGGGATAGGAAACAAGGAGCATGCGCGGAAGCCCTGTACTCCTAAAAAAAAAACAAGCTTTAATTTATACAAAATTGTGGGATTTACTTAAATATATCCCATTTGCTAGAAACTTCACTTTTAGTCAATACAACTTTTTCTAAACAGAATTTGCTGCTTTTTTTTTATTTGGAGGAAAAAAAAAAGATATTTTTACATCAAGGTAATTGCATCTTCTTTATGTCTTTTCTTGTATTCAGTACTTAAGAAATACTGAGATACGTAAATGAATGTGATTTCTAAGAACTCTAATCCTTATAGCTTCACTAAAATTTTCTATTTCTTTTATATATATATATTTATATATCTAATGTCCAAACTGGAAGCTCATCCTTCGAGTTTAGAAAAGTAAATATATATAGTCGGACCTCGATATAAGGTCACCCGCATATAAGGTCATCCCGCATATAAGGTCACTTTTCTAAAGTCCCGGCTCATTGAATAGGAATTCTATGATATCGATTATCGGATATATGGCCAGGTCGTAAATACCGTAATCGCATATAAGATCACTTTTTTGTCTGTGATTTCAGAAATTTTCACGTGTTTGTGTTAGATGCAATTTTTTTATATTCATAAAAGTTGGAGCTTGGTGTGAAACACATGCATTTGAAATTGCTTTCGACATGCTGGTTTTCAATTTTCTACAAATAGTGGGGATGAAATAACAGATGAAGATGATGAAGACGCTATTCCTTTAGCTCTATTAATACAAGGTCTCAGAAATCGCGGCTGTGCTATAGAAGGGGAAAGTGAATACGTGAGAATTGATGATAAAATCGCTACCACTTCTCAAGCTTCGATTTCCAAAATTGTTTCCAAGTTTTAGATTCCAATGCAGTAGAAAGTGAGGATAACGACAGTGATACTGAAAGTGAAGCGGTGACACAAGCAGAAGCACTCAGAGCATTAAATGTCGTAAGACATTTTTTTACGAGTCATGAGGGAGTTGAAGAACATTTTCAGAAACTACAAAACTTAGGAAACATTGTATAAAAGATAAAACAAAAATCGCGATATTCCTGTATTACGGATTATTTTCAGTAAGGTCAGTTGTACATCAGTACTTTGCTTGTGCATACTAGTACGATTTGTATACAACTTTATTCCGAATTAAAATTTTTTAAAAATAATTTCTTTCTGATTCCATTAATTTTAATTCAACTAAATTATAACCTAATAAACTGATATTTTTTACGTATTAAATTTTACAAAGAATTATACTGTATTTACATAATTCTTACTTATTGACAAATGCGTATGAATCGGTTATAAGGTCACCCAGCTTATAAGGTCGCTTTCGCGAGGTCCCAAGGGTCCGCCTTATATCGAGGTCCGACTGTATATTACCAAAGACTGAAAGCAGTCATTAACTGATTAAGAAAAAAGTAGAATAAAATACATTGTTCAAATGCTTAATATATTTTTACTTCATCACCAAAATAGGAGTCTGTAGCATTCTCTGTCGCCTTAATAATTTTACTGGATATGTTTAAATCCTAAATTTAAAGCGTAATTTCTGCCGAGTTAAAATAGAACCTTAAGAAGATGCTTTAAATTGTTGAACAACCAGATTTAAATTAAAATCGAGCCACTTCAAATATACATGGAAGATCATTTGTGTATTATGTCTGTCAGTAAGTCGAATCTCATCTATCGACCAACAGGTTACTGACACTGATGATAGATATAGATTTGTTTTGGCTTCTTTTCGTAGATGAATTACTTCAATGACATTACTTATCCTTCCACCTCCTAACTTTTAACTGTTCAAAAAGTTCCCAGGTTGGAAAAGAGGCGATTACATAATTGAAACTTAGCAAAGAGAAGTTCATTAATATTCGTTGATTGATTAAAATACAAACAAATACGAATAAATCCACGGTAAATTAAAGTTTTGAATTTCGATTATTTCGTGCGCCATTACATAAGTTACAAATAACTGCAAGTTTTTCGCGAAACGAAATGTAGAGATCTACAGTTTTTTTGTACAGTTTTTTAAAAAGAAAAGAATCAGTATCTATGGATTATTTCTTTTATATATTAACCCTACCATTTTGTGAATATTAAACTTTAAAAATAAAGTTTACAATATGAGGAAAGTAACCATCTTTGCTCATATCAAGGATTGCTTTGGAAAATGTAATTTCCTTAATTGCAGTTTAATTGCCTTTAACTACAAATTACTTGATTCATTTATTATGATGTTAACACATAATCAGATTATTTCAACATGAATGATCTTTCTACTTCATTGTCAATTCGATAATGACCGTTTAATGTTGTAATTATCTAAAGTTCCACGTGCAGGATTACATAATTACAATTGTTAATTAAGGAAGAACTGTTACAGTTTATTTTTTTTTTGTACAGTCAACAGTTTTTTTTGCGAAATAGAATATTAAAAGAAATGATTAATTCCTAATTCTACGAGTTTTCCTTGATTAATTCTTGGCCAAATTGGTTCCGCGAAAAGTAAATCATTAAGACGTAATTTATAGTCGGAAAGTGTGTCACTGATGTTGAAACCAACTGAATTTCAATTTGGATTTTCTTTTTTCCTACATCGATTTTCATAATCCTAATTACGACTCCCTTCATAAGAGAAAGAGATTGAAATCAACGATGATGTTATTTTCAAAACAAGAAAGACATATTGTAACTCTCGAAATCCAAATTGGACATTTGACGGGATACGGAGCACTTGTAATATTTGTTTCTTTATAAAGTCGTCCTAAAGAACTGTTTTCATGTTCATGGAAAGGAATTTTTTTTCACGATTCCTCATTTCACGGATACGAATCAAGTAGTCTAGCTGTATTAACAAATGCGGCACAAATTGTCAGGGAAAATAAGGTCGATTCTTTCTTTTTTTATAACAATTGGTTTGAATGAATTTTTAGAATTTAAATATTTAAAATTGTAAAAGTATATATTTATTTCTATTGCAAAATTTCAATGATTTCAAGAGTTTAACTTGAAGGATTTTTTTTTTTTTGCCAGAAAGCAGCTAACAGAAGAATTCTAATATTTTAATAAAAACAAGTTACTGAAAGAACTTGACATGTACTTCCTTAAAATGTCTCTCTTTTATTTTTTTATTTTTGTTGTTATAGAAATAATGTAAGATAGAAATACCAAGATCAAACAGTATCTTCCTATCGTAGTCGCTTTTAATATACACGTAAGTTTACCTTTCTCAGCTTTATGGAACAAGATAAAAATTGTTTAATTTACAAGGAATATTCTGTTTAACTTCAGATTTTTCCATTTGGTGAAAACCAATTCGCTTCAGAATTTCTAACGCTAAATGATTTAATTTCTAATCCTACAAATTTCAATGCGATTTATATAACTTGAGACATTGATTTTCCCTTAAATAGATTTAATCGTTGCTTTACTATGAGAACCTTTATCAAAACATTTTTGAAAATATACAGAACAAATCCTATCTTGTGCATAAACAGTTTGGCTTACAGTTATTCGAGAGCTACATATACGGACATATGATTTCCTCTTCCTTTTTTTTTCCTTTAAAATATTGTAAGCGCAGATGATGTTTCAATTGTTTCAAAAAAAACCAGATACAGAAAACCATCCTAATATCAAAAAGTAGTCTCTGAACGAAATTGTTCACAAAATATTATATTTTTAATTATTGTATAGAAAAGTTTTTGGTGGACGAGGATTGTTTTATCGTCGTTCTGATGATTTTGAATGCTTTAATATGTATATAGGTTTAGCTTTCTGAGCTTTGCTGAACCGGATAGGAACTGTTTAGTTTAAGATACAAAGAATATTCTGTTTTAAAACGGGTTGTTAAGGATTTCTTCGAACTCTTCGGGACTACATTTACTGCTCTTAGATAGAAATCAAACAAATTCGCCTTTCGGCGAAGCTCCAAACTGCAGTAAATAAAGGCAACGATATAAAAAGCACTTAACGGCTAACTAAAAACTTCAGGTGAGTGGGTTAATGATGCACTTATATTAAATGTGGCGGTTGGGTAGTTTAGACTTTCTGAAACATTCTTTTTTATTAAAAGATGTAGCATGGATGGTCGAGAAAAAGCAAAAGTTACTGAAAGAACTTGACATGTACTTCCTTAAAATGTCTATCTTTTATTTTTTTTATTTTTTTGTTTTTTTAATGTTTTTATAGAAATACAAAGATCGAACAATATCTTCCTATCGTAGTCGATTTTAATAACACGTAAGTTTACCTTTCTCAGCTTTACTGAACAAGATAATAATTGTTTAATTTAAAAGGAATATTCTGATTCAGATCAGAAATCAGCTTCAGATTTTCCATTTGGTTTCACTCCAAAAATGGAAAGAGTAATGTCAAAGGAAATGTGCACAATACACAGTCGAATTTGTTTAACTCGAAACCTGTATAAGTGGAAATTTTTCAGTGGCACTAGCATCTGAAGTAGAAATTCTATTCAAAACTCGCTCCAAAGCTCAAACTAACTTATTCTTTTACTGAAACCTGTCTTAACTCGAACAGATGCAGGGAAGTTCTTTGAACTTACACCATTCAGACAAACATCATCCTACCATTAAGACATACATTTTCTCTTTACTGTATTTTCTCTTGACGAACTAAGACTCATAAATAGTGCTCTAGGCTACGTGACTGAAGGCTAATGATATTTCTTCTAGGCTTTAGGCTACCTGACTGATGGCTGGCGACCTTTTACCCTCAAATTTTACTCAGTCTTCGCCTTTCGCTCGTGCGGTCAGGATGGCTAAACGAAAGTTAAAAAAATTTTAGTTAAAAGTATAGGGTTTCTTTGATTAAAGAAGTGGAAAGTGGCGTAAAAAAAAAAAAAGGACACTGCTGCTAAGTTTGGGATTCCCAGCAGCACCTTGTCGACAATTTTAAAAAATAAGGAAGAAATTCTAAAATGTGATTGTGTGTTAAGTTCGGATGTAAATTGAGCAAAATCATGTAAATACGATTCTTTAGACAAGTCTCATCATATAATTGTATTGTACAACTCTAATATGAAATATAAGTACCGTGTTTACAGAATTGTCTCTTTTTGTCTGTAACTTTACTTAATCTCTCTAACTCGAAAACTCTCTAACTCGAATTTTTTCCAACGCCCCAGCGACTTCGACAGGTTCGATTGTATATAAAAATAGCACAATGTATGTATACGTATATTTTGAATGACGAAACTCATAACTTATTCTTATAAATTCCACAATTCTCTCCAACTTTTGGGTCCTATTCATGGGTCCTATTCTCGATATTAAAGGATTTAAAGGCGTACCAGGAATTTGGTATGGGAGGGGTTACGAAGGTTATTAAAAAACAAAAACAAAACGTTGTGTCCTTTCACGAGGGAGGGTACAGAGGCAGAGGGAGGTTACAGATCTATTAATGAACTTTCCAACCAAAAAAACCAGGTTCAAAATCCTACATTTCTTCCATTTTCAAATGCAATAGGGGTGGGGGTTCTGACCACTACAATCCCTCCCTCAGTACGCCAGTACATTAATGTGAAAAATTAAAGGAGTGACATTAATGTGAAAAGTGGGAGTTATAAAAAAAACTACAAGTTTAATTCTACTAAAAATAAATAAAGCACAGAAATAAAAGGATTTATTGTATTTTATAAACAGAAAAATTGTTTACATTTTGTATCCAAGAAGACAAGTTGTGTGTTGTAACGTTTGTAAAGAACTGTATTGATAATCTACAATACAGCGGACGATCAGAAAGGAAAAAAAAAAGTTTTCCTTTTTATTATGAAACTACATTCCTTTCATTTTGGTTTATTTATTTTTTTGCATTGAATAGAATTGAACTACTTTTCACGTTGATATAACTTCTTTAATATTGAGATATATTAACTTCAAATGACTCCCAGGAATTCGTTTCATGAGTGAGGGCAAACGTCGTGAATCACCCTGTATATATATATATATATACAGTGATACGTCGGTTCACGAACCTGTTCGTGAACCGAAAAGTTCGTGATCGGAATCAGTTTTTCCCATTGCAATTAATGTAAATCCAAACAATACGTTTTTTGTCCTAGAAATTTTTTTTTAACATGTTATGGCTTTATTTGTGAAAATAATACCGAAAGGAAATAAATATAACAGTAATACAGTAAAACCTCGTTAAGTCGTCACCCAGATAAGTCGTCACTCCGTTTAAGTCGTCGTTTTCCTTTGGTCCCGACAAGGTCTCATAGATAATAATGTAAAATAACCTTCTTTTACTCGTCACCAAATTTAATTCTACTCCGGATAACTCGTCACCCTCAAAAACGGCGAAAAGCATCTTTATTCTCAATTTTGCCTGCTATCTTTTCAGCCCCGACCCTTCACTCTAAGAAAGCCTAGCCTTTACGGGGAATTTTCACGTGGGAAATTCACTTGGGAAATTACACACTTCTCGCTGCGACTCTTGTCAAGTGTATACGTTTTTCTTGACCGCTATTGAGTGTGATTTCATTTCATAGCGAGTAAGCTCCGCTATAACGGCTATTTTTTTTATCTTGCAATTTCGTGGTTCGATTACATTTGTAACATGTCAGGGAAACGAAAACTTACCTCGTTATGTTTTAAAGAAAAAAAAAAAAGACTTAATTGCACTTTTTGAAAAATCAAATGTTTTGAAAACAGCTTTTGCCAAAGAACACCATATTGCCAGGACTACATTAAACTATATTCTTTCATCGAAACAAATAATTGAAGAAGCTGACTGCAAATACAAAAGAAAGAGAATAAGGAAATCGAAGTTTGACGAGATCGAGGAGGTTTTAGCTAGTTCGAAGGCTAAATCATGCGAGATCGCAAAATGTGCCAATTTCTGCCGTGATTCTCAAAGAAAAAGCCATGGAAATTGCTAAGGAGTTGAACATTGAAGATTTCGGTGGCAGCAATGGTTGGCTGGAACTTTTCAAAGACAGACATTGCATTTCTTTTAAAACGATTAAAATGTCGTAACTATAAAAACTGTTTTTGTTTTTTTACTTTCCACTCATTTGCATGTATTGATTTCTGAAAATCTTGTTGTTCTCACCGAATCCTACATCAATTCATGAAAATACTGTATTTCAATGGGTTTTTTTTTCAAAAATTCCCACTCCGCTTAAGTCGTCAAAAATGTTTGGTCCCTTGAGTGACGACTTAACGAGGTTTTACTGTATTAGAAGAAAGCAGTTTAATTACCAAAATAAAACTACTTTTACACTACATATACAATTTATTTTTGTGGTTGATAATTGCTGGGGATGGAGTAGGAAGATTACTCCTTCGAAGGAGAGGCAGTTGGTAATTGTATAAAATGACGATCCAGAGAAATTTGACTTTTTCTTTGCTGGAGAATTTTGCGAAAATAGGTCATTACATTATCATTTAAAATTTCCATTGCTTTTTTGAGAGCCATAATAATGGATAAATTTAATTAAATAAAGGAAAAACTAAAATATCAAAAGTTGTTGTTGGGACTCTACTGCAACCACGCGAGCTAGGCGAACTGAGTTGCTGCTTAGGGGTGGCTGTGCGCAGGATTTTGTGCGCTGCAAATAACGTGCGCTCCCTGAACTCCGTGCGTGCATCGTTCGTGAAGCGAAGCAAAATTTGTTCGCAAATGGTGTTTATAAACCGATTTGTTCGTAGACCGATACGTTCGTGATCCGAGGTATCACTGTATATGTATTTATACTCGACTGGCGACACTATGAATTGCTGCTTATTTACGAGACTTTTCAATTGCCAACATACCCCTGAGGCACTTGCTTCGCAGTTCTGGCACCTAATGACCTGATGGTATGTTCGCATAAGAATAGCGTCACTGTTGTTAGTTTGTAAAGCTAATCTTGTAAGGGATTAAGCCTGTTACACCGAATCCTACCGCCATAAAGGAAAAGCAGTCTAGCAAGTAAAATTAAGCACTGCTTCAAGTTTAACGAGTTACTACGACAATGGCCTGGAACCCAAAAGGCCGAAATGTAATTACATTTAATTCCGATAATTCATCAAATTCTAATTTTGGACAAATTAGACGAAATTATGAAGATTCGGTGAAAAAAGTTATGTAATGAACTTAACGGAAATGAAATAGAGCATTTCCCAGAATTATATTATATAAAAGCGTTACTCTGTCATTGTCATAAGGCTTTACGTTTTACCAATTTTGTGACCAAACTATAAGAGATAGATTGGTCATGCAAATGGATAAAATGTAGAGCTTTTTAAGACAAACAAAATGCTACAAAAATCTTTCGAAAAAAAGCTTTTGGTTTCCAAGATGGCACCTTTTTTAAAGGGTCAAATTTTGACTTTTTCTCTATTTAAACGAAAAGTATAAAAGTTGGAAGAGAACATTATATTGAGAAAGTTTTTGAAAGTTCTATCGAACGGTATATCAGTCATTAACAAACGTTTCTGCGTTTGGAAGATACATGCAAAAATGAAGTGTTTTTGCGGCAACCCCCCGTGTGAGTACCAACGCGCAATACACCTGGTTAAGCGGAGAAGCCCACAACGAGCTGGGAAGTCGTGTATTCTCCGATCTCCACATTAATTTGTTAAATAAATAGTTAGGTTTTTTTTTTTAATGCTGTACATGCAAGGGTTCCGGAGCAAAGCGACGGTACCCGTCTAGTACTTGTATATTTTATCAGAATGTTTATCCACATCAATGGTATAATTTTTGCTGTGTAAATTTCAAATTGAATAATATTTTCGAAATTGTATTTTTTAAGGAAATTATCAATTCATTTGGAGTTGAGATCAAAGATCTACGTAAAGACTAAACTCTCTTAAAACAAAATTTGTATTCCCTGATCGTTATCCGTAATGCGTAGTCGTGAGCAAAGGTGAGGGTGGGATTTGCCTCACCGAGAAATTTCCAATTTTAATACAATTCATTGATTTCTTTTCTCTCAAAAGGACTAAAAGGAGAAAAACAAGTAGTAAATTTTGTAACTTATTACTTTAGTCTCCTTAAATTAAATTATATATTTTCACAATATAAAAATTTTTACAGATTTTTTTTCAGTGTCATTACATGTATACTGCCTTCTTCTGAAAACAATTCTGTGGGCACCCATTGACAAAACCCTGCTAATTATTAACAATTATATGTAATTTCTTTGAATGGGAAACCTTTGCAATGCATTAATACCGAGAGATGCTCAGAATAAAGTTTGCAAAAGCACCTTTTTATTTTGTAATCTATACAATGAGAATTTTTAAAAAGTTCCTTGGTGAAAAGCTATCGTATAAAGTGATAAAAACTTTACGATGTAATAAAACGCAAAGGAAAATGCTTCTTTTGTAATAGAATAATTTATAAAATGGTTCCGATGTTTGGTGGAAATTTATGCAAATATGTATGACATTGATTACTTGACTTTTTTTTTGGTAATAAACCAGCATTCACAGATAGATAAAGTCTCCATACATAGGTATCTGTTTTTAGGTTAAAACAAAAACACTTTCTTTGTCTAAAACAGAGAATAACAGAATGTAACAAGATATGTCTACAAATCTAGAAATCTCAGAAGTGCTTTAAAGGAGTAAGTCAATTTTTGCTTTGAAAGTCAAGTTATATATTTACATAAGCTATGTAAGCCGCTGTTACCCGGGAGACATTCAAATAATCAAATGATTTTTCTTAATGGCCGCTTTACACGCTCTTGAAAACTTGCCTGAAACCGGCAAGTGGCTCGAAAATTTACCACTTGCCCGAAAATCATGCTAATTGCTCTAAATAAATTGAGTAGTCCTAAATTTATGCCAATATTCAAAGCAAGTCGACACCAGTGGTCTTGGCGGAGAGAAAATTTATTTAAAAACTGCGAATCCACGGCTTCATTCACCACATTCTCTTCCTCCGGAATCTTTTTTTTCCCTTTTCTTTAACTCTGCTGTGAAATGAGTTGAGAATTAATAAAAAAAACAAGCTGCAAAATCATCTTGTTTATCGCTTTGGCGACCGCAGTTATAATCGCGATCTCAACGAGAACAAAATGAGACTTGAACACGGGACATTTTCTTCCCGTGTAAAGCGATATAACAAACGGCCAACGGCAACTGTCAAACGGCAAGCTTTCTAGAGCGTGTAAAGCGCCACAAGGTTTCGAATTTGTTGTTTTCTTTTTTTACGTTCCATAATGTTTCTGTCGTGAAGCGAAGCAGAATGGCATGAGGAAAGAAAAGCCATTGCACAAAAATAAAAAATTGCTCCCTGCGTTATCATCAAGGGAATCTGGAACGACTGTTTCATCCTTGTTAGGAATCTTCAGTCAGATTTACCCTCGATGATATATCAGAGGCGCAAAAGGTTATGGAAAATGAAACTTTGGTTTTATTTTTTATTTTTTTTAAGCCTGACTGTTTAACAGGATTAAGAATTTAAAGCTGTGAGAGAGCTCAGTATTTTGTTTTTTGCTGATGTTTGTTATGTGGGTCTATCATCGAAGGTAATTCTGGCTGAAGATTCCTAACAAGGATGAAACAACTGTTCCAGATTCCCTTGACGATAGCTCATGGGGCAATTGTTTATTTATGTGCAATGCTTTTTCTTACATGCACATTAAAACTTTTCCTCACTTCAGAATGACATCTTTTCCAAGTGAAGCAACCCATAAGTTGATAAAATAGTTAGTGTCAAATAGTTTCAAATTAGTGATGAAAACCCGAAGAAAGCCTCGACCCTACAATTTGGATTCGATAGAACGATGCTTTTTATATCTTTTACTATTGAATCCAATTTATTACCTTGCGGATTTGATTGAAAGATTCAGAGAATGGTCATAAGTACATTATAGAGTATGAAAAGTAATTTTTATATCTGAAACATCTAACTTAAGGCTATCATTACTTTCGCTAGTATGTTTCTGGCCCAACTGAATTGCTTATCAATCTCGGCCTTCCAAGATTTCTAATCTTACTGTTTGATGTACTGGTAGTATCACTTTTGTTTAAAACTATCCATTGGCGGTGATGTATTCACATGCAGCTAAAGAAATAAATAGGGAATGACTTAACTTTAAGATTACTTAGACAATAGTAACATTCCTTAACGTGATCCCATAAAAAAAGAAGTTAGAACAGGCGGACAACAATGTTCGCTGATATAACTGAACCTATCACTTTTTCAGTGATTGTTTAAAATCATTCAGAAGATATTAACTGCCATTCCGTAAGCACAGACAGGATTAGGATACTCGGGTTTCAATTGCAGAAGATTGGTTGGTATAATATGGTCCACTTGAGTTGAAATAAACCGAAATCGGATCCTTAACTTCCACCCCCGTGGAGCATATCCTCAGTAGTTTTAGACAATCGGCTCCGATACTTCATGCATCGTAGGATTTTCATCAAATTTCATCCAGTGTAGATGAAATAAAAAAAAGGTGCAAAATTATTCCGTTGCTAACTTGTATTAACCAATTACTTGTCTAACTGAATGCTGGCAGTCAACTTTTTACTAAATTTAGTAGACTTGCGTAGCTAACATTGATGAATAGTTATTCATCTGTTCATTTCCATTATATTGATGTAATTTTTTATTTAAGTAAAAATCCTACTCAAAACATTTCTCTATATTTAGTTCGTAAATTACCTTGTGTAATGCCGCCAACTAAATAGTCCAATCTAAAGCCGTTACTGTGGGTTTAATACATTTGTATTTCTCTATATCTAAGGCAATCTGTTTTCCTTAATCTTTAAATATATAATCAATTTTTGAATCTATTTTCCGAAAATCAGAAGGCATGAAATTTTAAAACAATTAAGTTAGGAAGGGAAGGATATGTGATTTCATTTAAATAATTCATCTGCAAACGAAAGGCGAAACAATCTACGCATAAGAAATACATCATCCTCAAGCACTCCATTAACAGTTCCGATGAAATAATTTCATTTTCTATTCTTTTGGCTATTGTACATCCTTCCTATACTTTCTTAATAAATTATAATTTACTTATTATTTCATTCTTAAATTTGGAATCAATAATATGAAAAAGCAAACGGGCACCACAAAATGGCGGCATTTCTTCAGGAACCGGGACAGTTCCTGAACAAGGAACGGAATGATTAAGTTTATAACTTGAAATGCTTTTTTTCTGTTTCAAATAATAGAAGTTGCAGGTTTCTTCGTAGCAATGTTGCTGCAGTTTGTTTATAATCATCTGGCGATGCGCCAAGATTTGTTGGGAGATACCGGTAGATGAGGCTAACATGAAGGAAGATTCTAGAATAGGACTTTGTAAGCAGAGGTGGGCAAATAGGGAAAGAACTCCTCATTGCTTAGTTAAAATCCTTCATTTTGTTATTGGATTAATTTTTCCAAAACAAAATACCAACGTTGTTTTCCATGTGTACTAACTATCAGAAATTTTTAATTATTTGCTTTTGTTAGTATTTACCATGCTGTTTAACTTCGAAATTGTTAAGTTTTAATCACAAGTTCCTTTCCAACTTAGATCTTCTTCAATCTATCCACACTGTTTCAAAGGGTGCACTCAGTTATAGGACCTTTAAGATGAAGCCAAGTATGTAGAATAAACATTGTAGTCCCAAGAAATGAGATTCATTTATTGATTAATAACCTAATATTCGACGTTACACGGGAAAATTCAGCCTTGCGCTTCTTAATCTCCTCCATCTTTTCAACTTCTACTCGTGATGGACATATTAATCCATGTCATACACAGAAGTAAGGTTTGAATATTAAGATTGGAGGAGGAAAAAAGAAACCAACAAAAATAACAAAAATCAACTTTTTAAATGCAGTTTCAAGTAAATGGAACTTAAAGTAACTTAAGTTAAAGTTGATCTCCACAAGTCAAACGGTATGGAATATTTAGAGAACAAGCACACTATCAGATAGTCGCTTTATATATATTGATATTACTGAGAAAATGGGTAAGATAAAACTTCTGGCACGCTGAATTAGTTTCTTCATTTCCAGAGTGAATTATTTTCTTAATTGGAGTTCCCAAAGTCTTTCCTAGGTATGAAAACTTCGCCGTCACGCGATAGGCCTATATTTCTAAAATAACGTGGCCCATAATTGTCCAGAATGTGATTTTTTTTAAATGCAAGATTTCCTTTAATAATTACTAGTAACTTTGTGTTTGAAAATGGTCGAAATAGATGTCCATGTTTAGCTTTTCAAAAACCATTTCTCTCTCATTTGTAAAAGCAATCTTGGAAGCTTTTAGTCACTGACTGTTACTTCGTAGAAGTTAATATAACCTTTTTGACTTTTTTTGTGCACAAAATAAATCTAAGAATCAGGTTCTGTAAAATTTTTGGATAGTATTTTCGGAAGTATCTGAAAATCCGTCAGTCTAAATATTGTTTTGCTTGAAGAGAAAGTTAGAAAACTTGGCTTTGGTCACAATAAAAAGTACCAATAATCAAAATAATTGAAAAAAAAGTATAACTACTAAATATAATAAAACGTTGTGATTTTGAAACACGCAGACATATTCTTAAAGACAAATACCAAAAAATTATTCTTAGAGCCAACGATGTAGAGAAAATAGACCATCAATTTTTTGCTCAGTATATTTTAAACAAAGATACGATTTGAAAGCTTAAGTATTAGTAAACAAATGAATACCAATGTAATATTATTATTTATTATTATTATAAGTTAATTTAAAAGTGAAATTAGCATGAAGAACCTTAAAAACAGTGCTTCTCAAACTTTCTTCCTTTTTAAATAAAGTTAAAAAATATAAGGATGGAGAAAACGAATAGAAGGGAGATAAAAAGGCTAAGGATATATCATTTGCTTACTAACTAAGAAAATTAGGGTAAAAAAAATTGTGTTTCTATACATACAATGTGTGTTTATGTACTCTAATTGCATCTATAAATGGATCTTTTGAAACAGACAATAGACCTTCTAACTTTTTCTAATTTTTTCTTTCTAATTTCTCAATATATATCTTACGGATGTGCTTCCACAAGAAAATGTCAGGAAATCCTCATAGAAAGCGAAATCATTAATTCTTGCACTGAAGTTAAGAAATGAAATTCTATTTGAAATCAAATAAAAATTATACTCATTTTATATTTCGCATGTCTTTGTTTAGATTTAATAATAATTATTCAGATTTAATGGCTTAAATAAATCTTTGCTGATTTAACATATTTTCAGCAAATTGAAAATTTGAAGGTAGTTTGTTTTTCTAGAATATTGCAATCTATAAATACCATCCTTTGAATTATTTTCGCAATTTTAAAAAAACAAACTTTTGAAAACTTAGCATTTCAAGAAAGTGGGGTTTTAAAGTCTTTCAGGGAACTTCTTGTAATTGTTTTGCTCAGCCATTAAAAAAAAAAATAAAAGGAAATAAATTTAGAAGATTAACGAGATATTTTTGCTAATTTAAGTTAGTAACTCAAGTTGAAGTTTGATAACCTTGATTTTTAATCATATAATGTTAAGTCATCGACCGAGTCAACACCAAAGACACTTTTATGACTGACACACCTGTTTGTCAACTAAACAGTGTTACATTTGCTAAATTAATTAGGATTTAATATAGGATAAGTTGTGTTTATCTCTGAAGCTACCATTAATTTGAGGTATTCTCGAGGATTGAAATTAAAACAAAAGGGTAATGAATCAATAAAATAAAAACACTGGATATGTGGGAATGGTATCTCCAATGAAATTGAAAATTAATACTCCTCAGAAGATAGAGAAACAATAATCAGTGGATTACTAACTATAGAAAGTTTTCCGATCTTATTTAATAAAAGATAACCTTTATATTTTTTTAAGCCTCAAACTCTTTTTTTGTTGTTTTTAATATTAATATATATATATAATATTAAAATAATAAAAAAAAGTTATCGTATATATATAAAACATTAAAATAACTTTTATACGTATATAATATGTAGGGTAAGTGTACTTATTTCTGAAGCTATATATTTATATATATATATATAGCTATATATATTTAAATGTAAGTATATTTACTTTTAAGAATAATTTTCGATTCAAATAAATAAAAGTAAATACGTAATTCGGTAACTACAGTAATATGGAATTTGATAAAAAGAAGGTAGGAGCAGCAATCCCAGTAGCGATCGCATAATGTCCCACGGCTTCTATACAGAGCGAATGTGTGGATCACATAAAGGTAAACAGAATAATACAGTAATTTCTAGAGTTGAAGAAACAAAGCGTGAGAACTTCTTTGACACAATTCTTAAAATCTCGGAAACTTTACAACTTCAAAATCCCACAGAAAAAAAAAAGGAAGTCACTATAGATTTGGGAGATCTCATTATAATAAAAATAAACTAATATTTGTAAAATTTTATTTCAAGAAGAGAAAAGGAAAATTGGCTTTTAGCTTTCAAACAAAGAAAATATTTAATCAATAAAGATATCTTTAAAAATGATAACAACCAAAGAATATATATAAATGAAAATTTAACACACAATTACAACTTCAAAACCCCACAGAAAATAGATAGATGATTGGTCTCTCCATAGATTCATGATTGGTCTATTTTTATTATAATGAGATCTCATTATAATAAAAATAAACCGATCAGGAATTTCTCGCGATGGACGGACAGATTGAGCAGGGATACAGGGCTTCTCCTGCTGTGAGCTACGCTTGTATAAAAGCATAAAAGTAATACAAAACCAGATTACTGTTTCTGCAAGGAAACGACCAATTTATTATTTACGGATTCTAAAGTTATTAAGAACTATTTTACAAAGTTAAGATACATCCTTAGTTGTTGTAGTTATACCCTATAGTTATGGAGTGTTTCACATAAACAAGGTGGATCTGCATGATTACGTAAAACCATTTTTTTTATTTTTGAACCAATTTTTTGACTGGCTTGGCCCTTTTAAAGCCGGAACCAGGTAGAACCGCACCTGTGCGCCCCCTCTACTGTTACACCACTGCAAATAATCATTTTTTGTACTCTCACGGAAGTAAAATTGGCACAAAATATTACATTTATCACATACAAATTGTAAACTACAGGATTTTAATTTGTAGCGTATTTTAACGAAGTAAAAAAAAAGTGAATTATAGTATTTACATATAATTATGTAATTACGTAATTCTTACACACAAAAAAATATATGAATTTCTAACTTGATGAGAAGCAAATATTTCTTTATACATCAGTATAAATAACGCAAGTAAATTCTTAACATTTTGACAATAAAGCTTAGAAAATGCATTTATCTTTCTTTTTTCTTAAAATAAAACTTTTTAAAAAAAGGTAATAAAGATAATACAATCGCTGACATATAAACAATTTTTATTTTCGAAATACGTTGATATATTAAATATATAAATATATTTACTGGTCTAAGCAGGAAACGTCTGTTTTTTCTGTGGCTAATCCGAGAATGGTAAATGGAAAAAAAAATCTTATTCGATTGATCTAAATTGTATGTCATCATCACAATAAGCTTGTTTGTTACCCGTCTTTCATAAGATGCCTCAATTTTTTTCCCAGGAAACTGAAGTTTTAATTATAGATTTAAGATCATCCATCATGAATTCTCTACCCATTTTGATTAGAAATTGAAAGCAAAGATAAGGAGATTGTAGAAGCTCTACTTTTTAGGCGAAATTCTGTTTGAATTAAATATAGCGTCAAATTAGTGTTTTTGAAAAATTACAATAAATAATATTACTATATGCGAAAAAAGTGAGTTTTAAATTAACATCACTTAAGCCAGTATCTTTCTCCTTTTGGAAGTAAGATTAGCATTTGTCATCCACCGTCTGATGATGATACTCCGTGGAATATTGAAACTTTAGGTAAATTTAGGTATTCCGTTTTTATACAATCTTGTGCAATCCTAATTTTACCTTTCAATTTTCACTTCAGCGTTAATCAGTCAATTTCTCCCTTTGGTCTGGGTAACGTATATCGCTCGATTGGGAAAAGCAATAATTAATGTATATATATCTTGATCAAACTTCGAAAACCCGTACGGTAAAATCTCAACAAAGTTGGGAAAAAAATTGAGGAAGTCGTTTACAGGCTAGAGGAAACAATGAGGAAGAAGAAAAAGTATATTATTTATTATTATTACTTGGGGTGAATGTGGGCGGCAGGAAAGTCAAGCACTGCGACCTGAAGAAAAAGTATATAGTTCATATCCATTGAGAAGAATATAGGAGCAATAATGGCAGAGACTAAGTGTTTATTAGTGACGGCCGTTCTGGGATGTCATCTAGTAAACACTTGGTCACACCCATTCTTGTTATATATTTTTAGGCATATTGTGTTTTTCTTTTTGTACTTAAGGAAATTCATGTGCTGGCATTCGTCAGCTTCAAAAGAGTTTTCCTGTTTTATTTTTATTTTGTATTTATTGTTTTATTTTTATTATTTAGAGGTACCATATTCTTTTTCACTAAGAATATAATGATTTAACATGGAAGCGAACTCTATCTCTGGAAAAGAAATTGAATTATATCAATATTTGGCCAATAGCTCTACGTATGTCTCTCCCTGATAAGAACCTAAACCTCCTATTGGTTTCTGATTCCATAGTTATCCATAGTGATTCCAGATATATGGATGTTATGTGTACTTATAATTGCGTTCTAAACGGTTTTTTTTTTGTTCTAACCGTTCTTAGGGTGGAGCGTTAAAATCTAATAATCAAATTTGTAAAATCTGGAGAGTAACTAACTATCAGGAGGGTATAAATATTAAAAAAAAAATAAGCTTTATATCCAAAGGCAAATGTTATTTTTATTTTAAATATAAAGTTAATGATGTTTGCTACAATATCAAATTGCAACATCAAAAAGCCTGGGAACCACTAGCGATCTAGACATGAATCTAATTTATTACTTTTCTACTATTTTTCATAGCTTTTGTTGCGTATTCAAACGCTTACAATCAAACAGTAACATAAAAACGTAAATACTTATTTGTTATGAAAATGTTAACATTGATTTAATATGAAATGACGGTTCAAATAACAACAGCTGAGTTACTTTATGATCGTCATTGTCAATCCATTCACGCACAGTCAAATACTCTCTCTAGGCTTCGACGAGACCAACTCCTAAAGGCTGGTGATATCATCCTATTTTTCCTAATTCCGTGCAATTTGATGATACTTAATGACTGTTCGACGTAATTATGACGTAATCCCAGACACAGCGACTCCTAATTCAGACATAGGACTCTTCATAATCTGCAGTAAATCCCCCATTCACAATCATTTAGTCAATCTCGTATCAATATTCACTCAATTAAAGTTTTCCAAGATTGATTTAACCACTGGAAAACTAGATTCTTTCCTAGCTTAATCGAGTTAATTACAAAATAACGAAAGAACGAAAAGTACGAACTTTATAGCAACAAATCTTTCTATTTTGTGAGGTTTGTTTTTTTTATTTGATGGGAATCTGTCTGTCTTCGATCTCGTTAAACAAAAGACGGTCGATTTAGGATAAAACCTTGTCTACTCTCATAAATTAAACACTGGAAACAAAGACGAAAACACCAGAACCAAGTAGATCAAAACGAAATTACATTTAAAATGAAACAGATCTAAAATTTAAAATAAATCTAAACCTATTAAGAAATCTTTTATTACTTATTTCGTAAGTATTCTTCATTAAATAAAAACCAAATGAATTTATTATTATTGTTATTATGTTTGTATGTTTCTAACCTTGGGTTTCCCCAGCAAAAACAATATGGCGTTATTATTAATATTATTATTATTACTACTACTATGTACTAATTATTAACAATGACACTGACGTATGCTTTGTTTCTATTAGGTCACCGCAACAAAGAATAGGATAAATCAAATTCATTGATATGATTATCTAAGAGAAAACATAACAGTAGTGTACAGAGGTTAACAGTAATATGGATGACAATGTCTATTTAGTATTTTTTTTCTTTTGTTTATTTTCATTCTTGTTTTGACTCACAGAAATGCCTTCGAGAAATCCAGGATATGATTTTGATATTTTGTTATTTTTAATATTTGAGTGAAGCGGAAGCCAATGTCATATTGAAAATTGTTATTCTTTAATTTTATTTTTATTATTATTATTTATTTTTTTTACAATCAGACGTTGGAGAATATTGAAGAATTGATATTGTTGAGAATTATTTCATACTTATCCGCTTTCAAAATTTATATTTAACTTTGAAGTTTACAAAATGATGTTTTTGAAATTCAAAAGAAAATTGATAATATCAGTAAAGCGTTTTCTTGTTCTAATTTTTTCAAGAATTATTTAATTCTTTATATTGAACTATTGTTAGCTGATTAATAGTAGTATTAATTATTGATACTTTCCTTTATTACCGTAATACAACAATAAATAGTTATAATTAAAATTCTTAATAGCTAAAAAACAATGCGTCATTCTTAGTCATCCAACAATGATCTTAGAATCTAAGACGGACTACATAAATTTCAACTTTTTTGTTTTATTACAATTTTTCTCAGATTTCTATGAGCCATTGTTAGATGGCTAATAATGATGTTGATTACGTTTTCTTTCTATTAATTAGCCTAAACATGTAATTATCACTATTTATTGTTAAGCGACTAAAGGAAAGAAAACGTATGTCATTGTATAGAAATCTAGTTCTTTAACCAAACAAGTTACACATTACTAGGATGGTGGACGATCCGCGCTGGGCAGGTTTTCTCGGGGTTCTCCCGTTTCCTCTGCATTTCTCCTTTTCTCTCCATCTGTCCTTATTTCCGTGGGATAGTATAATAGACCAGTGCTTGGCTTCTCTGCCACCCACATTCACTACTACACATTACTAGATTACTTAGATTCTCTTTCGCTTTCCCATTGCTGACTCTTTAAAAAATAAATTTGCAAGAAAATGTCGAAAATAAAATCCTATCAATTGTTAGTATAAAAACAATGTTTAGGAAATAAAGGTTATGATTACAAAAAAATTCAATGACGGACAACGGCCAAGAAATAGTGCGGCGGAAATAAATAGTAAGTCAACGACGCCATCAACAGAATTTCTTGTGTTTAAAGTTAAATCCGACTAAAATAAGAAAATTATAGTTGGCGTAGCAATTTTTGAATAGCCTCAAGTGTAAAGGTATTTCTTAGTATAAACAGAGAGAGACCATTGGATACCTTACATCTATTATCGAATTTTTGTTGTTATCATTACATGGTTATTTGTACTTAAACGTCAAGAACAGAAGAATTTTAACTTTTTGATACTGTAAAAGGTCATGAGTTTACTTACTGTCAAAAGTAGGACCCTTACCAAAGATTAATAAGCAATATCTGAACTTTAAAAATACAGATATTGTAGAATCTTTACCTTAACAAGACGTAACACTAAGTGTAAAAATAAAGACCAGGAAACAATATCACTTATTAATTATATTTTTTAATTTTTTTTTTAAACTTTTAAAGCCCAATAAGAACTGTAAAAACTAAAAACAACACTTTTGGCCGAATATTCCGTTACCTACGAACTCTTGGATATCTTTGAAGGTTCGTTATTGTGGGCAGATAGTTCTTCGCTGCTCTTTAATGATATTACGGATAGAACTCATAGTCTACTTGAGCTCCAATAGCAGCAGCGAAGTACAACATATAACTATCCCAATTGATAATTTTTCTTTTTAAATAGTAGAATTTACTTAAAAATAAAAAATCTATGAATACGTGAGAATCGTAATTACATGAGTAAATGAATAAATAACAACAACAACAAAATAATAATAATAATAATAATTTACATTTTGATTTTAGGATCAAATAAATAAACAAGCAAATAAAAGTTAAATCTTTTACTTTGAAAGAATTTCAGTTCACACAATACAACGCATAGAATTTATATAATTTCACTACAAATAAATAAAAAACATTATTGAGTGCATTTGAATGTAAATAAGAACTTCCTGAAAGATCTGGAAGTCTACTTTCTTTAAATCTTCCATTTTTATTTTTCGTTGGTTTTTAAAATAAGGAAAAAAACAAACAAACGGTAAATCTCTTTTTACTTTTAAATTCTAATATCTGCTAAATTTGAATAGTAGAAATCTATATATTACTAAAATCTTTTCCGTCTGTCCGGCGCAGTTCAACAATGGACAAGGGTGCGCCTGTGGAATTGTTGCGAATGCAAGAGGCGCAATTGTTGTGATTTCCAATATTCCCAATGGTAGTGCAACAATGGAAAATGTTTTTCATTTGTCATTGTTGCGAGGAAGTGACAAATTCAAAATGATCATTGTTGAACTTCAAAATGTTGCGTTCTCTCCGTCAACAATGGCGCGCACTATCAAATAATGAGTTCATTCAAAAAGGAATAACATATCACTATTTGCTCAACTATTCAACAAATCATAACCGCTTTCATTGGAAGCGATTCTTCTTGGATTATCTGTGCTCTTAAATAACAACCAATATTGGTTGTTATTTAAGAGTACGGGCTGATTGTATATTTTCATACATCACATATTATATATGATATTGTGAAATATATTGAGAGGAAACGATTGAAAAGAGCACAACAGACAGATTTGGATCGAAAGAATGAAGCCGAACGTAAAAGACGGTCAAGAGCTAAGGAGACAACGGAAGAGACATAAGAGAGACAGAGGTTAGACGCCGAATAACATCAGGCAGAGAGAGACAGAGACTTTAGGTCCTCTACTTCATCTAACTTCTATCTCAACATATCTCTTCTTCAAACATCTACATCGATCAATCTGTACACGGGCCTAGTTTTTCTGAAAAAATATTAAGTCCTCATTATTTATTTCAATTGTTTAGTTTAATCTTAATTATATTAAAGTTTGCCTTAATATTAAGTGGATTAATATCCAATATTTAAGACATCTTTAGAAATCCATCGTTTGGGTTCCAATATTTTCTGACTGAAGTTTTGTCTCTTCCACGCTCTTTCTTCACGACCAAAGACTCGCACAGAAATTTCAAATATTAAAGTTCGATTGCCTCTTTCCTTTAAATAAGCACACCAAGATTCAAAAAGATCCATCTAATGGTTCAAAAGTTATTAGGACGCACACCAGGGGCGTAGCCAGGTTCTAAAGTTAGGGGGAGCGAGCACATAAAAAAAAGGCGCCATGACACATACCAAACAATTTTAAACTCATTATACATTTATATTTTGCATTTAAAATCAAAACACAAGGAAGATACAGTTTTAAAGGAAGTACATAATTGTTATTTTGTATTTAAAATCAAAACAAAATCAAAAAGTTTTACAGTAAACTCATAAATTTCAAAACATTATGTAAAAACCATGTGTGTTATTTAATTATTTTAATTTTAAACATAAGCAATGTGAAAAATATATGAAGAAAATACAAGAGTTCTTTCGTCTAGGCTTCATTTTAGCAAAGTTATCTATTTCTTTATTATAATCTATTTCTTTATTATAATCTACTTCAGTAGCCAATTCTCTTTCAATGGAGATCAAAGCTACCCTAGACAATCTATCCTCGCCCATTGTAGAACGAAGGTAGGACTTCAGTCGACTAAAGGATCGTTCCGCAATTGCGCTCGTTATTGCTAAGATCAGAAAAATGTGAAACTTCCAATTACTGGTGTAGTTATGGCTTGTAACGTGAAGTAAAAAAAGATGAAACTCCACTTCGACTTTTATCGCATAAGTGAAGTAAAGAGTTAAAAAGTTATTGAAGAGATGCTACTTTCAAAAAATGTGTTAAGGGGAGCAGTCTCTCCCTTTGCTCCCCCATTAGCTACGCTACTGACACACACTCTCTGATTGACTGAATGAACCTCACTTACCTATTGGAGAGTAGCTAAAATATTCTTCCTTTAGTGCATTTTATACACAAAATGGCTCCAGAATGATTTTTCTTTGGTTTCTTAAGGCTTTTATTCTACCCCCAGTCTAAGACAAGTTTCACTAAATAACTGACATTGACAATTAAAAAAAAAAATATTTTCAATTTAAACGGCACAAATTCAAAGACCTATTTTGATAACATTTTATTGAGTTAATTTTCATGTTTAAGTCTTTTAGTACAATTCCGGTTCAAAGTCGAAGACTATTCGACCCCACCATCCTAATTTGCACTGTCTGGTGAAAGTTCACTACATGATAATTTCTTATTTTGTTTGCGTTTATTTTTATATTCAGACTGCCATTAAATTCTCTAGAGGATTCCTGTTTAGGCGATACAATTAATACATCATATTATTTATTTTTTTGTACCTTAGACCCGTTTAAAGCAATTTGATTTCTTCTGTTCGATTTTTGCAGAAACGCTAAATGTAAACTTTTTCCTTAAATTTATTCAGGAAAATAATAAATATTAAAAAAAAAAAAATCAATGCTGTCTAAATTGGTAAATTTAAAAAAGAAAACCTGGTTAAAAAAAAAAATCATTTAACCATCTTGTAATGAAAATGTATTTGCTTTTAACAAAATTTTACCGCCAATAACAGGCATCGATATACCGGTACAAGAAACTTTTATGACTTCATCTCAACACAGCAAAAAATGTTATGAGTCTTAATATAGTTTAAGTTCCATTTCCTTTTTTGTTTAGAAATTAACTCATAAACATCTTTAATTTTTTTTCAGAATATGAAAAAAAAAATAAAAATACTTTTAACTAGCTTAGGTCTTAAATTAAGAAATAAATTCCTGTCAATTCCAAGTACTGATCAATGTTTATAGATGACGTTTACGAAATCTCGGCCTCCATCGCAGTAGTACAACTACTCAGGAGTTCGGTGTATCTTGGAAGTGATTTTTAATTCAATCTCCTCTTGTAATTCTCGTCCAACTTCACAATCTGAATCAATAAATCTTGTAAAAATTATATAAAGTCGACACTGGTCAGAAAAATTGTAAATTTTGTATTTTAAAACTTTGGAGAGGAAACCGGAATGGTAACAACATTTTTTTACCCACATTTTCTTTTTTAATGATTTTTTTGTTTCAGTCTTTTAACTGAAGAAATAATAGGCTAAAGGGAAAAATAAGAAGGAAAAAAAAAAAGCCTAAAAGGCAAATCTTACCCTGCTAAGGCGATGTTGAGAGCACTGCCGAACGAGCCGTGCCATTTGCCCGACGACGAGCCGGCAGTGGCTCCCGGGCTGCTGCTAGCCGTATTGCCGTTGCTAGAGGTGCTGCCGCCGCCGCCTCCTCCGCCTCCCATCGCGGCTGTCCCTCCGCCGCACGCCATCGGCACGGCCGTTACGTGGACGTAGAGCCTGGCATTGTCCCGAGCCCTGTGGCCGCGCGTGATCCAGCGTTTGTTGTGAATGGCAACCCGAATGGCATCCCTTGACGACGGGCGGCGATCAATACCCCCATCCATGCGTCGTCCATTCCAGCTGCCGGCTTCTCCGTCAACTGTGTTGGTGGGACGCTGCAATACGGAGAGGGGATCAGGCTGTGCTATCGACGCGAAATGAGGCAACCGCTTTCTTCTCCCTCTATCTTGGAAATGGCTGGTGGTGGTGGGTGAGGTGTGGTGGGAAGCTGGTTTTTCTCTCTCGCTTTCATCCTGATGTTTTCGTAAACTGGGAGGAGCTCCGGATAAGAAATGGCTGGCTTAACTCACCCCCACAAGGATTTATTTTATTTCTTTCTCCAGGAGTCCCCAACAATAAATACAATAAAATCTTTTTTTTTTTTTTTTGTATATAAAAGACCCAATCTATAAATGAGTTTTCTTTTTATAATTATCTTATAATTAAAAAAATTAATATCTGATTAATTATGAATTAAAAAGCGTAATAAATCACACCCTTGGTTACAACAGAATCTTGCAAATAATTTCTAAGACATTTCGGTCTATTCAGCATGGCTTTTCATCACCAAAAAAATTTACATTTCTATGAATTTGAAAAAAAATCACTTTTTGCTGATGATAGTTCAGCACTCAGAAGGTCGAAACATCTTAATGTTATTTAAAATACTCCTAAAATTCAAGAGATCAATGTATTTGATCTTTCTTCTTATTGTTAGATGTTAGAATTTAGTAGCGGCCTGAAAGGTTTCAGATTAGCGAAGCGAATTTCGTGCCCCGAGTTCGATATTTTTTTTTCCAAGTTTATTTCTTCTCTAAATGGATCCACTCATCTTGTTACAATGACAGTAAAAGCGGGTGAGCGTCGAACCTTCATCCGGCCTCAACTTGGCCTCATTCCTGAAACCTATTTTTATTAATAGACGAGATTAACTTAAAATTCGATTAAGTGTAATTTGCAATTTTTTAAAGATCTACGGTAAATGATAGGATTGTTTCTGTTATTTTTATAACGGAATCAGAGTTTTATTTGATGCAAAATACAACAACCCAACTTCAGATGCTCAATACTTTTTTATAATTTCCATCAGGTCGCCAAGGCTCGGAATCGAGTGAAAGGCCGTGATTGATTGATTGATTGAGGTGGACTATACTTCACCAACAATCTGCTTTTTTATTTTTTATTTTTTTTTTTTGTATCAATCTCGAGATAAGTAATAGTACTTAAAACATATAGTAATTCATTCTTTGGGTGTAAAAGTTAGGTAATTAGGTAAAGTTAGGAAGGTCGGATCGGCAAACGTACTTCACCATCGTATTCGGAAGCCCAAACACTGTAGGAATAGAGTATTTATTTCTGCTTGCGGACACAGAATGACTGAATGCGGACAGTTTCAACAAATTTGGGAATTTTTTTCTTGGACAACTACTGACTCGATCGACTTGAAATTTGGATATGCTTTAGTTTAGAGTGTCTATACAATCTAAATTTTTATTCGACCGTATTTATAACAGTTTGCGGTCCCTTAATTTTATGCTTTACTATAATTTTTTTTTACTTGTTTTGTATTACAGTGGCTATTTTGATGTATTCTTGTTTTTTTTTTTTATTTAACATTCTTAACTTTTTGTGTATAATTCGTTTTAAATTTCTCGAAACTCTTTTTATGCTGCTATTACGTTGATATTTACTTTCATCTGAACAAGTAATTTAGTTCATCATTAATCCGTTTTATTATAACATAAAAGGGAGAAAACTTATATTAATATCATCATTAGCAATGCTTTCAAAAACTAAAATTAAAATATATAGTGTATTATCAATTTTATTTCATGTCTATTACATTAAAATTCGATAAATTGATTTAATTATAATTAATTAATTAAAATATAAAATCGATTAATTTACAAAATTTTATTTGCTTTATTTATTTATTGGTTTATTTATGTTTTTGAGTAACTAGAAATATTATGCTTGATTTAATTCAGATCAATCTGACGCAATTGATTTCTAAAATTAACAATCAATGATAAAATTAGGTCATATGAGAATTTTATCATATTTAACATAATTCTTTAATTTTATTTTGATTTACTATTTATCATTCTAGGGTCTAGAGTTTTGTGACTCTAAATATTAGATGCAATCATTCACTTATAATTTCGAAAAATTACAAAAATATGACCTAAAACTTAAAAAATTGGAAAATAGCTTTCCAATGAAAGAAGAGACTTATTTCACCACAAGTTCGAAATCAGCTCTGTAAACAGATTACTACGTTGTTCGAAACAAATTTCTAAATATGATCAAAAATATGAATGGAAATACACAAGCATACTTTAATCCGAATAGAAAGAAAAGAATTTACATAAATTTAAAAATTAAAAGATTAGAAAAAAATATATGTTAATTTAAACGACTTAAAATAGTATCCCATAATATCTTTCTCACTGTTACTAATGGAGATTACTAGAAATTGTTAAATCAATAATAGATCATATTACTATTATTATTATTAATAATTAAGGAAAACTAAAGTTGATTAAAAAAAAAGTTAAAATACCGTAAAAAAGAAATTGAGTAATAGTATCTGTCAGAACCTAATTAAGAAAAATTAAGAAAAGTAAAGAGTGCCAAGAGCAACTACAGTTGCCGCTACGAAAGAAAGTTTCCCCAATTAGAAAATGCCTCTTAACCATGCTTAGAAGGCACTTGGAAAGCAGTCATTATCATCATTTGGACTAAAACAAATAAATTAATAAGGGAACTAAATTTACAAAAATAATATGGTATAAGGAATTACAACAATAAGCATAATCGCCTTATTTTTTACATTCATTCACGAACAGTTCAATTTTTCAACAATAAACGTCGCTGAAAAACCTTGAACGAGTAACCCATTACTAATTTCCACGCCTACTTCACAATCTTAAGGGAAAGAGAAATAGTTTTATATAATAGTAAATCGTTTTATACAGGAAAGCAAGGCAATTTTTGTTGTTGTTTTAGATATGGTTGTGTAAAAAGGGAATGCATTCCGGCGGTTTTAAATTCTTCCCTATTAGTCAGATATGTATAGAAATCAATAGGCTGTAAGGATTTGAATTAAAATTTCTGCTTTGGAGGAAAAACAGTTTTCAGTTATTTTGATCAATGACAGTCATTCTTATTTCAACTTAAAATTGCAAATTAAACCATTTTTATTCTAGTCCTCATTTCTCTGATACCCATATTAATGAGATTGTAAACATTACACAAAAAACCTCTAGCCCGTCTTAGGTATCGTCCATGCGAAAAGCAAGAAGTGAAAAGTTAATTTGGAAATATGAAAGTAAAATATTGAGTCATTGCATTAGAACAACGAAATCACTTAGAAAGGATTTTGGGATGATTGCTATAAAACCATTATTTTGTATTCATTAATAAAATCACGATTCCGAAAGTGGTTTCTTTAATATTAAAATTCAAATTGCAAACTTCCGGAAAAGACGGAAAGTTTGATCAAAATATCGATTAAAAAAAAAATAGATCGTTAATTTTCTTAATCAATCTTTTTTTGTACTTACTTCTTAATGCATAAAAATACTTTGATACATGTAATAGTTTCACGAACTTTCATTTCTAGGAGTTGTCTTAATTATTCTTAAGTGTTTTCTGAAGCGAGTTCCTTAATAGGCGTAACATCATTGTTCCTTAGTTTTTAAATCGATTTGTGTCCTATTACCATTCAGATAATTGATTTCTTTCTCAACTTTCTTTTTCTTTTTAGGTGGTCTTATTTCTTACCCTTTTTTCACTAATTTGCTATTTCTAACTGCTATATTATACCAGTGGTATAAGTCATATCTTATTGATCTGTTTGGAATCACATTCAAAACAGAAATAACTATCCTAGAAAACTGAAACTTTCAATATTACGTTAAGATTTGACTGATCCTTCCATTCAGAAATATTTGCAAGAAATTCCTCAAAGAACTCAACGCCTTCCTTCCGTTCATGATCGCAAATGAATTCTGAGAGCTTTTACAACACTCAAGTTCGTAGCTCTTAACAAACTAACATTACATTATCTTTTTTTACCAATCATGTCCAATCATGTTTCATTTCGCAACTATATTAAATTTATTGAAAAGAAATTCAGACGCAAAGGAAGTATAGGCTAACGCACGTAAATGAGCTTATCAGGTTTCAAGAAGTTTCGTTCATTAGCACAAAAATTATATGAAAACAAGTGCATTTCCTTAAACAGATATGAAAATACCAGCGGCCAGCCAGGCCGGGTGATAGTCATTGGACTGTACCCGGGAGCTTCGGGATGTCAGCAACCTGGCGGGTCCACGGGTGGTGGATAGTGGAAATCTTCGTCTCCGCGGAGTCCGAGGACACTGTGTGAGGCGAAGCAGTGCTCTGCACCCCGAACCAGACTCCCCCCCAATCTAAGGTGTCAAGCGGACCGTGCCGATGGATGGATGGCACTGGGGTTAAAGTGTCTTCAACGGTGCCTCTGGGAAACCAGGCCGAATCCTGGAGTAAATAAAAAAAGGGCCCTCCTTGCGCAAAGGGGCTCTCCGCAGGGTGACTGTTTGATTCCCCAATACTTCCTTTATGTATGGAAATTAATACTATTATAACAATGGAGGGCTCTGAAGAAGAGACCTCCAAAGACATCCCTATCCAGGGCAACGTGCTTTAAATTATGTCTGGTTCTTTTTCTTTTATACAGATAAATCTTCAGCACTGTTCAGCGGCTACTGCGGTTCTTTCCAAAAAAATCACAGAGCTCGATCTTGACTTTGTCCTTATTCAAGAGCCTTGGCTCTATAAGGATAAAGTTAGAGGACTGGGAGGATGTGGAGGATCATTGCTTCAATGCTCACTGACCACTCCACGTGCTTGTATTTTTACCAAGCACAGGAATGTTTTCCTCCTCTCGGAATTCTGTACCAGGGATCTGGTTGCAATCAGATTTCCAAGAAACAACAGATGCGACATTGTTGTTGCATCTGCATACTTTGCTCATGAACCAAACTCTGATCCGCCTCCGCTGGAGGTAAAGAAATTGGTTTCTTACTGTATGAACTCTGGACTGCCTCTTCTTTTGGGATGTGACGCAAACTCCCACCACACTGTGTGGGGTAGTAGCGATATCAACACCAGAGGGGAGGCCTTGCTAGAGTTTCTATCATCTACTGATCTGGACATCTTAAATGTTGGTTCAGTTCCCACCTTCTTTACCCCATATAGGGAAGAAGTTTTGGACCTCACCCTTGCTTCCACAGGTCTTAGGACTGAGGTACGCAACTGGAGGGTTTCCCAAGAGGTCTCCTTGTCAGACCACCGACAAATTCTTTTTTCTTTGAGTGCGAAGGTGCTCAGCGAAGAATTGTTTAGAAACCCAAGGCTTACGAACTGGGCTTTCTATAAGGAAGATCTTAAACGCAGCATGGCAGGTTTTCCTGCTCTTTACCGTGATGAGTTTGGCATAGAAAACTCTGTTTGCTTTCTTTCAAATGCCCGCATCTCTGCTTATCAGCAGAACTGTCCACTTCGTAGTAAACGAAGGAACAATGTAACCTGGTGGAATCCATTCTTGGATTGACTCCGGTCTAAGACCCGTAAATTGCTCAACAAAGCAAAACTTACGGGTACCACGCAAGCTTGGGATTCTTACAAAGAATCTCAAAAGAAATATAAACGTGCCATTAGGCACTCTAAAAGAACATCCTGGAGAGCTTTTTGTGACACCATAGGATCTTTGCCTGTGGCCACAAGGCTCACCAAGGCTTTATCCAAAAGCTCTGAGGCTAAACTGGGATCGCTGTTACTGCCCAGTGGGGTTTTTGCCTCATCGGAGGAAGAGGCTTTTAAATACCTACTGCGGTTTCACTTCCCAGACTCGAGAGCATCTGAAGTCTCCTTTCAACATGCAACTTTGAGCAAGGATTTTTCTCTTGCCAAAAGCATTGTTTCTTATGAAAAGGTTAAACAAGCTATCGCTAGCTTTAAACCTTTCAAAGCAGCAGGAGAGGATGAGATATTTCCGGCCCTTCTTTTAAATGGAATGGAAATTATTGTACCTCCCCTTGTACACATCTATCGCTCTTGTCTGGCACTGGGTTATATTCCTATGAACTGGAGGAAGACAAGAGTTGTTTTTATTCCTAAGGCAGGAAGGTCTGATTACACCTCTGCCAAATCCTTCAGACCAATCAGCCTCTCTTCTTTTCTTTTGAAGACCCTGGAAAGATTGGTTGATCGATATTTAAGGGATGTTGTTCTTCTAAAACATCCACTACACTGCAGGCAATATGCCTATCAGAAAGGACTTTCTACCGAAACAGCCTTACACCATCTGGTACATAGGATAGAACGTTCTCTGTCTCATGGGCAGATGGCTCTTGGCGCCTTTCTAGATATAGAAGGAGCATTTGATCATACTTCTTATGACTCCATTTGTAATGCAGCTGAACAGCACGGTATTGACTCATCTATTATTAGATGGATTAAAAATATGCTCTCAACTCGCACCATTTGTGTACGCCTTTCTGGCAACACTATTTCAACTAAGGCTATGAGAGGATGTCCTCAGGGAGGGGTTATCTCGCCACTGCTTTGGTGTCTGGTGATGGACTCCCTTCTTGAGGAACTTCAGAAACTTGGTTTCTACTCCCAAGCCTATGCTGATGACCTTGTTATCCTTATTTGTGGCCTAGATCCTGGTACAGTCTTTGAGCTCATGCAAAGGGCTCTTAGCTGTGTACAGGCCTGGTGCTGCAGTATTGATCTTCAGGTCAATCCTAGCAAAGCTACTCTTGTAAACTTTACTAGGAAACGAAAGATAGGGAAAACTCCGAATTTAAACCTATTTAATAAACAAATTGATCTTTCCAAAAGCGTCAAGTATCTTGGAGTTATTCTTGACTCCAAACTGACCTGGAAAGAACATTTAGATTCAAAGATCAAGAAATCCATTGCCACCTTTTGGATGTGCAGAAGGACTTTTGGATGTTCATGGGGTCTTCAGCCAAAGGTTATCTATTGGCTGTATGTGACCCTGGTTCGAACTGCATTAAGTTACGCAGCTATTGTCTGGTGGACTAGAACAAGGCTGAAGACTGTTAGGATGCTCTTAAGCAGACTACAGCGTCTAGCCTGTTTAGGGATCACCAGATCTTTAAAGACGGCACCTACAGCCGCCCTGGAGGCAATTTTGGATTTGCCTCCTCTCTATCTCTTTATCGTGCATCAAGCCAGAAAAACCGCCTTTAGGTTGGTAAATCAAGGCAAATGGTGTAATAACACCTCTTATCATTCCAGTATCTGGAGGGAAGCACAGGACCTCTGTCCCATGCTTTCTCTGAGAACTGCTCTGACCTCCTATTTCAACATGATACCTAACTATGCCATTCACTTTCCTAGTAGGGAAGAATGGCTTGCTAAAGGACATGATCTTTTACCCCCCTGGAGTATTGTCTGATTCACGGATGGATCCAGGATTGGAAACAAGACGGGAGCCGGAATATATGGGCTGAGACCAAGGGCTAGCTTTTTCCAAGCCCTTGGATCCACTGCACAGTATTTCAGGCTGAGGTATATGCTATTCTCTTCTGTGCATATGAAAACCTCAACCGTCATTATGTCAATAGGACTATTTATATCTGCTCAGATAGTCAAGCAGCTTTGCATGCTCTGAGCAGTTCTGTTTGCTCCTCTCAGCTCGTTGCTGAATGTAGAGAGGCACTATCCTGCCTAGCCAGGACAAATTTGGTTAATCTGTTCTGGGTCCCTGGGCACTTAGGCATTGATGGAAACGAGAAAGCGGACCTGTTGGCCAAAAGGGGTTCATCTTTGACTCCAATTGGCCCGGAACCTTTCTTAGGTTTCTCGTTCGATCTAGGCAAACGATTACTAGGAACTGTCCTGGAAAAAAAAAAGTTCCATAGGCATTGGATTGCCTCGCATGGTATGAGGCAGGCCAAGTTGTTCATTAAAAGGCCTGACCATCACCTTGCAATGTCAATTCTAAATTTAGATAGGAAACATTGTAAGATGATTACAAGAGTTCTCACAGGACACTGTACTCTTAACAGACACCTACATATTCTAGGCATTTCCCAAAGCAATTTATGTAGGAAATGTGGAATGGATCAGGAAACTCCTGAACACATTCTATGCTTCTGTCCAGCTTTGGCTAGGAACAGATGGGAGATCTTTGGTAGAATTCGTCTTACCACTGAAAACATCTCCACTTTTAATATTAAGGTCATTTTATCTTTCTGTAAGTCTACAGGACTCTTTATGACCACAGAAACTCAACCTTATGTTGAAGAATAATCATTGATGTCATCAATGTTTTATGAGGGGACACAACGGACCAAAACATGTCGTCTGAGTGACCAAACGGCAAATAGCCGACCCTCTTTGTATCCTTATCCTTATCCTTTACCAGCGGCCATAATTACGACAACTTTCGATAAGTAGAATAAAAAGATACAGTATTTTCGAAATAACTTGTTAAAAGACATATGCAAAACACTTCTTTTTATAATTTCAGCACTTTAACTCATTTAAATCTATTCTATGAGCATATTTTCTCCATTTTGTTTTATTTTTTGTTTGTAATTCACTTAGCTAATTCCTTTGTGGATGAGGTTAGAGCTAACTTATATTGACATTTATGCCAATTCCTCGTTTAATCTGAGATGCCACAAATGTTGATATCAGATGATCTTCACAAGGCAGGGATGTCCAAAATACATTTCCGTGGTTCACTCATGCTGCGTGAGTTTCCGGCATATGTTTTTGAATTGCAAATCCTTCTTGAATCTAAGGAGCTAAGGATGTATCGATGCGAGAATGTGTAAAGAGAGTATGAGACAAAATATTTGTAAATCGACAAATAGCTATTTAAAAGTTAGTTAAAGTATCCCACTTACTGGCCTACAAAGGCCTATGGGTTGGCTGGAGGGTAGGCTCCAGCTTTCACGACCTAACGGGACGAAGTTGAGGTCGGGGGGTCAACCCGACGCCCGCCCGCCTTTAACTCCCGGGAAAGAAACCCGGTACTCATTCTAGAGAGGGCTGGGTAGACCCTAGGACCCGTTTGGAGGAGAAAGGAGCGTGGAAAAATAGCCTTCGCTCCTCCGAGGCCGGGAACCCGCCACCTCCAACCCGCAGCCTAGCGCCCTAACCCACTCGGCTACCAGACCCACAAAATAGTAATTTAGTGCTGTTAATATTCTGTAATAACTGCATCTGAGCTTAAGTTTAAATATTGCAAGAATCTTCCTTTGTTTTACTCCAGAAAGAAATTACAGTATGTCGGCCTAAAATTTTAAATTTGACACCAATTCAAATAAACCTAGGTTTACAGGTAGCGAAAGAAGCATCATTGTTTTTAACTATCAAAATATCAGAAACTTTTTTAACCTAAACAGCTGAAATTTTAAAGTCACTGAATACTTACAAAAAAACATAAATTGTACAATAATTTATTACAATGCACTAAATGATTGGAATTCAAACTATGCCTTTTCTTGTTCTGTTAATTAATGTGTACTGTGAAGCAAATTCAGAAAAGATAAAGCATTTTTTTTACTATGTTTTATAGAAAAGTTTTAAAAATCTACAATATTACATTGACAGGATATAAAGATTGTAGTTTAAAGTTATAATTAAGGTGACAGCAAGAATGATTATTTTAACTATTAGTCTATATAATAAGTGCGAGTGTTTGTTTGTCTTGAAACAAAGTCGCCATTTCTCAACAGATCTTTACCATATTTGGCACGGAGGTTCACATGCGTCCCATATAATGGGATAACAATGATAACCCAGATCCGGTCTAACTTGTAAGGGGTGTAAATGGGGTGGGGGGGGGCAAATATTCTTGAAGGGTACGCATATCTCTGAAACCTTTTTAGTTGGAAGCACGAAATTTGTGAAAATCGAATTCGACGATTTTCGATATTCGGATTCTAAGGGGTGTAAAGGGGGAAGGGGCAATCTTTCTTCAAGGGTATGCGTATCTCCGAAACCACTTGAGTTGCAATGAAATTTACCATGTTCTTTGTCAAAATCTAAACCATATGTAAAGTCGAATAAATATGTATTCGACAAATTTCTGATATTCGGATCCTAAAGGGGGTAATGGGGGAGGGGGGAATTTCTTGCAGGGTTTGCTTATCTCTGAAACCCCTTGAGTTACAAACATGAAATTTGACATGAGTGTTCTTAATTCTAAATTTCAGTTTTTAGTTTACTTGAAGTAATTTGCTGTTTTTTTGAAGAAACAAAGCCTTTTGTTACCTTACGTTTGCAAGGCTTCCAGAGCGAAGCGACGGTAGCAGGTCTATAACATAATTTGCTTTTGTTACCAACTGGAAAAGCTTCAAAATGATCACACAATTATAGTTTCTTCGTCATCCACATCACAACAACTTTTTTTTTAAACCACGCGAAGCACGGGTATTTTTGCTAGTTGATATATTTTATGTAACAGAAACTCGCTAACATATATGCTTGTTTTCAATTTTATGATTTCTGTCCCGCGCAACGAAGCCTTGTTGTTTCCCAAACATTGCTGTTTTTCTACCGCCCATTATTCCATAAATTCGTAAGTAGCTTCTACGAATTTCTCCAGAAATCCTGCAAAACGTTTGTGTGTTTAGCTGACAAAGGAACCAGGATGTTATTCAGGACACACAAATATTATACCAAATTCGTAAGATTTTTTTCAAACAAAATAAAACGATTTATTTTATAATGTTGGAAAAAAATCCTAATTCTGATTAAGATTTACCGTTTCAATCTTTAAAATTAACGTCATATTTGTAGATGATTTAATATCTATCAACTATCGTCAAATTATTAGTCTCCTCTTTTATTTCTGATCTTTTCAATGCAAGAATTCATTCCCAGCTACAGACTTTCTTTGGTAATGTGATCGTTTCTATGATCTTCGTCTAGGTCTTCATATAACTTACCGTAAGCTATCCTTGAGATCCTGTTCTCTTCAGTAAAAGTTAGAGAATTTAAAAAACAAAAACAACAATAAAACATTTTTTCTAAATAAATATTCATATATTGTAATTATTATTAGTAGTAGTAGTATTAGTATTAGTATTATTGTTAATATTATTATTATTATAGAAAAATAAATGCTCGTAAGAATGAAATAATCTTAATTTCTCTGAAATCGTATTTGCAATGATTCTGCTCCAAGAAGGTCTCAACCCTTATTGTTGATATAAATTCTATGTAATTGAAAAAAAAAAATTACTTTTTACTCCCTTTCTGATTCCAACATGTCTGCGCACAAGCTCTGTCCTCAGAATCTCGGCCCACTGTTTGAAAACACTGTTCCTGCCTAAACTTCGCTTCAATTACGGTTGAATTGCAAAATTCAGATTACTCAACTTCACCCACGCAGAAAATTTCCGCCCTTGTGCCTTATTGAGCAAATATCATAAATTACTTTATACACAGAATTTTCGATCACTCGATTTGTTGATACAGTAATTAGAAAGTGAATCAATCTTGTTGTTTTATGTAAAAAATAACAACAAGAAGTTCCTGAAAGAACTTAAAACCTATTTCCTTAAAATGCTATTCTTAATTTTCCTTTTAATTACGTTTTTTTAAAGTTATGAAATGAAAAATCTATGTTTATTTTGAAATTCTAGTATTTGCTGAATGTAAATTTTCTGTTTTCTGAAAAGAGTAATTAAATCTACATTATTTACTCAAGCACTTTGATGTTAATAATGTGCAAATTAATGGATTAACTATATTTTTTATTAATATCCATTAATTAAAGCAATGGAGTATTAATAGAAACAACATAGAATGAACTAAATCCATTGTTTAGTTTCTAAGGTATTTCTGCTGGAATTTCTGCCACCTTCTAATTTCTCGACTAAAACTCACTTGAAAAAGATTTCAAATACAAAAGCTAGAGCGTCTCTGAGTCTTTAAACATGCAAAGTTTGAAGGAGATACATCAGCGGTTCGAAATTTATTAGTCTGATTTGAAGCGCCTCACTTTGCTAGGGAAGTAGGATAATTGGATTTGGTAAATAATCCATAAAACCATGCTAGCTTTTACTATTGGATCACATCGTATTAGCCTACGTTTGATTGTAAAGATGAGTGCCTTGGTTGCAGATAAAAAGCTTGAAAGTTCATCCATAATCAACATTTCCTATCTTTCTAAATGCTTTAATTTAGACATCAAAACAACCTGGATGAACAGAATATACGAACTATTCATTCTACTTCGAAGATCAATGAAGTATTAGTTCACATTCAAATTAGGTTAAGAAAATATTTCAGGGTATTTTTAAAGGATTACAAAAGACTGTGTTAAATTCATTTATAAATCTTACAAGTGATTCTATTACGGACTAAAAAAAAAAAAAAATGAAAAAGTTTGGTATGCCTGGAATTTCTTCAAATATAAAAGTGTGAATTGAACCCGGGCTCCTCCGGTCCGCAGTTCAGCGCCTAAACCTTTGATCTACCGAGCGGAGTATATAACACTTATTATTTTACAGTTATGCATATACATCTCTATCTACAATAGATAGAGAGATAGATAATTTTATATTGTTATTCATGACACAAATAAGCAACAGATCAGAAAAGTAGCAATAAATTGCAGAAAAATTAAAAATGTTTTTCTCTAAGAAAACATCCCTAAGATTTCCGAAGATTTTCTTTCAGCTTTTAGTTTTCAATTAAACATTCAGGGATCAATTAAGTACGATTAAGTTAAGAAATCCGCTAAATTAAAATCAATTTTGTGAACTTTGCAAAACTAAGCTTTTAAAGTTAATTGGATTTCCTGAAAATTACTTTTTATCTTTCTTCTATCTGGGTTGACGTTTTAAAAAGACATTGAAAAAAATATTTCTCTGAGATGTAGATTCACATCTAGAATTTCATTTCAAAATTCTCATCAAAACATGAAAGGACGGTAAAAAGGAAAAAATTAATGAAATCCTATTTTCTTTTCTTTTCTTTTTTCCATATCCTATTTTAATGTTATTTTATTAATTAAAATATCCACTGACAGACATACTCGCAGATGTATATTAATACAACTAATAAACATGAAGCTTTGAATATCAAAAACTACCTAGATGTTTTCCTGAATGAAGCCCGCGCAGACGTTAAGAGGATTAATAAGTAGCTTAATATCCATTATTATGACTTCATTGAAATATAATGTTTCGGTCTACTAATTTTTAGTGAGAATCTACGACATCTTCACTTTTTAATTTCTTGGAATGGATCCACAACATCTTTTTTTCCGCATTCCAACGCTACATCATCTCTTATCTGTAAATGGGCATAACAAGTTTCAAGTTGATACATTCATCAGTGAAAACAAATTAGGAGAAGGACTGATTTAATGAGCGTCACGTAATTAGTTACGAAAGGGAAAGAGAAAGACGATTTGATTGAACAAACTATTTTTAGAAAAAGATTTTATATCTACTTATTTGACCAGTAAAATCAAAAATCCAATCAAGTCCTTACACATTAATAACATCTCAATTGACCTTTAGACTTGAATGCTTTAAGACGACTGTTATAAAGTCTTGTCTAATTTTGGAGAACGATAAGCAGTCAAACTTTCTGAATGTAAGCTTATATCAAATTTGTATATGTTACATATATTTCTATTCCCATTTGCTACTAAAATATTTTCTTCACAGTTTCTAATGTTTATTACTTAATCAACTTTTAAAGAATGTATATTTCACCCAGTTTTCAATTTTTAATAGTACAAGGGTGACGGAGACTAAGCTGCGCCAAGAACGATGAACTACAGAAAAACGAAACAGATCTTTTGCAGAGGAGCCTTCGGATAGAATCCATTCCCTGCAATTCACAGGTAAGTCAAAGATGAGACCGCTGGACAACGCCGGTCTATTTAAACACACAATTATAAATTAAAATCTGCGGATCAGAAAAATTCTCGTTTAAATTTGAATTTCTTATTCTTGACTTAATAGTCTCCAGTTTTTAATAGTTTTATTTTATTTATATATTTGGCTTAATTTATATTTATTTTTTATTATTATTATTATTATTGAAAAAACCCTACTGAATAAAATTATGTGAATTTTTTCAACTTCCGTAATTGTTTTTTTAAACTAATTTCTAATTACGTAGTTAATTTGAAATTTTATTTATTTATTTTTTTAATTATAACTATAAGATCATTCTATTCTGTAAGTGTTCTATATTTATTTTCCGTGAAGAGAAAATAAAATTCCCATTTATCTTCTGTGGAATCGAAAACCCTTAAGTATATTTATAGAATAAAAACTTTGTAGCCTAAAGTGTTTTTTAAATCAGAGAAATAATCGTGATACATTTTTATCCTGAGGCCCAGAGAAAGAGAAACAGGAGAATAAAGATACAGTTACAGTAAATATAGTTGAAATTGATTTTTTACTGTGTTTCTTTTTGAAGCGAAGTATTGTAGAAAATAAATTAACAACACTAATGCTATTTAATTACTAAAATAAAACTTTGAAATTCTAATTTCACTACTTTTATGTAACAAGTGAGGTATAATGCGATGTAATATCGTAACTCAAAAACCATGGAACAATAGAAAACTTAAACTTGGGTTTTGGGGAAAGCGGGGAAACAGTGGGGCAACGGTGTTCCAAAGATACGAAAAATGAATGAAGAATATTTTGGATAGATATTCTTTGGATGGAGTGATCTTATTGTTTCTTTTTTATTTTTGGTTGGATGATTTGAAACTGTATTTTTACGTCCCGAATTTAAAGAATAGCTTATCTTATGTTATTTATGTAAGTAAGTTTCTTTACTACATATAAATAAATGACATTATTTAGAATGGTATTTTTAGAAAATAAAAATTATGAAGTATCTTATTGAAAAAAAGTTAGACAGATAAAAATCAAATAGTTTCTTTTTTTTAAATTTAGTTAGAGGAAATAAAGATTAGATTTTAAATAACCTTTTTAACTTAAAATGCTTTAGCTTATTAATTACTTTTGATTACAATAGATTTTTAAAAAATGCTTAAATAATTAGAATAAGCAAATATTCATTTCTGTAAAATCTAATTAAGTACACAGAAGCTCGGTTATAACGCGATCTTTCGGATCCAAGATCTCGAAGATCGCGATAGAACCGCGATAGAACCGAACTTTTATTACTTCGCGACGTCAAATGTCGTATATCGCACCCTATTATCGCCCACACGATTCCAAATCGATTTAAAATAGTCATTTCGCGATTACCTACATCATTCAGAGCTAAGTGAGAGGATTTTATATTTATAAATACATAAATCATTACCTTTTTGTCACTTTGATGGGTTATACTGTATTAGCCAAAATCGATTTGGCGCCGCCATCTTAGCATCTTGTACAAACGACGAGTCACCTGGATCGAAACTAGGTATTCATACGCCTATTAGGTTACATGGGCCTCTTTACTGGTTGTCATTGGCAGAAAAATAATCTCGATATTCATTTTGGTTAAACAAAAAAGTCCGCGATTCTGGTATTTTTTAAAAAATATATTGTATTTGACGTATTTTCGTGACATTAGGTTGGGTATAGAGTCTCAATTACTGTAAATAATAAGGAAACAAGCATATTAATTTACACCTTTGATTTGATTTTAGGCGAAAAAACGGTAAATTTTGCAATTTTACAATTATACACCTTTTCCAAAATAGAAGGGGGTCCAAGACCAAATTGCGTTATATCCGAATTGGCGATATAAACAACCGCGTTATAACCGAGCTTCAGTGTAGTTAAAATTTCGCGTGAATATTTTTAAAATGCAGAATTAGTGTATGACAGTTCAAGACCACATCAATTGCTTGATTGATCAACACTAATCTATGAAAATTCATCAAAAGCTTTTTAATAATTTTATAAGTTCTAATTGACTGAGTAAATTAGAATCTTACCTTCAAATCTAAAATCGTAATGTATCTCTATCGATGATTAGAATAACAAAACAGTCTATCCTTAGGATGCTTAAAGCTAGGAAAACAAATTGATTCCCGTAGATACAACATTAGTGTCTACTGTTTCAATGCGCGTAGGAAGTTTTGAATTTATGAGTAGGTTAAATAATGGATTTCTACATTAAAAGAAGCAAAAATTAGTTTTGATTTGAGAGGATTTGTTTTTGTTTTTTTTAGCAATTAGCAATTAGACAATTAAAAAATATTTCTAATATTTAAGAAATAATTTGAATTAAATGTATTTTGAATAATTAATTGGCTTAATTCATTAAATTGTTTAGGTGTTAATTGATGTCATTAATAATAAAATAATGGTAGAAAATAATCAATTGGAAAAAATAAATAACAGATACATACTGTTCTGTAGAAGTTGATATCGGAAATCATTGATTGATTGTTTTATATTGATTTATTGACGTTGATTTAGGATCAATTCCCAATAAAATGATCAAAATGTGTAGTAAAACGTAAATAAATAAGTTAGACACGTAGATTTGAAATTATACTTTCATTGTAAGGTAATGAATAACTTTCAATGAAATTGTATTTCACTACTGTTTTACTTACGAATAAATATATTTTATTTTCTCAACTACAAAAAATCACAAAGATGGCGGTCGATTCTATTGACGTTTCAGAAAATTTTCGCTCGAATGATTCCTATTAAAGGAAACTGTACGAAATTCATAAAAAAGAAAGAACTTAGAGTTTACTTTCCTTACAACTGAGCTATCCTTTTTAGGTCAATAAAGAGATAAACTTGTTATAAAATATTGTTTTTATTAAAAGCGGACCATAATGTAAACTTCTATCAGTCATTTCAGTCATCTCGTCACCCAAAGCAAAAGTTATCAATTATGAAGAGATAGACTCGTATCTTTAAATATCATGATAAGTTTTAAGATACTTCATTCTTTACTTCAATGATATTAGAAAGGGACAAACATAAACGAAAATGCAACTAACAGTAAAAAACCGATATCCGGGATCACTTATCAGTACAATTCGTTTAAACGTGGTCGTTTGTAACAAGTAATAAATTTCATTTTTGACATTAAATAAAAATATATGTAAAATATATGTACGGTTCTTTAAAAAAAAAGAGACAAAAAAAAAAATAAAGAAAAAAAAAGTTAGATTAAAAATTGTTATATAAAAAGCACTTTCTACAATTGATGTATTTTGCAGAGAGACAGAAAATATTGAAGCATACACTGTTTGTTACTTTTCGTATCAGAGACCATTGATTTCTATAATGTAAACAGTTTAAAAACAAAATAAAATACTAAGACATTCAATCAATGAAATTATAATTTTCTGTACTATCAGAAATTTAAAAAATCAGTGTGTTCTTTTTGTTTTGTTTTTTTAAATTCTCTATGCAAGTGAATTCGTAAAATAACAGAAGTCTTTACTATGTATTTTAAATAAATTACATCATAATTAAGCATCGTTATTTACATACTGCAAGAGTTACTAATGTTTTTATAGTTTTGTTTTTATATTTAACCCATTAATCTTTGTATTCAATTATATAAATAGGATAACCTATTTGATTATCCGGTCTCTAGCGTCTCCCGATTATCACTGACTACATTCGCTACTACACAGAAACACGACGATCTTCTTCCTTATCTACATAGCTTATGAGATAATATTTAATGAAAGAAATAAGAAAATAAAACCCGCATGTTTTTAAGTTCTCTTTTTTATTATTTAAATAAGAACTTAAAACCCACGTTCCTGAAACCAAATGTTGCAACTTGTGTGTATTTTTTTTTTTCATTTTTATGTATTTTTTAAAATCGTGGAAAAATTCAAGGAAAGTCGTATTCAAAACTGTAATATTCATCGAATATACGAACAATCTACGAACAATCTACATTTAAATGCTTCATTTAGGCCTACTGAAAATTAATGAAATCCGACAATATTTACATTTATGTTAGGCAAATTCCCGATTAATTTTAATCTCATAGCTCACATTATTAATTTTATTAATTAATTTTAATCATAAGTTAGAACATTAAACAATATCTTAAAATTTTCCATTTGCTGAAAACTAAAAAAAAAATTCGCAATGTAAGTTCCTTAAATCCAATTATTTTTATTCATGTTCAAGCGCGCCTAAAATGGAATACTAAACGAAAAACTATGGATGGTTAGACATCGACTTTAAATTGTTTTTGCTTCATAGAAATTCTGTGGGAATTTTTATCACCTTAGCACATAAACTTGTGTGAAAGGAACCTCACGGAAAAACTTGTACAAATGCTGGGGTTAGATTGTCTGCCCATATATACGCCAAATTTCAAGAAGACTTATTCCCTTAGTTCAAAAGCTTTAGGAGAATACATGAGGATACTGACTCTGATTTTGTGAAGAGGATCAACAATATTTTCCATTTTTTTCCCCCGGGTATCTTTCCCAGGTTTATGATATCTTGAAGGAGAGGACGTAGGATGGGCAATATTACATTTTCAGTTTAATAATCAAAATAAATTTAATCCGTTTTAAACTTTTCTATAAAATCCTTTCTGAAAGATTATTGAATATGACGTTGAATCCAGGCTGGTCGACTTTGGGCATAAGTTGGGATTTTGTGGTTATTTTTTTACTGTAGAGAATATATATTATTATTTGATTTTGTAGAGTTATAGTAAAAAAAAAACAATGCCAGGGTTTTTTTTTTCACCGATTCTGACCATTTGGGAGATATTAGAAGTGAGGGTAGTGAAAAAAGATTTTTTTTTTGCTACGAAAACCAGTTTACCTTCAATTGGAAAATCGTAGGATTTATTTACGGAATATCGTAAGTCGGAGCTCGAATGTAAAAGGAGATAAAGGAAGTAATGAATATCCGACTAAACCTTGATTTTCTTAAGGCATTGAATAAATAGCTTTATAAAATATGTAATCACTATCCGTATTCAAAGTTCTGGTATGAACTTGGAACTTTCTTTGTCGTAAATCTTCGCCATTATTACTTTTTTTTCCGAGAGGCTTCTATTCTTTTTTATTATAAGTTTTGAAGAGAATATTTCAGACTAAATCTTAATATTTTTTTAATTAAATAAAAACCTTAATGTTTTAAAAGATTGTTACTGATTCTAAATGACCATCTAAATTCAATGTTGGTTGAGCCATTGAAAGGATTATTTCATGTTATTTCAGGTAAGAATCTTAACTGAAATTTAATTTATCCGGGAGGACCTCTCCTCCGTTCAGCGGCTTGAATGCAGAATTCAAAAAATTTTATGCTCACCAAATTCCAAGAAGGTCAGTTCTCTGGTTCAAAAGTTAATAAAAAACAAAAATACACGCACACATCGATAGACGATCATTTTAGCTTTCCTTTTTTTCTGCAATTAGGATAAATCTGAGACTAAAAACACAGTTAAAACAAATAATTCCTTAAGGAATTTGTAATGATCTTTCTTTATTTTGTCTATCTTTAAATATGAAATCTTTTCTTCGGATGCATTTCAAATCTCTTCTTTGAAATCCACATTCGGAATTCCAAAGAAAACTGCTGTGGCAACTCTTTGTCTCTGGATGCAATATCTCTTCTTTCTTTGCTCCAATCTGAAGATCTTTTCAATTCCAGATGGCAACAGTTTTTCTCCAATCCCAGATCCCTTTTCTCAATTCAAAATGTCATTTTATCGACGAAGTCGAGGCGCCAATGCACTTCCTGCAAAACTCAGCTGAAAATCACATGGAACAATAAAAACCAATGCTCTTCTTTACTAAACGAGTTTCCGTTTGACGACAGCCATCTTTTGGGCTAGAAATTTGCATAGACTCAATACCGGAACAAAGCTCTTTTCTGAAAGAAGTAGATTTTGTTTTAGATAGTTGTAATATCTAGTAATAACATTAAAGAAGCAGTAATATAACAGTTGTAAAACTGAACCTACTAAGATTAAGTTTAAACAAGATTCTATAAAGCTGATAGAAAATGTTACGGTTTGAATATTCCAGCATTTTATTACTAAATTACCATGACCAAAAAAATTAATCTTTAAAGATAGCGACAAGGAATAAGGGATTGTAAACTTGTGTGATTTGTCACTGATTGTATCCACAATGATCTCAAGCAGTGAACTCCGCTTGAAGCCTTAATGAACCTTAATGATCTTTTAATCTTAAGGCCTTCGTGCACTTAAAAGAAATTAATGATTTACTTTTTTCTTTTATATTATTTATAACCTAAGGATATCGGATGAGTGCTTTTTCTTTTCATGTAAATACAGGAAACCTGTGGTCATGAAGACCAATGTTGGTAGGGAGGTATTCCCATGATAATCAGCCATCTGGCGAATCCCAGCTTTTAACTCTGGACTCATCAGGAAGAGAATAAAAATCATGAAAAATCCTGATTCTTGTCTCCTTCAGCCGTAGAAAGCACCTGAACCGTTGAAGTAAAGGTTCAAATATAAATAATATAATATAATATAATATAATATAATATAATATAATATAATATAATATAATATAATATAATATAATAAATTGTTCAGTTGTAAAATACTGAACAGTTTGATAGTTGAAAATTAAATCAAGGTGATAGTTGAAAATTAAATTTACTTCTTATACACCGTTAAGTCCTGTTAATCTTCTTAAATCTTATTCACTCATAGTTCAAATGAAATTCAAGAATTTAATACCGGGATTTCATTTGTTTATTGTATAAATATTTCTAATTGTGAGATCTGTAATGTTTAAGCCAATGTTGATGAATAACTTATTCAAAACAAAATAAATAAAGCGAAGTAATAATAAAGAAATATACTCAAAACGTATTGAAGCACATTTACTTGTATTATCCTACATTGTCTTCCAAATCAAAACTTAAATCAAAAGTAATCATTGTCTTCTAATCATAATTTTAACATTAATAGTTAAAATTATTTAAATTTCTCCTGTATTACAAACTTGAAGAACTTTTATTTCAGTAATTCCTTACTCGTGTCATTTCGGCTTTAAAGTGTCGTATAGAGTCTCCGTTTTCATCGCTCAACGACGGAAATCCTTTTATCCTTAGATAATTACCTACAGTATGGCCGGAAATAAAGTATACCGAAAAGCTTCTTTTGATTCCTTGCCTTGTGACTTTGTATAACGTTCGATATACTTTATTTCTTGCCATACTATATATAAGTAACATAAGATATCCACTTGAAAATGAAACTTCAAAAGATATTAAGATTTTAACCCTATTACAGTTTTATGTTGAAATAATCATGTCGTTTCATGTTAAATCACGGAAACTTAAATAATTTATATCATTAAGCTGAAATTTTAAAGGAACTAAATGTGCCAAAATACAGAATGTATTCTTCGATGGGATATCACAGATTTTTATATTTGGTATAATGTTTATAAAGCATCGGTGAGAAGAAAGAGCTATAGTTTTAGAATGGAATTTCAAGTTGTAAATGTGTGTTTGTGTCCGTCTGTCTGTAATCAAACTCAAAAACTATTTGTCCTGTAAAATTGTAGACAAGAGCCCTTATGCAAATTGCCATTAAAAACTCAAAGATAGAATATTAAGTTTTTTTCTGAAAGTTGATATTACTATCCACTATGAGGTCCTAATTATTTTAAAAGAAATTGGGCGTTTTTTGAACAGCTTCGAAACAACGGTCATTATAAAACGTTTCTCGCTAAAGCATTGTTCTCATGATAAATAATCGTAAATAAACAATTATTGAATGGTATTTTGAAGCTGTTCATTGTTAGTTTTTATAACGACGAATAGATTTGTTTCTTTCAAAGTTCAGAGTTCAGGTCTTTGAAGTTGCTTCGCCTATTTTAGTCCATTTTTAAATTCCTTGACACTTTTCATACGCTACCTTTGTTTCCTAGGGGCATAAATTTTTTTGGGAATAGCGAAATGCGTTGGTTTTCCATCAAAGCTTCTACGTATATTAAAACTATTCATGTTGCTTCAATAAACTATTTTACTCTAGCCAAACAAGCTTTAAGCTCAAGAAATCTATTTTATTCACGAATTCTAGCTTTGCTTCCATTTCTTTTTAAGAATTCTGGCATTTTTAAATTTTGTTATGTAATAAACTAAAAAAATCCTCTGAGCAATTCTTTGCCATGTAATTCCAAGTTAAAAATGTACCAGAACAAATTTAAAATTAATGTTGACATAATTGGCAAGTCCCGGAATGTTAGATAAATGTAAGGACGCATCTTCTGAGAACCCCACGTTAATACTGGCGTAGTCAGTTCTTCACAAAATGTCTCTAAAAATCGCATTCTTCTGCAGTTAACCATTGTCATTTAGACTAACTGTATTGATTACAACAGGGCCATGGATTGTGATTTCACTCGCACTGTAGCCTTAAAGCCTATTTTGTACAGAATCTAGAGTATATTTCCAAATGAGCATAGGCAAGTCGGAAAGGGAGACTTTCTATTATATTCTAGGTGGGTTGTTTCCATCTTTCCTAGATTTTAGAAGTTGCTGTCACTAAGGGGCATTCACATAAGGGAATGGCGATAACTCTTACTCACGCCTGAAGTCACTGACAGCTGCTATTCACAATGTGAAGAAAAACGAATCAGTTAATAAGGAAAATGATGATTCAAAAAAAGAATTAATATTTGAATTAACGGTAGTACTATTAACTTGCCTAAAATATAGAGTCTCAGTAATATACAACAACGCACTATAGTTACATTCATTCGCGAATTGTTTACAACAGTTCAATTAATATCAGCGGTTACAAATGCCGCTGAGATACATGGAGTGATAAATACATTAGTATTTAAAAGGCAACCTTTTTGGCAATCTTTCATGACATAAACTGTTGGATTACAAAAGCTAGTAAGTTTTTTTTAAGATAATAAAAAAGTTTAACATTTAAAGATGTAAATAAAATAATTTAAAAATAGATTTTTAGTTTTACACACCAAACATTTTTTGTTTCAGCTCTAAAACTAATAAACAACTTAAATAAAGAATAAATTCTTTCGATTACCTAACCAATAAATGCAGTTTCATTCACTTTTTTATGGTAAAACGTAATTACGTATTCACTCTAATATCTTGCCTCTAATATTTCCTAATTATAATTAACTATAAAGTAAACTATTACAGTGGTCTACGTAATAGAACGAACCATTATTAGCTACCTAATAATAATACTCAGAAATTTAAATGGTCTCTTATAGATGTTTTGTAGTTTTCTTACTGATTGAGACTCAATCACATCCACACACATAAGATCATACAAAGAAAAAAAAAATCCTATGAAGTTATTTTCTATCTTAATTGTTGATCATTTTACATGAAGACTTATTCATTTTTCGTTCGATCCTAGTATTAACAATTGGCGCCAAAGGGAATGAGAGAAAGTGAAGATAAATGACACGAATTCTCACCCCATGTGTTGAGATCGATTCATTTCACAGATTAAAGAACTCTGAGCGGCTTAGCCAATTTTCTTTAACCATTTTCATTTCTCGTTTCTTTTTTTCCCCTTCTTCTTTAATTATTTGTTTACCTTCTTTTTATACGAATTCGTTGCAGTTGGGAAGTTCAGGTTTTTTCGATCGAAGAAATCAATAAAAACACACAAGAATTAATGATACGTTTTGTCTAAAAATTGCATGACCTGATCTACTTTCCTTGCAAGGGGTTACCCAACAAACTGAATAATTGTTATTTCATTACATCTCAAAGTGGAATCAATTAATATGAGTTCTCTTTTTTGAATATTCTTAAATTATAAAATAATGAATAAGTTTTTTTCTTTTAGTGGTTTGCAAAGTCCTTCACAGATCCGCGGAATACTGTGAAAACTAAAGACATTGCATAAAATATTTTAATTCATTTTAAAATTGTTTTAAATGATATTTGTTTTAATTCATTTTGTAAAAGAAAATTAGGCAAATTGTCAGCTTTTTTTTTACATCTATAAAAAGCAGAGGGGAAACCATTGGTATAAATAATGGCTGCATTTAATTTATTAAATCAATTAACGATTACTAGAATTACATTTTTCTTAATGGTCTGGTAACCTTTAAATAGTTAAGATATGGAGGAGGCAGTTTCATCTTTAATTATTTAATTGTTAAAATAAGGATAGTGAAAATGTAGTTTTAGATCGAATTACACTTAAATAAATTTAGAAGAGTTGTTTAAAAACTTAAAATTTTAAAAATGGATTTAGATTCTTGCCAGTATCGAACATCTAAATTTAGCATATCTATTTTAATGTCTTTGCTCTTTCTTAGTAATTTCTGCTCTTTTTTCAACCACAATGTCTCATAAAGTCTTAAAATAGACAATTATTACAATGTTGTTACTTAATTTTTACTCGCCTGTATTGAAAAGATTCTTAGTTATGTGCGTTTCATTTTTAAATAAAATTAAATGAGATCCTATTCCTTATTGAATGAACTACAACATATCTCAGAAATCCTTATTTACTTTGCAATCTTATAGCGAAAGTAGAATGCACACACAAGGAGCTATTGTTCAAAAATCCGAAAGGAATCTGTATTACTAAAATCTTTTATTTCTCTGACTGTCTGTCCGGCGTAACAATATTAGTGCAACAACGGAAAACGGTTCTTCATTTGTCATTGTTGCGAGGAAGTCAACAAAATTCAAAATGATCATTGTTGAACTTCAAAATGTTGCGTTCTCTCCGTCAACAATGGCGCGCGCTATCAAATAATGAGTTCATTCAAAAAGGAATAAAATATCACTTTTTGCTCAACTATTCAACAAATCATATCCGCTTTCATTGGATCGATTCTTCTTGGATTATCTCGTACTTACCATTGTTTTAATTAACTAACAAAATTAACTAACAAAATTACAGAAAAATGTAAAGAAGCAAGAGAAAAAGATATTGAATCTATATGCAATACCATTGAAGAGTTAATTAATAAAGGTAGTATAGATAAAGCTTACAACGTAATAAGACAATTAGACAGAAAACATAAGAGGAAAAGTACAACCGTTTTAGATGAAGAAGGTAAAATACTGTAGACAGTAAGGATATTGTAAACAGATGGGTTAGATATTTAGAAAAACAGTATGAAGGGGATGGTTTGACAGAGAATTAAAGATTATTCAGAACAGATTTAAATCAATCTCAGAAAACGGTTTGGAACCAGATCAGTATGGTTTTAGAGAAAAAAGAGAAACAAGAGAAGCAATACTTGCATGTAGACTGATAGTTGATTGACATATGGAATATGATTTAGATACCCATATAGCTTTCATAGATCTGGAGAAAGCATTCGACAAAGTCAACTGGAGAATGCAATGACTG
>JAFIDM010009631.1:269462636-269484636 GCA_023159025.1 Thereuonema tuberculata | reverse complement strand
ATAGACGTATGGAATATGATTTAGACACCCATATAGCTTTCATAGATCTGGAGAAAGCATTCGATAAGGTCAACTGGAGAAGTGGAATGACTGTGCTAAAAGAAGTTGGTATGGGCTTTAGCGACAGAAGGATCATTTATAGCTTATACAAAGAACAGGAGACAGTAATAGAAATAGGAGAGCAAACAGGAAAAGCAAGCATAAGACAAGGTGTAAGACAAGGTTGTCCACTTTCCCCGCTTATTTTTAATATTTTTATTGAATCAGCAATCCGTATATATTGAATGAATCCGATCATGGAGGGTTAAAAATTAATGGAGAAAAAATTAAATTCATACGATTTGCAGACGACATAGCAGCTGTAGCAGAAAATAAAAAAGAACTTCAAGCATTACTTCAACAAATGGATTTTTACAGAATGTGACCTTAAAATCAACACTTAAAAAACAAAGACATTAATAGTTTCAAAAAGAATAATCAATAGCCCAGAAACATTAAATAACACCTACATTGAACAAGTAACATAATTTAAATATTTAGGCAACATAATTATAAATGATTCCAGATGCACACCTGATATAGTTCCGAGGATAGCAATGGCAAAGCAAGCTTTTAACAACAAAAACAAATATTTATTCAAAGCGAGAATATCACGCAATGTATGGAAACAGCTAATAAAGGTGTATGTCTGGAGCATAGCTCTATATGGGTGCGAAACGTGGACCATGACACAACGAGACAGAGAGCGACTAGATGCATTTGAAATGTGGTGATGGCGAAGAATAGAAAGAGTTAGTTGGACGGAAAAGAAATCAAATGAAGAAGTGCTTAATATGGTGAAAGAAAAGCGCCTATTAAAGACAATAGAAAATAGAAGAGGGAAATTGTTGGGACACTTGATGCGAAATAGCCCAGTAACATTAAATAACACCTCTATTGAACAAGTAACATCATTTAAATATTTAGGCAGCGTCATCACAAAGCAGTGGGTCATTGGCTGTTGCGCCGTATAACAAACGATTGCCTCTGCCGCTCACCAGGTGTTGTTGTTGACAAAATGGTGTTCACAGGTGCGGAAAAGGCGTACTGTGTTCTCGAATATCACGTAACCAGGTCGGTGACGGTGGTGCAGCGCGATTTTCACACCAAAATTCAGAATGACCCACCTGCCAAGAATTCCATTCGTAACTGGTACGAGCAATTTAAGCGAAGCGGGTGCATTTGTAAGGGCAAGTCGAATGGCCGACCGATAGTCCCTGAGGAGAACGTGCGCCGCATTCGGGACACGTATCGTCGTAGCACTTACAAATCAACGCTCAGAGGAAGTGCAAAACTGGGCATCCCACAGCCGACTGTGTGGCACGTGCTGCGGAAACGCCTACACATGCGTCCATATCGCCTGCAGAGGCTGAAGCATTTGACACCGAACGACCACCGTCTTCGCGAGGCGATGTTCTGTCAGGCGATGTTACAGCGTTGTGAAGTTGAGAACTTTGCGACCACCATCAATTTCAGTTACAAGACCACCTTTCATTCATCGGAAGAGTGAATCGACACAATGTTCGAATTTCGGGAACGGAAAACCCCCACGCTTACATGGAGCACGTGCGGGATTCCCCGAAAGTGAATGTTTTCTGTGCCGTGTCGGTGAACATAGTGTACGGCCCATTCTTCTTCGCAGAGAACACGTGACAGGCGCCAACTACCTTGACATGTTAACGGAATGGTTGTTATCACAGTTGGAAAACGACACGGATGACTTCATTCTGCAGCAAGATGGGGCACCATGCTATTTCCACTCAGCCGTACGCGACTATCTGAACGAACGGATGCCACAACGGTGGATCGGCCGTGCAGGTGCAAATGATCATCAGCTGTTGACGTGGCCTCCCCGTTCTCCAGATCTTACTCCCTGTGATTATTTCTTATGGGGGTACATTAAAGACAAAGTGTTTGTACCGCCCTTACCACGGGATCTCAACGACATGCAAATGCGCATTTCCACTGCAATTGCAGCAATAGACGGATCAATGCTACATCGCGTTTGGGAAGACTTTCAGTACCGTTTGGATGTGTGTCGTGTTAACAATGGTGGCCATATCGAACATTTACAAGCAATGCATACAACACAAACTTGAACATGTGCTCTATCCAACTGTATCATTTGTCGCATCATAACTGCAATAGTGATTGTACAAGAACGTTTTGAAATCGTTCAAAACATTTTTAATCACCCTGTATAGTAATCTCCCTGTTTTTCAGGTTGTTTACAGAAAGATTACTATACTATTTCCTATTACTATCGTTTGGGAAAAGTAAAAATTACTGACAATGAATGAAAGAAATAAATTTGGTTGGTAGTTATTTAAGATATTTTAATCACTGAAGTTTATTTACTTTGCCATACTTTATTAACCTTCGTATCCATCGTGTCTTCTACACTCCACCTTCTTGCATAGTTGTGTAAACATTTCATTAATTCTATATTATTAAGAAACCAAGTGATCCCTCAGGAATTAAAGAAAATAAAATAAAAACAACAATGAAATGTGGAATTCAAATCTTTAGGCAGCTAAAAGCTAACCACAAAAGGAAGTTGACAAGAAAAAAACTCTCTAATGAGTAAATGCAAAAGAAGAATTAATTATTATTAAAGTTTCCACACTAGAGGGTTTTGTTTTTAATTTTTTTTTTGGTGGTCAAATTCCTTTTTTTTTTTTTTTGGTGAGCGTTTAGCAGTCCAAGGATTTGAATTCCACATTTCAATGTTGTTTTTCTTTTCTTTTCTTTAATTTCTGAGGGATCACATTTCTTAATAATATATTATTTTTCTACTCGTATGCTTTTTAAGTTTGTGTTCGCTGGGTGGCCCTGGAGAGCTTGAAAGGCTTGACTCAAAAGGCTTTCCCTTTATCATTTCATTAGTTCTGTTTATGAAAACAACTTTATTTGTCGATTTTTTTTTTATTGAGTTGTCGTTTTCACTTACAAAAGAAACAAAAATTAACAATAATACTGTAGAAAATTAATACAGAAATAAACGTAATTTCTATTGCGTAATCATAGCAATAAAAATAATAATATGAGGATGATGATGATGGTGATTATGAATAAAAAATTCTAATATTTCATTATTTTCAACAAAATTTTGATAAATAGATATTTGGCCAGTAAAACGTCAATTTGCAATATTCATAATACAAAACTTCTTTATTTTATTTTTAAATACGATATAGAATTTCAACTACTGATAGAATCTTAAGATTTGAATGAAATGGTCTTTTCTTATTCTCCCTCAGCAGATCCAGTTCTCTCATTACATCTGTCATCTTTTTGATAGAAATATAAGAACAAAGTTAAAACCGAATTGAATTAAAAAAAGAAAGAAATATTTGATGAAAAAGTAATTGAACAGCGTACTTTTTAGAAACAAAAAATAAGGAACAGATAATTGCCTCTGAATCACTTTTTTTTCCAAACTACGAAATAACAAATTTTTATTCTGTAAAAACTATTTTTAGTATTATAAAGAAATTTAAAAAAAATATAGGAAAGTTGGGTTTTTGGTTGACAATAAACTGATGCTTGGTATATTTTATATTTTCTTATTAGTTAGGTAGGTATTACTACTGTTTGTCACGTGAATCGGAGATTAAAAAAAAGTGGGGGTGTTAAACAAAGTTTTAATATGTAGTTTTACGTCGAAATGCTTGATGTCATCTGAGCAGTGGCGTAGCAACGCCTTGGGGGGCCCGGGGCGGAAGTTCCATTATTAAGCAACAACCAAAAAAAAAAAAAAAAAAGGAATTTCCTATTTAACAATCAAAAAAAAAAAAAAAGGAAATTTTCCTTAGGTGGGGCCCCTAAGCTGGCTGGTGGGGCCCCTAGGCTGGCTGCAAAAACCAACCAAAAAAAAAAAGGAATTTCCTATTTAACAACCAAAAAAAAAAAAAAGGAAATTTTCCTTTGGTGAGGCCCCTAAGCTGGCTGGTGGGGCCCCTACACTGGCTGCAAAAAACCAATAAAAAAAAAAGGAAATAAGCTGGCTGGCTGGTGGGGCCCCTCCCAGGTGGGTGCCCGGGGCGGACCGCCCCCCCCCCCCCTTGCTACGCCACTGCATCTGAGATCAAGATTACAAAAAAAAAAGAAAACATTTGCCCTAAAAAACTGAAGTTTTTAAGAGAATCTTTAGGCCCTTTTTGATTTTTGTTCTCTTGTACGTATCTGACCATAAAAAGAAGGTAGGTTCAGTATTCAATTTTAACACTATGATTCCCACCCCACCCCAAAAAAAAAAAAAAAAAAAAGATATCCACATCCCTGCAAAATTGTTTTCATTCTTCAGTTAATCTTTGAATTGTTTTTTTTTTCTTCTTTTTGTTTGTATTTTTGCGATCTTATCATATATATCTTGTTTCCTGTTTAAAACTCTTTATTTAATCTGGTACTGATTTAGGTTCGTAAGAAGGATTCATTAACGGATTTCAACATCTGAAAATGAACTACAACAAGAAAATAATAGGAACATTTCAAAATAAGTTTAAGTTGAAATGAAGAAGAAGAGAAAGATGTAGATGTGGAAACTTCTATTAATGTTAGTGTGAAAATATCTCGATTCAGAAAGTAGTAAGTTATTTTAGCCTACACTTCTTATCTATGGGTAAAAGTTATATTTTATAAGTTTATGACTTTTAATTACCATTGGATAGCCTAAAGTTACCATAAAAATTTTAACTTCATAAGAAAGATCGACAGATGGTTGACCAAAATTTATAATATTTTTTAGAAGTTTTACTGAAATTCGGTGTTTATGACTAGACTTATTTTTTGATTGTGAAAATGTATTAGAAATTTCTTTAACAACTTTTACCAAGAGATTCTTTCCAACTTTGGTTAAATCTAAAACTAATCGACCAGCAACTGTCAGCAGGACGTCCATCGACATAATGGAATATTCATATAAACCATTACGCATTCCATTCCTATTTTCTACTTTTTTTATGACTATTTTTCCCCCTCTTCATTCCACTATTGGCTGGGCTGTTGCCAATTTGGCCAAAGTGTCTCTTCTCCGACCAAGATTTCTTTTACGACACTGAAACATGTTCTTACAATCGACACCTAAATGCAAGTGACCAGAAGCATTGATTACAGACAAAGAAAGGCGCAAAGAATCAACAGAATTTGCACTAAGTATAATCACTTTTTGTAGATGCGATAGTTAAACGGCGTTAGCACAGCTCTGCGGGCGAAAGGAATCGGATTTAATTCCTGCCAGAGGTCGTTCTTTTTTTTTTCACAGGTTATTTCTCCTCCAGATGAGTCCTAGGTGCACTCAGTTTTCTGTAAAATGGCGGCCAGTTTTCCTTACTGGGGTTAAAGGCGGAAGGACGTCCACCAACTGCAACTACCGCCAGATAGATACAAATCATTGGAAATTTTTACCTCCCGATGGTCTTACATGATCTGCTAAAGGGTCTTTTAATCTTTTAAGTCGCTTTTTTAATGTAAAGTGATTTCTATGCTATTAAGATTTTAATAACAATAATAAGAATAAGAATATACCGTATATGCTCGAATAGAGGCCCCCGGCGTTTATTTGCAAAACTAGCCTCGGGTCCCGGCGCTTAATAGAGACCGGCTGCTATTAGAGGCCGGCCATTATCAACAAAAACCTTCAGAACGCAATATTTTTACACATAAACACCGGCTAATATTACAAACAGCTACTTTATTTGAATTTAACATGCTACATAAGACTGTTAAAGATGTCTTTATATACCTTTCGCTGCTATTCATCATCCGAATCCTGACGGGCGACCGCCTCATCGGAAGTTTTTTCGCGTATTCCACCGCGCAAATCTTAAAGGCAATGTCAAATGACCGTTTCGGTCATTTTGTAACGCAATGAACCGTAAGGTATTACGCACGACTATAAAGATACGGACGCTTACACTAATACCGGTAGGCAAATATCAAAGACCCGGTCACTGTTAGAGACCGGCTACTATTTGGCCGTGTCCCTTCTGCAGCCCGGCGCTTATTAGAGACCGGCGACAATAAGAGCCTCGGCGTTTATTGGAGCATATACGGTAATTAAAATAATAATAACTGATTTTTAATCTTTTACATGATTGTTCTCTCATTACATAATATGAAATGTCAAATAAAAACGAAAGATGTAATTTTTCGTTTACATGTTTGTAGATATTACATATTAAAGTTTATACAATATATTTTTATAAACAGATAGTTTAAAATATCTGTAATAGAAACTTTGTTTCAAAAACTGTCGTTATTAAATAATTTAATAATAATTTTTTATTATTAAATACATTTTTTATTTTTTTTAATCAATGAATAAGATTAAAAGCCTGCTTTGTAATTGAGATCAGACATCTATAATAGTAATGATAATAACAATCATGAAATGAAAAAGGATGATATTTAATTACAATTCTTTCATGAACTAATTACTGAATAAGACAATCAATCGAGTGTTGCCAAGCTTTTTCCTCGAAGAACGGTCTTCGTTATAAAAACATGGTTATTAAGTGTTAAAAATAGAAGAAATTGATATGAAATTAAAAATTAAAAAAAAACAAAACAAAAAAAAACATCCTTACCTTTTTCTTTTGGCTCTATTCCCAGAAATCTGGACCTCCCCTCTGTTTTCTTTATCTTTGTGTCTCCTTTTTTTTTTTTTCTCTGAAACCTAAACTTGACGCAATTACAAATGAGACAGAGATTGTTTTCTTGATGGAACTGATGCAAATGACTCAGTTTTATTTGTAATGACGCTATTTGTTTCTCATCAGTGTTTTTATTCTGAAATTTATGTTAGTAGTTAAATGGCTTTTCCTTTTTGTTTTTGGGTTAGGTCCCTTTATGATTCGTTGCCAATAGAATAGGATTTCATAATAAATGTCCAAATATTAAAGAAATCAGCCCAGTCATTTTAAAGAGGGTCAGTTTGAGGACAGGAGGGATGAAGATTACATACCGTATTGGCCCGAATGTAAGACGGCTCGAATATAAGACGAATGGCGTTTTTTGAGCTCCGATTTGACATTGGTCGCGAATACAAGACGTTATATCTATTAACGAGGCGTAATTCGACAAATATTTCTAGTAAATTATTTAAAGAAAAAGTTTGCTGACAAATTATCTTCCCACATCCAGTTCATGATGAAATCGTTAATACTATTGGCTGCAGTAATAGGCTTAATGTCAGTAATATTTAGTTAAATCTGTGACTTCTAAGCTAGGCGAAATGTCATTTATGAAATTAAATTAAACTATTTTTGCAAAAAAGTACAACACCACTAAGCATAGTTGAATATATTTTTTTTTATTTTGGAGCATGTTGGTTAGGCCTACGATCGACTTCAGCCAACGCCACCAGGTGGTGTTGCTTCAGTGCCAGAGCACGCTTGGTTTCGGTTTCGGGCTCCAAGTTTGGTTGCGAATATAAGACGAAATAGTACTTTCGTGGATGGGATTTTGGAAAAAAATGCCGTCTTATATTCGGGCCAATACGATAACTGTATTTCTGTTTCTAGTTGGACCAAGAGTAACTGTATTTTAAATTTTATGAATATCCCTCCAGCTGTTTCAACGTGATGCGCATACAAATGAACAGAGAACAATAATATTCAATTGGAATAGTACGACTTCCCAACGTCAGTCAGTAATTAATAGATTTATAGTTGTTTGTTTATGTTTATTTTTAATTTTACTTATTAGATGACTGAGGGTTATTTAAAGTGAAGTTAACGGTACCGTACATTACAGATATTCTTTCCTTGTTGAATCTATTTGAAGGCTGTTGTTTTTAGCCTAATTTCTTTAGAAAATGAGGCTCATCAGTCTGTGTGTGTATCTCCGTATCCGTCTGACCATGACCCTCCCCGTAACAGGTCCTTTTAAGCTTAGAATACATATTTAAGAATATTAGAATATTTAAATACATATTTAAGGATATTAGAATACATACTAAGAGCGACGTAACTTTAATATTTGAAAATACACTCATTGACATAAAAATTTGAGCACCAAGAAAAAATCCTTCTATAAACATGAAAGAAAGTAAATAGCTACGGCGAGGGTAGATATGCAAACAAATAACGTTTGGTGCAATTGCGCATGGACGGTCGTCCTACAGCAGTGCTGGAATCACAAGCTGTGGGGCTTATAAGGTACACACACACTGGAGTCCAGGAATAAATAAATTTTAATAGAATTCTATATACTGTAGACTACCTCTTAACCGTTCAGCTTGGGTCAGCTAGGCCGGTTAAACCAAAAATGCATTTAAATTATCTTTTAACTGAATTAAAGTACTTCTACTGTTTAATTATATGAAAAAGATCAATAAAAGAGACAAAGATTATTTAAATTTTACGAAATAAAAATATACATGCTTAAAACACATACAAGTTACTGTATACACTCATGAAAGGTGCCTATACTCAATACAGCCTAGGACTCAATATCACGTTATCTCTGTTAGTAAGCGATGAATCGAAAAGATGGTATCAGTTGTATGTTAGAAACGTGCGTCCGACTTGACTGATGCAATTCCAAAGTGCGCAAATATCTTTTAAAAGAGGTGGTTGCGCGTATGTGTTTACATAAAGTAGCCGCATCTAATTTTGTGCGAATAAGTATCTGTTTTTAATAATTAGTTAGAGTTGGTCGGAAAAATTGATAGTGTCCCAGTAGATAGCATATTTAGTCTGCTTTTTAATGACTCAAAACGTCTTTTATTATTTTTAGCCTTTCTTTTAGTTTTAAGAAGTATTTTTAGTATTTTAGTGTCCTAGTAGGCGATACATGTGATTTATTTCCTGTTTTACAATCAGATTCAGAGCCAAATGTTTATATCTCTACGATCCGAATGCAATTGCTGAAGAAGCCTTCAAACCAAGTACAGCATCTAACCTACCAGTTCCTGAACAAGTACAAGTACAATGTCTGCTCCATAGCCTGGAACTTCAGGTTTATCAACTCGCAAGTCCACAAGAACACTGCCATGCCCACAGATGGGATTGTTCCTACTGAAGCTGCCTTGATTAATTCTGATGAAGAAGATTAATCTGAAGATGAAAGTTACATGCTCATACGAGCACATTTTCTGACGTACTCCAAACGCCAACCATAAACACTTCGCAGGTTACTGACAGAAAGGAAACTATCAATAGTAGGGCAGTTGTATTGAAAACATCCTTATTTTCCAACGAAGATGGAACCAAAGGTGTAGCACTAAAAAAACAAAGGCCAAAGGGCGGCCAGAAAATTTACTCCCAAGAAATCAAGACAGTCTTCATGAAAAGAATCCTTATTTTGTAACATCTGAAGGATATGCTCATGTGCATTACTTGTGCGACCTACTTTCATGAAGAACACGTTGATTTAACAAAGGACGATAAAGAAGATTTTTTTATGCCAAAATTGCGACCAAATTAATTTATGCCTTAAATTAAATTTTTCTTAAATTTACGAATTTAATCTGAATGTTTCTCTGTTTCTACAATGGAGGCCATATTGGGTACATGTGCTATCCAGTACGGCCTAAATGCAGTTTTTGCTGAGCTTTTTTATCCATTTTCTAATTAAAAATATCCTTTCAAACTTGTATCTTTACATGAAAATAAGTTCCTATCTTAGATCCATTCATTAAAAGTATAAGTTTTTTGCATTAACAAGCGTAATAAAAACTTAAAGCTTAAGTAGGCCTTATTGGGTACAGTTACCTTATTTGTTGCCTCAAGCACATATCACGATAACCAAAAACAAAACTTTCTTTCGTCCTAGATATAAATTTACGAAACAAGCACACACAATTACTAAACTAATAAAAGCACTATAGTTCTGTACATTTAAGAAAAAACAATTACTTAAAAAATAGAATAAAATCTGTGATTGTTTTCTACTTCTTATTTTCCATTTTTTTTAAAAAAGCTAAGTGACACAGTGCAGCAGATGGGAGGCCGGTTAAACCGACGGCCGGTTGATCCGAGGATGGTTAAGAGGGAGTCTACTGTATTGATTTCTGTAACCTCCTTTCTTTATGGAGGCGTTTGATCACTGAATGAGGTGATCTACTACTCATTTAGAGCTTATTCTTTCAGGATTTGGGAAAATATAGTTTTTATAGTTAAGTTTGATTTCGAAAAAAACGCTCTAAGTATAAATAATCTTATAATTCACTAGCTGACGTTCCTCAACTGGGAGAGAATGTGACTGAAAAACTTACGGTGATGTATTGATTAGCATTCGGAATTAGAATATTAGAGCTCTGGTTCAAATCCTGTGTATATATGGTTAGTCCACCATTTGTAACTTTGTCCGAGATCTCTATGTACTTTATTTCTATTGCAGATATATCTTTTCACAAGATAATATTTGACTTAAAATTTGCTCATCCATATATGCTAGAAATACGATCAGTCGTATTTTAATTTACTACCTATATACAAATACACATAAAATTGCAAAGCTCTACAATCTAGAATGTAACCTATGGTGCCCACATTATAAATGTGGGGAGTCTTGTATCAGAAGTGCACCTACGAAATGTTGTTGGAAATTGCTTCTTAGTTCTGAAAGTAATAACCAAAAATTATTTTAATTCACAGGTCTTTTTTTACAAAGTCCCGACAAACGTCAGTGACAGGTTCTAAATCAATAAAGACAAATCAGAAAAAAAATATCCAATAAAAAAAAGTGTCGGAAAAACATCATTTATGAGTAAATACCAATTATTAATGAGATGAATGATGTATGAACCAGGATATAGTACTGTAAGTAACGATGCCTACGATAATGATACTGTGTACATGTAGGTGTATGACGTTCCAAAAAGAAAAAAATTATTACATATGTGAATGAACATAACACAGTCTTCAAGCAGGTAACAACTGATTCCAACTGTTGTTGAAGTACTTTTGGACTTTTCATTGTTTGTCTGTGGTTCAAATTTTGCTCTGAGGCATCGACATGGGCGGATTTAGGTCTTGATATCTGGGGGTTTGAGCTCACCGGAAGGTATGAGGTATTTGTATATCAAATTCAAACACCAAAACCCAATTTAAATGTTCCGTTTTTAGGCATAAATTAATAATTAATAAAATTATTATAACAGAAAACATTTTTATTTATCTGTAAAAAAATTATCATCCCAAAAATCTGGGGGTGCGGCGCACCCCCTAGCACCCCTGTAAATCCGCCCATGGGCATCGATCTATCTAATATCGTGTGGTGAGGTATGCGCCTACTTGGGAAATGATCTTGATATAACCCCAGTGCTTCTTATTCATTTTCATGAGCCAGCATTGGCTCAAATACAAACTCAAACTGCTAGCAGTTATGCAACTATGTAAATATGAAAAAACAGCAAAAATAAAAAAAGAAACGGACAAAAGCAATTTTTTAGAAATAAAGTTTAACGTGCATATCAAAACAAAAATAAAAAATGCACAATTCTAAAGGATTTGCACTCTGAACTGTCACGGTTTGTTTTTTTAAGATAAATATGCACGTTAAACTTTATTTCTTCTTTTTATTTCTTCTTGTTTTTAGGGTTGGTTTCTTTGCCCTCATTAAATCCCTTTGAGCCTGATGGTGTCAAGACAAGGGATTTCGATTAATTTATTTACTCTTATTTTTTATTGTTGTGCTTTTTTGACTGAGGTACCACTTGCGGTTGCGGAGGTGGGATCCTTAACCCTTGCACGCACTCTGGGCTGATGACGCCTAATAGGGCAGAAACGGCCGTCCCAGTTTTCCATCCGTGATAGCTCAGAGTGTAAATCCTTTTGAATTGTTTCGATTTTTTTTTAATGCAATTTTTTCTTTGTATTTTTAATAACACATTTCAAGTACATTCAAAATAAACTTTGGTGAAAGCTTTTAACAGTGACTAACGTCGCGCCATTCACCGCCAACATGAATACAACAATAAACAAAACAGGTATATAACATAATGTTCACCATCCGTCATCAAATAGTCCTTATGTTCCCTATCGATATTTCGATAACGATGCATTTCCGACCCTATGTTTATTGGACATTTTTGCAGAACCTGTCATTGACGTTTGTCGATACCTTTAAAAAGCATTCTGCTTAGAAATGTCTTTTCCTTTGTTGAAAAAATTGTTCATCACAATAATTTCACATGTAAAAAATAATTCCACAAAAGTTGAGGATCTACTTCACTCATTTAGCCCATTTACAAATATTCAAATTTTTAAAAGAAATTAAATAACGACTTATTACGTCTTTAACCTTGGCATATTGAAAAGAATACTAAGAATACTACTAAGTTGCCAGGCCGGGTGACAGTTTGTACCCGGGGGCTTTGGGAAGTCAGCAACCTGGCGGGTCCACGGGTGGTGGATAGTGGAAATCCTCGTCTTCACGGGGTCCGAGGACACTGTGGGAGGCGAGGCAGTGCGTTGCACCCCGAACCAGACTCCCCCCCAATCTAAGGTGTCATGCGGACCGTGCCGATGGATGGATGGCACAGGGGTTAAAAGTGCCTTGAACGGTGCCTCGGGGAAACCAGGCCGAATCCCGGAGTAAATAAAAAAAGGGCCTTCCCTACGCATGGGGGCACTACGTAGGGTGACTTTTTGCTTCCCCCTTTTCCCTGGTTTTTATATGGAAAATTTAAACACAAAAACTATGGAGGGCTCTCTTGAAGAGACCTCCGAAAACATCCCTATTCAGGGTAGTAACGCGGAAGCTAGCTTCCCCGAGACTGTAGAAGAGGGACGGCAAATGCTGAAACCTCAGGAGGTTCAAAGTTCTGACTCCGGTAGGGAACCTACAAGGGAACTTACCGTGAAGATTCAGGACGCAATAAAACGTGCCAGAATCAGTGGTGCAGAAAGAAAAGAAGGAGGAAGGCTAAGGCAGCAGCCATGGCTACCTCCGGCGGAACTGCTGGGAGGGGAGTCGGCACAACCGGTGCACGAGGGAAGGGTCGTGGAGGTACTGCTCTGACTGGACAACCAGGAAGAGCTGCCAACATGCCCACCCAAAGAGCACCGGGACCTGCTGCACCCTCAGGTGGGGCCAAGGGGCCTGCCACAAAACGTGACAGGTCCCAAGGTAACACACCACCGGAAGCAGTGTTACACTCAAAGAGACAACGGGGATCTCCCTCTAGTAGCCCCGGTACATGCAGCTACGCTGATGCAACAGCTGCGGATCCTGCTCTTCAGGTTGCCATACGTAAGGCAAATAAATCTGAAAGCTTCACTGAAGAAGAGCAGATGGAGTTGTCTTATGCAGTAGGACGACTGATACATCAGATCCCAGAAGCAGGACAAGTTCCTCGCTTCAGAGGTACAAAACGCAGGACAGAGTACATCTTTGTCACTGCAGATAACATCTTCAGTAGGGACTGGCTCCTTGGAACAGTCCCTAATCTAAGAATCTGGGAAGGAGTCGCGCTTTCCGCAGTGGAAGCCACAAAAATACCCCGTCTGACCAGAGCTATGCTCTGGGTTCCCGGAAAGATTACTGACCCAAGTGAGGCGACCTATCTGCTTGAAAGGCAGAATCCAGGTCTTAAAGCCTCTACTTGGAGGATCATGGAAACCAAAAGAGAAAAACACGGACTCAGGCTAGTCATTGGACTAGATGAGGATTCCGTTAATCAACTGGCGAAAGTTAACTTTCGACCATGCATCAATCTAGATGTTGCGGAAGTGACTCTAAAGGAGAGACCTAAATTCCTGGAAAAAGGGACTCCTTCAGAAGTCACAGAAGAAGACGCCATTAACAGGGAAGGACCATCTCCTATACCTGAGAAAATGGAAGTCTAAAAACTAGGTAAGTTTGGTTTTCTTTTCTATTATTCTAACCTAGTAAATGTGCTTAAATTATGTCTTCTTTTTCTTTTTTACAGATTAACTTACAGCACTGCATAGCGGCTACCGCGGTACTTTCCAAAAGAATCACGGAGCTCGATCTTGACATTGTCCTTATTCAAGAACCTTGGCTCTATAAAGACAAAGTTAGAGGTCTGGGAGGATGTGGAGGATCTTTGCATTATTGCTTACAGACTACTCCACGTGCTTGTATTTTTACAAAGCACAAAAAATTTTTCCTCCTCTCGGAATTTTGTACCAAGGATCTGGTAGCCATCAGATTCCCTAGAAATAACAGATGCGACATTGTCATTGCATCTGCTTACTTTGCCCATGAACCAAATTCTGATCCGCCTCCTTCCGAGGTAAAGAAACTGGTTTCTTACTGTATGAACTCTGGATTGCCCCTTCTTCTGGGATGTGACGCAAACTCCCACCACATTGTGTGGGGTAGTAGCGACATCAATACCAGAGGGGAGGCCTTGCTAGAGTTTCTTTCTTCTACTGATCTGGACATTTTAAATGTAGGATCAGTTCCTACCTTCTTCACCCCACATAGGGAAGAAGTATTGGATCTTACCCTTGCTTCCACAAGTCTTAGGACTGAGGTATGCAATTGGAGGGTTTCTCAAGAGATCTCCTTGTCAGACCATCGACATATTCTCTTCTCTTTGAGCACGGAGGTGCTCAGTGAAGACTTGTATAGGAACCCAAGGCTTACCAATTGGGATTTCTATAAGGAAGATCTAAAAAGTTGCATGGCAGGTTTTCCTGCTCTTTATCGAGACGAGTATGGCATAGAAAACTCTGTTTGCTTTCTCACAAATGCCCTCGTCTCTGCTTATCGGCAGAACTGTTCACTTCGTAGTAAACGAAGGAACAACGTAACCTGGTGGAATCCATTCCTGGATAGACTCCGGTCTAAGACCCGAAAATTACTTAACAAAGCAAAACTCAAGGGTACTACGCAAGCTTGGGACTCTTATAAAGAATCACAAAAGAACTACAAACGTGCCATTAGGCACTCGAAAAGAACATCCTGGAGAGCCTTTTGTGACAACATAGGGACTTTGCCTGTTGCCACAAGGCTCACCAAGGCTTTATCCAAAAGCTCTGAGACGAAACTGGGATCTTTGTTACTGCCCAGTGGGGTTTTTGCCTCATCCGAGGAAGAGGCTTATAGGCACCTACTGGAGGTTCATTTCCCGGACTCAGGAGCTTCTGATACTTCTACTCAACATGCATCTTTGAGCAAAGATTTTTCTCTTGTCAAAAGCATTGTCTCTTATGAAAAGGTTAAGCAAGCTATTTCCAGCTTCAAACCCTTCAAAGCAGCAGGAGAGGATGATATTTTTCCGGCTCTTCTTGCAAATGGCTTGGAAATTATTACTCCTCCCCTTGTACATATTTATCGCTCTTGTCTAGCTCTAGGCTATGTTCCCATGAACTGGAGAAAGACAAGAGTTGTCTTTATTCCAAAGGCAGGACGGTCTGACTATACCTCTGCCAAATCCTTCAGACCAATCAGCCTCTCTTCCTTTTTACTGAAGACTTTGGAAAGATTGGTTGATCGATACCTAAGGGATGTTGCTCTCTTGAAACATCCACTACATTGCAGGCAATATGCCTATCAGAAAGGACTCTCCACTGAAACAGCCTTACACCATCTGGTACATAGGATAGAACGTTCTCTGTCCCATGGGCAGATGGCCCTTGGCGCCTTTCTTGATATAGAAGGAGCATTTGATCACACATCTTATGACTCCATTTGTAATGCAGCTGAACAGCATGGTGTTGATCCATCTATTATTAGATGGATTAGGAATATGCTGTCAACTCGCACCATATGTGTACACCTTTCTGGCAACACCATTTCAACTAAGGCTATGAGAGGTTGTCCTCAGGGAGGAGTTGTCTCGCCATTGCTCTGGTGTCTGGTGATGGACTCTCTCCTTGAGGAACTTCAGAAACTCGGTTTCTACTCCCAAGCCTATGCGGATGACCTTGCTATCCTTATTTGTGGCCTAGATCCTGGGACAGTCTTTGAGCTCATGCAAAGGGCTCTTAGCTGTGTACAGGCCTGGTGCTGCAGTATTGATCTTAAGGTCAATCCTAACAAAGCAACCCTAGTAAATTTTACTAGGAAACGAAAGATAGGGAAAACCTTGACTTTAAACCTATTTAATAAACAAATTGATCTTTCCAAAAGTGTCAAGTTTCTTGGAGTCATTCTTGACTCCAAACTGACCTGGAAAGAACATCTTGATATGAGGATCAAGAAATCCATTGCTACCTTTTGGATGTGCAGAAGGACTTTTGGTTGCTCATGGGGTCTTCAGCCAAAGATTATTTATTGGCTTTATGTGACTCTGGTTAGAACTGCACTGTGCTATGCAGCTATTGTCTGGTGGACTAGAACAAGGCTGAAGACGGCTAGGAAGCTCTTGTGTAAGCTTCAACGTCTAGCCTGTCTAGGAATTACCAGATCTTTAAAGACGGCACCTACTGCCGCCTTGGAGGCAATTTTGGATCTGCCTCCTCTTCATCTCTTTATCGAGCATCAAGCCAGAAAAACCGCCTTTAGGCTGGTTAATCAAGGCAAATGGTGTGACAACACCTCCTATCACTCCAGTATCTGGAGAGAAGCACAGGACTTATCTCCTATGCTCTCTCTTAGAACTGTTTTGACTATTAATTTTAACACGATACCCAACTATGTCATTCACTTTCCTTGTAGAGAAGAATGGCTGGCCAAGGGACATGATTTGTTACCCCCCTGGAGTATCGTCTGGTTTACGGATGGATCCAGGATTGGAAACAAGACGGGAGCCGGAATATATGGGCTGAGACCAAGGGCTAGCTTCTTCCAAGCCCTTGGGACCCAATGCACTGTATTTCAGGCTGAGGTATACGCTATTCTTTTTTGTGCATATGAAAACCTCAACCGTCACTATGTCAATAGGACTATTTATATCTGCTCAGATAGTCAAGCAGCTTTGCATGCTCTGAGCAGCCCTGTTTGCACCTCTCAGCTTGTTGCTGAATGTAGAGAGATCCTAACCTGTCTAGCCAGTACAAATTTGGTTTATTTGTACTGGGTTCCTGGGCATTTAGGTGTTGATGGAAATGAGAAAGCGGACCTGTTGGCCAAAAGGGGCTCGTCTTCGACTCCGATTGGCCCGGAACCCTTCTTAGGTTTCTCATTCAATCTAGGCAAACAATTACTTGGAGCTGTCTTGGAAAAACAGTTCCATAGGCATTGGATTGCCTCGCATGGTATGAGGCAGGCCAAGTTGTTTATACAAAGACCTGACCATCACCTTGCAATGTCAGTCTTAAATTTAGACAGAAAACATTGCAAAATGATTACAGGAGTTCTTACAGGACACTGTACTCTCAACAGACACCTGCATATACTTGGCATCACCCAAAGTGATCTATGCAGAAAATGTGGAATGGATCAGGAAACTCCTGAACACATTCTATGCTTTTGTCCAGCTTTGGCTAGGAACAGATGGGAGATTTTTGGCAGAATTAGACTTACCACAAATAACATCTCCACCTTTAATATTAAGGTCATTTTATCTTTCTGTAAGTCTACAGGACTTTTATGACCACAGCAACTCAACCTCAAGTTGAAGCATAAACAATGGTTTCTTACCAATGTTTTATGAGGGGACACAATGGACCCAAATTGTGAGGTCTAAGTGGCAGAACGGCAAGTGCCGACCCTCTATTATCCTTATCCTTATCCTTACTACTAAGTTGAATATTTTTGTTTTTTAAATTTAAATATTAGTCTTTATGTTAAATTTACAAGTTCCTGCTTTTATTATTATGTATTTATTTATTTAATTAATAAAATTTTAGCTTTCTAAGATGGAGAGTTTTATTTTAGTCGGCAAATAACTTACTTATTTCATATTAAAATTGCTGTTTTTCTTTTTTTCTTTTACAGTGCCTAGTAATGGATCTAATAACTTTAAAATCTTGTGGGGATTATTCTCCCACTCGGATTTTAAAACTGAGTCAGTGAAATTTCTCTGAAGACATTCAAGTAACTGTAGCCAAAGTTTCGTCACCAATGAGATGCTGAGACACAGATTTCGACCACTTGATCTTTGGCATTTTAAAAGAACAATGAAAGAAAGGCTTCTCTATTATTTTGTGGATGGGTCATTAAGTCAAATGAAAATTTTCTCTTGGCATCAGATAACTTAATTTCAAAAGCTAATCAAAATAATCCACATCGGATTACAAACAACTGTTTTCCTCGAAGTCAATTTTTGACTTCGAATTAAATGTCGTCTTCTTCAAAACAAATTATTTTATGGAAAACAACTTAATTGGTTTCAGACAATGCAAAAAGAAAAAGTCAATCGGTAAAACATTTTCTTTTTAAACAAATAGGTTTTGATTCAACGAACAGAAGCAGTTAAAGGATATGCGATTAAATTGCACCATAAAGTTAGAACAAGAACATAACGTTTGTTCAAGAACATAACGTTTGTTCAAGAACATAATTCCTACTTTTTCTTAAAAATGTTATGTTTTTCTATTTTTCTTTTTTTTAAATCTTGAAAGCAATAGAGAGAGAAAACTTTGTAATTTTAATCGTACATATACTGTAAATATCGAATATATTCTTCTTCTATTTATTCATTCTTACATTAATTTTCAGATTCCTAAAAATTAATTGCAGTTCGTTCCGATTTCCATGATCATTGTTAGGCGATATAATAATAAATCATGTTTTTTTTTAATTATGTGACGGTAACAATGTTAATTACTGTAATAGAAAGAAAACATAATTAAATGTTCTACAGAAATCTGAAAATGATTGTAATTCTGCAAATAATTACTTACCTGGCTGATTTCCAAATAACTTTTAATCATAATCAAAGTTTCCGCAAATTTTAATTGCATTACTTGCATTGTTAGATATCGGTAGAATTCATTGTTTGCTGTCCAAGATTTAAGTGTTTAGCTTCTACTGTTTTTCTGTGGAATTTTTGTCTCCACATTGTCTTCACATCAATATAAAATCAATATTGAATGATAATCGGGGACATTATTCAATATAAAAGTTAAAGATTCTTTTTTTCTGTAAAAATGCATGTAAAAGTTTCAGAAGTTACGGATACATTATTTCTATTAATCTATCTTTCCTTAAGAATGTAAGCCGAGAATTAGAAAAGTAAAAAAAAAGAATAAATAAATAATAAAAGTTTTAGAGTCCAACGAAACAATCGTTTCTCTCTCTGTATAACTTATTCTCTTAATGAATCAAATTCATTGTAGTAAATCCCTCTGAAAGTACAGTGAAACTTGGATAATTCGAAGCTGAAGGGACCAGAGAAAAAGTTCGAATTATCCAAAAATTCGAATTACATATATTCTCTCAAACAGAAGAGATAAATAAAAAAGATTAACTCCACGATCAAAGATTTAACACATAAACTTTATCTAAGAATACTGCTACATTTTTTTCATTAAATCAAACATTTTTTACTAGCTTAATTATTCATCACTTAAAAAAAAAAAGGTAGATATTTTAAAGGTATAACTGCTTCATTGGATGCAATCTTTGAGTCATAGCATATGATTCCAACCTATCAATTGATACAAAAATACATTCCAACCCTCGCTTTTGTTTTCCTTAGAAAGTCCGTTAAAATAAATAATATATCTTAGCTGAGAAAAGTCTCAGGAACAATTTTTACCGTAATATTTTAAGGACAATCGTACGAAAAATTCGAATTATCCAAACTAAAATTCGAATTATCCACGATTTTTTAACATTATTTTAATACAGAATTCTAGGGACCGAGCAAAAAATTCGAATTATCTAGAATTTCGAATCACGAGGCAGGTACGTTGGAACTTGGGTTCCAATCCCGGTCGGCTTGGTTGTTTCAATTTCCTTTCCTGTGTTTGTCAGCCTCTTCTTCGGGTCTGAAGCCTGGCCAAAATGGCTTCCTGGGGAAAGCAACGGGAAACCACCCCAGTATCTATTCCCTAGTAGTGATCAGGACTCCGATTGAGTAGAGTCTTTAGTATAAAAAAAAATAGTCAATTACCATTCTCTAAAATATAGTACGTCTTTATAGCTCGTGCCGTGTTATTTAGGTTGAAGCGAATTGTATCTCAGCCAAGCGCTTTTTATAAGTTTAGTTTTCCTAACTCTCTTTGCTATCTTTATTTTTTTTAAATGTAGAAAATTTTTATTCATTTTTATTCTCATTCGTATTTTCAGTGTTAATTTTAGAAAAAGAAAAAAAAACAAAAAAAACTAATGTCAAGTTTTGTTGTGTCTTTTTTTTTTTTTTTTTTTAATGTTATGACACATTTAATACCATGGGAATAAACTGAAGTATAGTAGTTTATTTGAGATGAATCTTATCTTTGGATGCTGACTCGCAATTTTGTGGAATTCGTTTTCTCGTGTGGTTTGATGACGTGTAGATTATTCTCTTTTCTCTTCCAAAGTTCCCGGTTCCAAGAAAAAAAGAAATCAAGAGCTTAAAGTTTAGCTCTCTCTTTTTAGTTTTATTCCTTCTTTTTTTTTAATCTATTCCAAGTCACTTTCGACATTTCTTTCTAATTAACTTGTTTCCCCATTAAAAGAAATCGGTATTTATATTCTGAATATAAATTAATATTCAAGAAAATTCTCATGTTGTTAAAATAAAAATAGAAAATCTGCTCATATATTAAAAATAAAGTAATTTCTACTTCTTCAATTTGAAGCGTATGAGAACAGTTTTCAATAATACAACAAACAAAATCATTGATAAAGTATTTTTACCTCAACAGTTAGGCAATTATTGTTAATATGGATATACTCTGGTTGCTTTTCCATTGTTCTATCATAGGATACTCGGTCAGTGGTTCTCAATGATTCTAATAAAAAATAATAAGCTACACATTATTTTATATTTATTTTATTTTACTTTAAGAATAAATACCAGACCAAAAAAATATTGTCTAAAGTTAGAACACTGAAATTCACCGATTCTCGAATCATTGAGACTGTAACACCACACAAAGTATGTAATGTAGTAGTTTTTATCCTTATATATTATTTCTCAAAGGGTTTTTTTTGTCGGAACGCCGTATTTCCTTTAATACTTCATCAAAATGAATGATTGAGGCATCATTTTGAAGATTACGTTCCCCGCTAATGACCAAAAATAAACAAATTGTTTAAAATTAATGTTTTCGTTAAAAAACTTTATTTTAAAAGCCTTTTTATAAAAAGGTAGACACGCTTTAACAGAAGCGGTTTATTTTTCGAAACCGAAACAACATTTTAAATAAAGCGTTTTAGACTTTAAATATATACTTTTTTGAATAAAAATGCACTTTAAAATGATATTTCATCGTTTATTTAATAAGAACAGATAAAAAAACAAACAAAGATTTATATTTTAATAAAATTAAAGGAATTATTACAATAAGAAACCTAAAAATTTGTCAACTTCTCATATATTATTTATCAAAGGTTTTTTTTTTTTATTATTTCCCTTAATACTTCATCAAATCAATGATTGACATATAATTTTGAAGATTATGTCCACCGCTAATGACGAAAAATAAACAAATTGTTTAAAATTAATGTTTTCGTTAAAAAATGTTACTTTAAAAACCTTTTTTAAAAACCTTTAGTTGTAGAAGGCACACTATGTTTAACAGCTTTTGGAGTTGCTTATTATTTCTCAAAGGTGTGATTTTTTTTTTTTTGGACGGTGCGCTCATGATTGAGACGTCATTTTGAAGGTTACGTTCACTTAAATCAACGTTTCTCCTCGCAAGTAAGTACTATATATTATTATTTATCTATTGTTTTGTATTAAACATTTATTGCCGGCAATATTCTTATTTATCTGTTGTTTTGTATTATTTATTTATTTATTTATTACTTAATTTTTCATTACTTTACAGCGTTTGCAACGTTACATTATACTTCTCCCAACCTTAATAACATTGATCTGCATGACAAGCAAAGGTAAAACAAACATTTATTACTTGGAATATTCTTATTTATCTGTTGTTTTGTATTATTTATTTATTTATTTATTACTTAATTTTTCATTACTTTACAGCGTTTGCAACGTTAC
>JAFIDM010009631.1:269424467-269462626 GCA_023159025.1 Thereuonema tuberculata | reverse complement strand
CTTAATAACATTGATCTGCATGACAAGCAAAGGTAAAACAAACATTTGTTGCCGAGAATTTTCTTATCCTTATATATTATTTCTCAAAGGTGTTTTGTTGTCGGTACGGCATATTTCTCTTAAGACTTCATCAAAATCAATGATTGAGACATCATTTTGAAGATTAGGTTCTCCGCTAATGACGAAAAATAAACAAATTGTTTAAAATTAATGTTTTCGTTAAAAAGCTTTATTTTAAAAACCTTTTTATAAAAATGTAGACATGCTTTAACAGAAGCGACTTATTTTTCGAAAGCGAAAGAAAATTTCAAATAACGCTGTAGCGTCGTAACTTCTAATACATCCTTTTTGGAATAAAAATGCACTTTAAAAAGATATTCATCGTTTATTTAATAAGAACAGATAAAAAAACAAACAAAGATTTATGTTTTAATAAAAATAAGCGGCTTATTACAATAAAAAACATAACAATTTCTCAACTTCTCATATATTATTTAGGTTTCTTTATTTTTTTTTTATCTCACTTAATACTTTATTAAAATCAATGATTGATATATTTTGAAGATTACGTTCATCGCTAATGACGAAAAATAAACAAACTGTTTAAATTATTGTTTTCGTTAAAAAACTCTTTATTTTAAAAACCTTTATAAAAATGTAGAAGGTGCCATCTATTGAATCCGTTCATTTATTTATTTCCACATTACCATTCGAATTATTGGTAATAATATTCGATCAATATATACCATGCGAATTATTCGCACGGGTCAACATTTTATAAAAATGGAGAAGGCGCCATCTATTGACAATGGGTTTAACTAACATGCACGACAGCTGTTGGATTTATTTATTATTTCTCAAAAGTGGTTTTTTGGTGTGAATTATTCGCACGGGTCAACTAGTTATTTTTTATTAGATAAATAATCTACTTCAAGCAAACCATATTTAAATACAATATTTTATCAATATGAAATTTTCAATTACGGATTACGAATTACTGTTATTTTCCTAAATTTGATTGGCTCTTCCCTCATTTTCTGCCACATTTTCCGTTGACCATTCCCTTACCATGTATTCGCTTCGGCATCTATTCGCACGATGATCTATTCTATGTCGTTTTGCAATTTTCTATTGAGCTGTCACTTCTACACCTTTCCATTAGAATTTAACCAGTATTTATCTTATCAAAGGAAAACAATGGTGTTTGCGGCCAATAGTTAAAGAAATCAAAGGCTTATGCACTTATTTCGAATGAGAGGGGTTATGATGGTTTTAGCTGTTCAACCAAAAAGAAAAACGTTATATTCTTTTGTGTATGGGAAGAGTCTACAAACAAAAAACTAAAAAAACAAGTCTAATGAACAACATTACCTTCCATTTACGAATGCGATAACCCCTTCCTCTATACACCAACGATAGAATCGACAGTACAGAGCAGCTGGTCTTGCATTTTCTGTAATGATATTGGCTCAAGATAGCATCATTAGCGATTGTATGTAATAGTGGATGTCTGTCTGTTTTTTGTATATTTTCATATCTTTAGATCTATTGGGACTATATTTTGCACATTTATAGCCTAGAGGCCTACAGGTTTTACAGGATTATTTTGTTTATTTCATTTTTTTTTTTTTTTTTATCGTTTTCTTCCTCAATGTTAATTCTGCATGACATGGATTAATGCAAAGTAGATCTCACCACAGTACTCAAGTAGATGCTTTAGGGAAGGAGGACAATATTTTGACTTTTCCCGGGTAACGCAGGTATGTTTCTATGTAATAAATTTTAGATTTTTTTCAATATTTCTGTACTTATCAAAATAAACTAAATGTTAAATAAATGTTCTACGAAATGTTTTATTGCAGAACAGGATTTAATCATGTTCATCCTTTAATTTCTCGATCTTCGAAGGTAAAAATTGGCTGAAAATCCTCCGGAAGCGGTGATTGAGAACACTGCTATAAACTAGCTATGAGGAGAGTTTGAATTCAATAGAATTCAGTCTTTCTCAAGATAAACCTGTGCTTTCGATCGAAGAATGAAAGAAATCATATAAATCTTAGTCGCAGATCGAATTCAGACCCAAGCACTTCAGCTGCTAATCATTTGGTTCCATCGTACGACTTAAAACTTTAAATTGAAATCTTTTCTTAAAATGTGTAGCCTATATAAAAGAAACTCCTTCACGAAAAACAATTCGTTTTTTAGATTTTACCATTATTAATTTCAGATCAAGTTCAGATGTGTAGTCAACATCGAACTCAAATAATTTTAATTCAGATAAATGTTAATTGAAATGAAACAAACAAAAGACCTCGACAATTTTACATTACAGTAACTGCAATATATCATCTGTAAATTATAACATTAATGCATTCAATGAAGAATTTATATTGAAAATAAAGACAAAGAAATTAAATTAAATTTAAAATTTTTATAAAATAAACCAAAGATATTTTGGGAGGCCTGTTTTCATTTCAGAGTGAAGAGAAAATTGGAGTGCATTGTAATACAATATATATAAATCGGTTTTTATAGTTTCACGTGTGGCTTTACGAAATTCCGCTTTCTGCTCCATTCAATTTTGCCTTGACTTTGATCATGTGTCATGTCTCTTGTCGCGAAGCCTTTCCGAATACCTTCAATCCATGATTTTTCTAGGTCTTCTTCTCTTTTTCTTTTTTGAAGGAATCCTTTCTAATGTCTGCTTTGATAATCTACCATTATTCATTATCAGTATATGTCTATATTTTTTCTATATCATCTCTTGTTTTGTTAACATTCATTTTTGTCAAAATCCTATCACTTGTTATTCTGTGTCTTCTAGAAGTCCTACTTAATCTTTTCATCGTATCCATTTCTTTTAGGGAGATTCTCTTCCTATCCGCTTCTTCTATGCTTCAGCCTTTATAATGGAATGCTTTTAACACTTATAAAAATTCCATTATCTGTTCTTTGAAATTTTGTTGCTCCGAAATGGGGATTAACCATTAAAGTGAATAAGACAAAGTATTTATGTTTTGGAGGAACTGATAGAAAATTTGAATTAGAAGATAATGAAGAAATTTGATAAATACTGTCACTTACTGAATATATATAGATAATGTATATAAATAAGGAATGTTATCGACTTAATAGAAATTAGAGAAATAATAAATCAAGCCAAAAATACCACAAAAAAAGATAAACACAATAACAGTGTTCAATTTCCCTAAATTTATATGGTGACCAATCACATTAAGATCGAGAAAGAAATGATGAAAGTCATTTTGCTGATGACTACTTTGATGATTACATATTCTAATTACAAATAGCGTAAAAAAAGACATGCTTAATATAAATACAGCCGTTCCGTGGTCAAGGCTTTCACGAGGCAGATGTGTCGGAACCTGGTTCGAATCCCTTCATTAGCATGGATATTTATTTCCTTGCCTAGTTTATCATGTCCATAAATTAAGGATCACGGCAGTTCAGACACATGCTATTTAATGTAAACCAATTTGATTTACATACGTATGATACAACTGAAAACGATAATAAAACACAAGAAACAACAATCGTGGCTGAAATAAATTGTTAAAATGGAAAAAAAGGAAATCTAGAGTCACACAGTTATTGGCACGTCTTGGCACAAAGCAAATTTTAATGATCTACAGAAATGTTAATATGGAATACGAGGTCATCTGACAGAAATGCATGCCTTACAACGATGTGCCATACTGCGGTTCCGATTATCCTGAGGAATAGAGTTCCCTGCAACAATGCTACAAGCAGCTCATAATGCGAACCAGTAGGAGGATTCCGTCCTGCAAAGCGTATCCCCAGCATATCGCAAGCATGCCCAATAGGGTTTAGTAGGGAGGACTTCGCCGGCCAGTATATGCGCCGGGTATGCTCTGTTTCCAGGGACTAATTGAAAAGGTCCGCTGTATGGGGACGTGCATTATCGTCCATAAACAGAAAGACAGGTCCCATGAAGAGACGGACGTATTGTTGAATAATCATATCCCGGTATATCTGGCCAGTCACAGTACCTCTATCAAAGACATGGAGAGGTGTACGAGAGTCCATCATAATGCCAGCCCACACCAGGATACCAGCTCCTCCAAAATGATCTCGTTCAGTGATGTTCTCTTGATTACATCGACTTCCTTGGGTCCCTGAGGTTAAGTACGACAGATTACTACATATGATCTATAGGTTCGCTTTCAGGCAGGACACGTGACTGTTGAGCAATTGCTTCCCCCAATTCCAATTGATCGTTAATTTACGGACATGAGTGTATAATGGCCTCCTGAGGAAAGCAAATGGGAAACCACCCCAGTATCTTTCCCAGGATATCAAAAGGATCCTTCTAGGGATTCGCCATGATGGGAACTCGAGTCCTTTGAACCTGCTTTAGAGCCATTATTTTTATCTGTATATTAGAGCATCGAATCGCCATTTACGAAAACACTCTTTAACAACTCACTCTTGTCTAGAAGACCACTGTTCTTTGATATTTGTATCGTTTATTACACAATGAAGAACAAAGAAGTAAAATAAAGTATTTTAGAATGAAGTTTGTAAGGGATATAAAACATTATCACTATTATTTTCTTCAATTTCATCAAGATAACTCAAAAACCAATTATCTCAGGATATTGAAACTTTATTGGTAAGTTTTGACTATCTTTGAATTTTATACAAATTGGATTAAGGAGATGAAGACCAAAACAATCATTATGCTTTGCATATTCATCAAAATTCAAACTATCTTGAATCTCTAACGATGGACGGAGACTATACAGTGAGAGCTTCAAAAGTTTTGTAAAAAAACTTACTACAGATAAAACTTTAAAAAAAAAAAAAAACTTTATTTTTCGAAAGCCAATTTATATATATTTTTAATTCTGAGAACTTTTTGTAGTGTTCTTTTATTGAAGAACTATTATTTTAAACTTTTAATAGTCTTCAGATAATTAATTCTAATCTTCAATCTTTTTCTTTTTTTTCTTAATCTTTCTGTCCCACTTTCCTTCTTTGCAGGTGTTGGCTGATTTTTTCTTCTTGAAATTATTGATTGCCATTTGTCTTCTGCAGGTCGTCGTAAAAATATGTTGAAGTAGAGGAAGGGAGAGAGAGAGAGAAATTAATGATCCTATATTATAATGAGTTCACTTTCTCATCATCAAAGCACGATTTAAGGCCCTAATCTATTTTAAATTGAATCAATTAATGTATAGGACTGGTTTAAAAAGGGACAAACTTGTCGGATGTGGATTAAAGAATTATAACATTGTTAACTGTAGAGCAATTTATACTTTATACAATTTATACTAAGTATATTACCTGGCTTCTCCCGGGTACTTGTTGGAAATCAAAGAATTATTAATGATTCGCTTTAGTAGCTACTTAAACATAGTGTTCTATTTATAAGTGCTGCGTTTGGAACTTTGGAACTAACTAACTTTGGTTTTTAAACAAGATCCAAAAAGAATAAGTTCACAAATTTTACTTGTGTTCTTAATTATTAGTTAACAGATTCATATATATTTACTAATTAGAAGTATGAATTGCAAGAAGCAAAAAATAATAAACTTTGAATTGTAAAACATTGCAAGAAATATCGCCAAAATATACAACTTCAAAAAACGTCAATTCTAGATGCCTGTTCGATAAAATCGATAAAAAAGCTATATAAAGATATAGCTAGTTGAAAATAAAAATAGATTGAAACAGTGAAATCTATATTGGTAAAAGAGTCTTATTAAAGGGATATTATGTGGCCATAAGCCATTGCTGACCCACCTTTTATCGCATGGTGAAAACTGCATTTAAATTGGCTTAGTAGTTTTTAAATTTTACGGGAAACAAACATTTTTGCACTTTGTTCTATACAAAGACATATCTATTACATTATTATATCTACTATTGATTACTGAGATTAGATGATCAGTAATATAATCCTAATAAAATAAATAGCAATTGGTGCAGGACTATCTCTTATTATACTGCAATTTCAATCTAGGAATACAGTAGATACTCCGCTAATATGGCGGGTTTGAGGCCAGACCTCCGCCAAAAATAGAAACACATCCTTTTTTAAGGGTCAAAAATTATTCCTAAAATGACTAAGTGCCAAAAACACCATCATAAGTGAATGAACAACTCTTCTTTGAATCATTAACTGCTTTTAGCAACGTTTCATGCTATATTTCCATGCATTTACATGAAAGTTGGCGTACCATCTATATCTGGAAAAAAAATGCTGAAAAATGCTTCACTATTAATGTATGTAAGGGTTGTAGTATTAAATTCTTTTGTTGGGAAGATATATTTGACCAGTAATGTACACACTATCCACTTACTTCTATTTCAAAGGAATTCGGAATTACCTTTAATTGAATCGATGAGTTCGAAAACAGTCATTGCTACTGTTTTTCAATATTTAGTTTTGTTTACTTTCCTATTGTTCTAAGGTAAATGTATCTTTTGAGCTGAAAACAAGTCATCTCCTCCTACTGAATGTAGAGAATAGTGAACCATGAAATCTCTATTTAGTTTGAAAATAGTTCATGTCCAGGAGATGACTTGTTTCCCAACTAATTTTAAAAATATTCTATCAGATGGCTGCAACGTTTAGCGCATGCGCAGAAGCTCGGAGGGAAACCTGTATTGAGACGCTCGTTCGTTTAGGAGTATATACATAACCCAAACTAACATGCAGTTTTGTATTCGCTTATGCTACACTTTACTTATCAGTACATACAATATAGATTTATATTTACTATATATCATGACAAAATAAAATGAGTGATTCAGAGTGTAGTTTTCCAGATGGTTCATTGATGGCATTACCAAATGCCGAGTTGAGCGCCTTCAGCAACATACTGTGATGGATAAATCGATAAGGTTTTATTAACATTAAGAAAGCTCATTATTCAAATAACATCAAAAAGAAATATGTATTCAATCTTTTGAACATTAAAATACTTCTTGAAATGTTTTGTAAAAAAGTATCCTGATGCAAAAGTGAAACACCATTTCTTCTGGCAATATTTTATGGAAAATTTCAATATAGCTTTGGGAAGACCACAAGTAGATGTTTGGAGTTGTTGCGATGAATTGAAAATAAAGTTGAAGAATCCAAATTTATCTTACAGTGCCAAACATAATGTTGTATCTGAGCTCATGATTCACAATAGACATGCAAAACATTTTTATGCAAAAATTGATGAGGTAAAGGAACTGTGTACTCGTGAAGATCCAACTAACATCGTAATTGATTATATGCAGAATCTGCCATTTCCTGACATTCCTGTACAGGAAATATTTTATCATAGGCAGTTAAGGGTGAAGAAATTTTGTAGCAAAAGGACCGAATGATGTTTGTTCGTTCTTGTTAGATTAGATATCAATATAAGAAGATATAAAAATACTGTATATTTTTTCTATGGCTGCCCAGGGCAGAATGGAAACCACACAGTTGTGAGATTTCTAATGTCTCTTACTGCTCGCTTCGATGAGATGAAAGTGGCTCCACTATCAATAAAGGAAGCATATTTTGCAAAAGTTCCAATAAACCATTGGGACCATCTTCTTACTACCAATAAGAAGATTGAGGATAACCAAAAAGTTCTGCAGTACATTGCAAGTGAATTTTATCTTTCAATGAAGAAATTTGTATGTGGCCTTTCACTGATGTTAAACATCCTCCAGAAGAGGATATCTGAAGCTAGAGACTTCAAGTTTATTAACAAATTGCTTTTTGATAATTTCATGTTTCTTATTGTTGGTAATGTGCATATTGACATTTGACTATTGGTTATTGCTTTCAATATTCTACATCCGATACTTTCAGTAAAAATTAAAATATAATAATCTGAGATGTATATAATGTATATAATCTTGTAATCTGAGATGCATATCATTTCTTTTATAATCTGAGTGAAAATAGAAAAGCTTAGTTGAAAATTTTCACTTGTTTCAAATTAATTCTATTTAAAAAGGTACCTACAGCATATGTAAGATTTTATAAGAAAAAAAACAAGTCATCTCCAAATTCTAAACAAATTTCATTTTAAAAAAATAAGCAATATTATTATATAATATTGATGGCATCTTGAATAACTAAACCCATTTGATCTTGAAAAAATTAAAACCTCTGTATGTCTGTTGTATATTGAAAAATTCAGTTTTTTGTCTCTCTTGTAAAATTAGTTTTGATGGAGGTGACTGGTTTTCGAACTCCTCGATTCCATTGTAAGTAATAATAATGACGAAACTGTCGATTACATATATTCTACTATTAAAAGCCAGTATTACTGTAATGCAACTTTTTGACACTGCAAACATCTGATAATTCTTCATACATGGGGGGAAAAAATTATCATTGAGAAGAGTGTAAAAGTGGAACCTCACTGACACCGCTATAACTCAAAACAACACGCTGATGATTAACGCATCAAATTCCTCTCCTTCGCTAGGTGCAATGAATTTCAAAGAGATCTCATCCATATTAGGGGAACGTGTCGGTGGCTTCTTATTTATTTATTTTTTTTAATAATTTATAGACTTATCAGTTTCTGTAAATGTACAATATTGTTAGGAGAGTTTTAACAGCAGGAAATATAAAGAGTAAACACATTCTACGGAACATATATATATATTTATTTATATTTTACTCATATTTTTTTTTTGTAGTCATATTTTTTTTAAAAAAAAAAGAAAAAAAAAAAGAAAGACCTCCATACTTATTTTATTCTCTTTTATTCTTTTTTATTCTCTAAACTATCAAAATAGTTTACGTAAAATGTAGCTTATTTTAAAGTAATTTCTGGATGTTTTCGTGCATCTTGAAAAACACTAAATTCAATATTATAATGTATAATATCGAAACATCTATAATTGAACACTACATTTAAGTGTTTATTGTATTTATATCGCGAAATTTTATGCTCTTTTGGAGCTGAATATATATATTCACTCGTATATGGGTTTGAGGGCCAACCTTCCACGGATTTTGAAATATTTGATTTTTTTTTTCATTGGATTTTCTATATTAGCTTAAATGTTAAAAATGCGATAGTTAGGTTACTATTATTGGTGATAGTTTATATGATAACGAAGTGGTCTTGTGTGGTGAAGGTCTTGCGAACGAATCTGCTGCAAGTTTGTCTTTTTCTTTTTTTTTCTTCATTGTTGATGTTTTTTTTGTATTTTTTTTTTTTTTTCTTGGTTTTGTTTTTCTTTTTTCCTTATGTTAATATACTTTTATTATTTTTGTTCTTTCTGGCTTACATTAGTAATGCAATTAGAATCTAAAAACAATTAATCATATAATTATTATTTAATTCCCTGCTTCCTTTTAATTAGAAGATAAAGTAAAATATTACTTTTTTGTTGACTTTATTACTTTTATAAATGATGAAATATCATTTAATTTCTTCTTTTTATTTCTTCGTAATTTTTCTTCAACCTTTTTTTTTTTCTTTTTTATTCGATTAGTACATTAGTTAATAGCTTAACCTTCCATTAAAAATAAATATTAAATATAAGCCAGAAAAAATACGATTGGAAATATATATACATAATCTCTCTAATTTTTTAATGTATGAGCCACATGCATTAACATAAAGAAAAAGGAGAAAACAAATGATGAAGAAAAAAAAGAATATGAAAGCAAAAGAAGAAGAGGAAAGTAAATGATATTGGTCATTTATATAAATAATAGTCATAAAAGTAAAGTAATATTTTAAATAATAAATTATCCCCTATCATTGGAAGGTAAATTAAAGGCGATAATATTGAAAATTTCTAGTTGCATTAAGAATATAAGTCAGAAAGAATAAAAAAATAAGTAAAAAAAAGTACAGAAACATAAGAAAGAAGAAAAAACTAAATCAAGACAGAAAACGAAGAAAAAAATTAAAGAAATCAATGATAAAGAAAAAGAATGCAGCGGATTCGATCTCAGGACCTTGCCCGGACGAAACTGTCACGCTGAGCTGCCACCGATAACAGTAACGGAACTACCGCATTTCTAACAGTTAATCTATAACAGGAAATCCAATGAAAACAACGTCAAATATCTCGAAATTCGGTGGAGGCTTAGCCCCCAAAACATATATTTATTTTTTTAAAGTACTTCATGTACTGTAATATACAGAACTATTTGAATGTACAGGTTGCAAAATTCTTGATAACATTGAAATATTAAGTACTGTTTACAATATTTATTGTTCAAATGAAAGTTTCTTAAGTTTATAATAAATTTTCAAAAAATTCCACCGTCAACATTATTGCACATTTCAGTCAGGCGCTTCAGACATTACAGTGAAGAACAATACCGAGCGCCAAATTCAAATGATGTACATTCAAATAACTTTATCTCGGAAACCGTTTGGAATAGGATCCATGTTCATAAATCTTTTTTTCTCAGAATGACCAATACTATCTATGACTTACCAGAACCTATGACTTATTAATCCTTGGAAAAGGAAATTTCGGCGTATAAGTAGACATAAGTCAATATTTAATTAATGTTTTAATCTTTATTTTGGGATTTACATGTTTCGCGTTAAAATGACTTATTTTTAATCTATTGCAATTTCTGAAATTCTGAAATCATTTATTTATCATTTCCCATCATCTGATAGTTTTCAAGATAAGTTTAATGGTTTCATTTGGCTGATATCCTAATGTCGGCAAACATTGTATTTAATGTTTTGGTGTAACGATATCATCCACATTCATTTACAAGTTCAATTTATCAATCTATTTGGAGATCTATTTTCAAATGCTGTTTAAAAAACTTGAATTTGTATTGTTTCTCAATACAAATAAAATGAATAAATATAGCAATAAAGAAAAAATATCCTCGGTAAAGATAAACAATTTCTGGTATCTTAAAATACTTAAGACTAGTTATTTGACTGTTCCAATTCATACATTACATACCCTTGACCCACCGGGATAGTAATTGCCCAGGATCCTACGTGCATCGTAAGATATATATTATTTTGAATTTGCTTATACTTTTTCTCCCGTAATCTATATGATACTATAATATTCGAGTAGTACTTGAAGCAATGGAAAGGAATCCAGAGGCAAAAGTTTGAACTTTCGCGAGCAGTGACGGATCCTACTATTAGTTTCAAATAAAATTTCAAATTTCGTTAACAGATTATTGCCGACAGTTAAATCAAACCAGCACCGGAAGTTTATGAGTAATACTTGGATGATATAACACAAGGTAACTAGTTTCAGGTAGTCATAATATACTTCATTCTTCTTCTTCTTTTTAATTTTTTTATTTCTTTTTCTTATTTCGTGTTGACGATCAACTCTTTCCCTGGGGTCCATTTGATCTTAGTCCATTGGCTTTTCTATCTGTCATGACAAATCTCAGCTCAACCACCAGTTCTTTGAGTGTAATTGGAGCTAATACCAACTTGAACGGCTTCCATTGACAGAAAGGGGAATTTATGGCTGAGCTGGCGCTGTCACAGTCGTAACTCCGGATTATTGATGCCGGATAGAGGCTTAGTTGAATGCATTAACAGGAAACAGAATCATAGTGGGACCTGACGTGGGTGTTCGATGAAAACTCGCTACAAATTTCATCGGGTTTTACAAGGAGTCTTAGACGGAAGCGAGAAATGAAACCTTTAAATTTCAGTCTAGTCCAAACAAGCTGAGAATAATTAGAAGAATTTATCACATCATTATTTACAATACATACAGTGATCGTAAATTATGATGTCAAATACTGAATAACATTCGATTCTTAACATTAAAAATTGATAATTTTTTTTTTCTTATGAATCCTGTTAATAAAATCAAATTATTCCACTCTGGGCCCGGTGGTTTAAGGGAGATCTCGGCTATGGTTGGTAATTTTATCCAGGTTTTTTTCTCCAAATAGTTGACAGCATTCAAACGAATACCAGTTTGCTTTGCCAGAATTAAGGGGAAGAGCACTGGACTGGCCCTCCTACTCTCAGGATCTCAACAGTTAGGCCGGTGATCACAGAATAGATCTTACCCTTATTTAGGATACAAACATTTGCTTTAAAATTTACAAATAAATAAATAAATAAATAAATAAAACAGTAACTAATAAATAAAAAAAAACCTGCCGTTATTATCTGCTTTATTTCACTTACTTTTTTTTTTTTTTTGAAGATAAATTATTACTGCAAGGACTATTTTCCTTGCGTTTAGAATGAATGTAATTTTTTCTTTCTACCTCTTTAGCAGGGGCTAGTATTTTTTATAAAAGATCATTTCGTTACTTTCAAATAAATAAAAACTTTCCCATAGTTAAATTGGAGAAATGTCTGTGAATTGAACTTTTGTTGACAACCCGTCAAATCCGTGGCGTGGATTACTTCCGAAGCAGTGGCGTCTGTTGCAAATGCACTGTTTCATTAGATTTCTTCGCTCGTCCAGCTGGGCTTGGGTAATTGTGCTAATCATCTCTTTGCAAAATTCTCTTCCAAAAGAAATCGATCAACTTTGTTCCGATCGAAAGAAGTTTGACTAACGAGATTTGAAGTTAGGTCCGTCTATTCGTACATTACTATTAAGAAAAAGCAAGAATACGGAGATGAATTATTAAGCCCATGGTAGAAACTTACGGATGATGTAACATTCCTCAGCAGTTCGGTTTTCATGAGGTAGATAAAGAGACATTGGTTATACACTTAGATTCTTGTAAATGATTTACGAAACGTTGTAGTATACCTTTACCTTACACAACATATTCCATTGAAATTATCTACATATCTCATGGTAGAGATTAAGTTTATTATTTTCAAGTTATTAAATTCTTAATCTATAAAATAACAATTCAAACTTAAATCCTAAAGGAAGGATTTCATTTAAAAAAGCAAAACAATTCTAAAGAAAAGGTTAAAGAATATTTTGATTGCGATGAAATTTGAGTGTTAATTGTTTATGAGTTTTTTTCTTTATTATTTATGTAATTCCAGAATTGAGAGATAAATTTTCTCATAATAAGTTTGATCACTGATCGATTTGTCCAAAGCCCTTGGATCTAATTCTGAGGCAGCCTTAACCGAATAACTTTTGATGGACAGAAAAAAAAATATTACGAATGTTACGGAACTATTGAATATAATTAGAAAGAGCGAGAATTTTCTTACCAATTAAAATTGCTTAGGAATGATGAATAAATAGTTCTGAAGTCGAATGTTCTCTTGAAGTTTCGAACAGTTCATCTTAGGAATGTGTTATGATTGGCAGAGAACATATTCGATTGTTATCACTTATAGAATACTTGATTTAGTCCAAATATAAAATATTTGTATATTTTGCCAATCACAAATATGAAGCAAAGATTCAAATAGATTAAAATTAAAAATGAAAGAAGCTCTATTAAATCAAAAATTCTATAGCAACGTTTATCAGAAAACAACTTGAAATGAACAGATTTATTTATACACCAATATGTCAAAATTATGTTAACACTTAAGGAATGAATATTTAACTTTTATTTTCATTTTTTCTCAGATATAATGGGAGAGAGGTTAACTCTAGAAGAAAGAAGAGTGTGGCAACCTAGATGTTTCGGTCTCCAACCATTGTCCGTAGGAAGTTCCATTCTAGTCCTAACCTGTTGCCCTGCGATTTCTGGTTGTGGTGAGAGAAGAAAGTGTACAGCACGAAAGTTCGGAATATGATAACAATGGACAGCAGGTTGATAACTTGCCTACATAATACTCCACATATACAAAGCAATAAATGTTGCTAAATATTGAACCCACAATAACTTTACAATAAATGATTTTTTTTTTTTTCCATTTAAGTGTTAACATAATTTTGACCTACCCTGTATTTCTTTATAGTAATTGAATATTATAACTTTGTGTATGATTTATATTTATATTCTTTGAATAATGTATAGGAAATTTAGTATTAGCAATACACTGTTTAAATCGAAATCATACGTACACACCATTATTTTAAGAAAATTGTTTCAAATCTATGAATATGTACATCATTATATGAGACGTGATAGATAATTACGAAGTATATAAAAAAAATCTTACGGAGTAAATCAAATATTATTTAATTGCAAACATGCTTATTGTTTTTTTTTTTTGTTTTTTTTTTTATAAATATATTATCATTTAATGCTGAATAGAAGAATGAAAATAATTCTTCTATTCATCATTAAATATAATTTTTTTCTAAATAAAACAGCGAAATCATGTTATTAAATTTTTAAGTCTCATAAATTACGAAATTGGATCTTTTTTCTTTGGCGGCAGAGCTATCATTTTCTGCAAAAATCTTCAACAGATATTGCATTTCGAATAGGTAAATTTTATTCTGCAGTTATCATCATTACTACTGTCAACCATTTTCGATACAGTTCTTTTTTCTTCCTTTTTTTTAATCTAACTTCTTTTTCTAATAGACTCTAAGAAAACTTCTCATTTCATGCATCCATCTCCATTGTGGAAATTTTCTTGATCTCCTCTCATTCCTCAAAATCCAGTTTAGGATTTCTGTTACCCATTTATGATGGTTTCATTTTGTTACGCATCCTGTCCAATTCCATGTACCTTTCTTCTATAGTAAGTGTAATGCCAGCTACTACGATTTACTCTTTAATGAAAGCATTTCATTACCAATTTTCGTCGTGCACGAATAACTCATGGCATCCATCCTTAATATATATCTCTGAATTATGGTTATGTCTCTGCTGCTTACATAAGTACAGATACTAAATAACTAAATAATTTTAAGTAATTAAAAAAATTAGGGTTAAATAATTCTCTTTTTAAAATTTGGTAGTTTTTTCATTACTTCATTATTGTATCATTTCTGCCAAAAATTCACTTCATTCGAATTTAATTGTACAATTAACTTCCATCGCAGTGACTTCATCTACAACAATTTATTACACACCTATTGACTATAGCTAGTGGTAAACAATTTGACTGTGAGCTGGAGGAGTTGTGTTCAATCTCCGATGGAAGATTAATCCAGACAATTTTCCTTCAGACAAATTTGAAGAATCCAGCCCTTTGAAGAGAAAGTACTGGGTTTCTTTCCCAGAAGTTAAAGGCGGGTAGGCTTCACGCTGACCACCCTATCTCAACGTAGTCATAATGGTCCGGAAACGCTGGCACTAAAGGTCTGTAGTGTGGTGCTACAAAAAAAAAATACATTTTCCAATTTACTTTGCTTATCTTTTTGCTTCAAAGAATGAGCATTCCAAAATAATTAAAATTTCATGTCTTAGATTAACTTCTAACTATCTACAAGCTCTTAGATTTAGAACTATGTAGCTGTTAGGACATTTTACTGATTATTTCATGAATATCAAAAGCAATGCACGATACTGTTGTATAAAGTATCGAAATTAAGTTATCATCAACGCTAAACGAATAATTATTAGTAATTAATAACAGCACAGCAATGTAAAAATCTGTAATACAGAAGCAGATACGAACAAATTGACTTATTAATTGAATTTTACAATTTTCAAGGTTTTCAAAATTTAATCGATTATTAAAAGCTTTTTTTCGAATTTCGAAAGCATCTTTATCAAATTCTTATCTACTAAAGGGGTTTTATTAGTATTTGACTGCCAAACCTATTGTTTTGTGATGCTGATGTTGCAATTTTCTGAAGTATAAATCACTTGGATTGTTTCTAGATGTAATTGGATGTCGTGTGAACAATGGGTGAGTTCTTGTGGAAGACATATTGGATCCGTTCTAACTTTATTTGCAGCTGACATGAATATTTGAGAGACGATAGCTGGAGAAGGACGTAAATGTCAGCTCTAGTGAATTATACGATCATTAGGTCCTCAGGGAGTTGAAATGTGAGCAACTAATATTAGGAAGGAACAACAGAATAGAGGAGAGAGAAAGGAACCATTATGGGAAGAAATTTATTGAGAAAAAAATTATGGGCCACTGATTATTCGGACCACTGATAATTAAAATTATAAAAAAAAATAGGAAGTCAGAATATTATTAACTTCTCAAAAAAAAAATGAAATTGTAAATTCGATTAAAATCAGGTAAGATAATAAAAAAAATAGAAATTTTCTTTATTTTTAGTTGTTAGGTCTTTTGTAAGAAAAAAAAGCATGATTATGTTAAAATTGTGAAATTGGTAGAATTTGAAGGGATATTTTATCTTTTTAGAGGGGGGGGGGCATCCATGTTTGCAACAGTTGAATCATTGAAAATACACTCACACACACATAATATATAAATATAAATACTTCATTACAGATAACAAAATATATTTGATGATATATTGTCTATTGAATGTAATAAAATAATTGAATAAAAACGAGTTTATAAATAGTAAGAATAGTATTTTCATAAAATTTACTTCATATTTTTATTGCAATTCTAATTTACTTCGTTGTTTATTTATGTAGTATCTTAACTACAACTCATTACAGGACGGCCACAAATTATAAATAATCCATTTTATGTTAGCCTATAGTGGAGCGGCGTAGTATAAAAATTTATAACAACTAGTGGCAACCCGTGAAATATTCACGGAAGTAAACAGATTCCACATTTTTGAAATACCGTGACATTTTTCAAAAACGACAAGATTGAAAACGATGTTCTAAGCTCATTTTTTAAAAGCCATGACTTCCATAACAGCCCACGTATAATTTGAATGATGACTAAGCAATAAAACAAATATGTATTTTGATCACGGTAACTCTTGCAAGCATGTAATTATCCATATTTAGAGGTTAGTTTCGAAATATGCTTGAAGAGTCAATAACGTGTGAGATCACGTGTAATTAATAATACGTGTATAGAAGTTCATGACTTAAAGTTCCTGACAGTATATATATACTGTACATATAAACACACTAAAAAAATTGTACATACATATAAACACACTAAAAAAATTGTACATACATATAAACACACTAAAAAAATTGAAACTATATACAAATGCAAAATTGATTTACTAGTTTCGCAGTAGCCAGCGCAATGCTTTCTCATTAAAAAAAGTTAACCTCCTACCCTAAAATAATGTCGATCCAGACGAAGAAATGTTGGTGGCGCCACCTTGTATTTTGTTTCTGCTTAACTACTATTTCTGTAGCGCTATTGAGATGACACGGAAATGTTGGTAGCACCATTTTTTATTTTGTTTCTGCGTAAATACTGTTTCCCTTGCGAGTATTGAGAAATGTTGGTGGCGCCACCTTGTATTTTTGCACATTTTCGCGCGGTTCTCAGCGTTCGAGGTCACGCACTTCCCTTGTGAGCGATAGTTTTATCTGGTATCTTGATGTCAAAGAAAAATTAATCATATCTAAGAAGTTTGTACTCATAGACCCTTTTGCGCCTTCAACATCGCAACAACAACCGACGACACAAAGTGGGAGTTATGTTTCATTTGCCAAGAGGATACACTGCAACCTTTAAAAAATCCAAATTTATCAAAGAGAAAAGACAGTGGTTGCAGCTACAAATTATTGGCTGAAAATCTTATCAAATTTGATGAACTAAGTTCTCTGCCGAACAATTGAATTTGAATCGATGAAATAATGGTGAAGATATTGAAATGACTCTTATTAACAATAAAGCTAAGTGGCACCACTCATGTAAGCTGAAATACAACAATACAATGATTCAAAGAGCAGAAAAGAGAAGTAGAGAAAACCTTGAAGTTCAAGATGAGGATCAAGCTATCAAACCTAAGATCACAAGATCACACTCGGAGACGATTACCCCAGAAACTTGCTTTTTCTGTGAAGAATCAGCAAATAATAATGCACGTCTTCGTGAAGCTTTAACATGCCAGCTAGACAGACGTGTAAGAGCAAGTGCAACATTAGTTGAGGACACAGACCTCCTGGCTTGAATGAGTGCAGGGGACATGATTGCTTTGGAAGCGAAATATCACAATAAGTGTTTAGTAGGCTTATATAATCTGGCAGGCGCTGTCAAGACAGCACAAGAGACTGGAACAGACAGGGAAAAATAAGATATCAGGTATTGTTTGTGCAGAATTAGTAATGTACATTGAGGAGATACATGAGCAATCAGACTGTGCTACAGTATTTAAGTTATCTCATCTAGTCCAACTATATGTCACAAGATTGGAAAGTTTGGAGTCAATCTTGATTCTAAAGTTCACAGCACTAGACTGAAAAATAGAATACTTGCACATTTTCCAGATCTACGATCCTACAACAAGGGTCGAGAGGTTTTATTAGCATTTGATGAGGATATTTGTGCTGCCTTAGAAAAAGCATATGAAAATATTGTGGGAGATATGAATATTAATATATTATATGATCCAACAAATTCCTTTGTTCAAAAATATATAGAAATTTACCATACTTTTGGTTTAAAAAATTATATTAATACAACCACAAGAGATATATCAACTTCAAAAACATGTATTGACCATTGTTCGCTAAAGCAGATATAATTCATTTTATTGGAAATGTAATACAGAATGATATATCTGATCATTATATGATAATTATACAACTAAAAAATTGCGAATGTTCCAATGTTCCATGTAGTGGGGCGGCATAGTAAAATAATTGTGCATTTTCTGATACAAGCATAAAATTTTTATTGTTGATACATTATATGAACATGATTTTAAGATATTGGGGCACTTTATATTGCGCAAGCGATGAGATTTGGGAGCTATTTTAAATTCTGTTTATTTTCTTATTGAAGCTATTTTAGATTTTGCATATTTTTGGGCGTTAGAACTTTGAAGTTGGTATTTAATGGTTAAAATAAAAAAATACAGTAAATCTATAATAAACTGATAATAACATATTTATTGAAACATAATAATATAAGTTACAGCTGTTTTTTTATGGATAAGTAATACAAAGTTTAAATTTAAACATACATAAATTTATTGAACACTCGCTAGAGAACCCTGGAACACTCTCCCTCGCATATGCATAGATTCGTGCATGGTAAATTGCTTTTCTTGCATTTGCAGCCTTTCTTGCATCCCATCGTGCAACCATAACGAATTAGCTGATCACATGCTTTAGCTGCTTCAGGGATTGTTATCCATTCTGGAACATATAGGCCATCATTCATTTTACACCAACCCCAACTTGTCTCAGGAGATAGTACAGGACTTGGAATCTGTGTCTGCCCCCATATGTAGCAACCCCGATATATGGTTCTCTTAACATGTTGCCATAGTCATCTAATATTGGTGGAATTCTTTGCATTGAGCTTGTTCTTGTCAATAGCTTCTTTCTGGTTTTGTTGATGTCAGTACTTGTGCTTGTGTGATCGTATAATAATATGGTGAATCTCTCTATTGCACATCGTTTCCCTAGGAATACTGGTCGGGGTACAAGTCAAATTCAGTAGTGCTTGTGTAAACTCTGGCATCGAATTCTAAGTACTCCATCCTGTCACTTTATCATGTCCAACAAAAGAAGAAACTGTGTCACATCCTATTACATTCATCTGCAGTTTACATTTTTCTAAGTGATATTAGGAATTAGTTAGGTTAAATTCTTTGGAACTGTTCTTTATAAATTTTGTAAAACCATTCAGTCATCGGCTTCACTTTGACGTTTACCAACGTATGGATAATTGAGGATTTGATGCTTGATAAGATTTTCTTATAACCTAATTTTAAAAACCAAATTTTCGATACCAGATAAAATCATTAGCTTTTAGTTTGTTTGTTTTCTTAATTTTTGTTTTTGATGGATTTATTTTCTTAATTTGAATCCAAACTTCTTTAATTTTCTTATTTCATTTTCTTAATTATGGATTAAAACTGATATATTTCGTTAAAAATTAAAAAAAAAAGGTTCTCATCTGATATGAGCAAATTGAAGAACTAAGAAAAAAATTTAAATATCTTCATTAATAACAAATTACCCTGAAGTCTAATACCATGAAAAATCTTTGCAATTCATTAAAACCGTTGCATTAAGTTGTTGAAATAATGAAACATATGAAAACTGAATAAGTTTCTAATGATGTTGTATCAAGAGTGGCACAAAAGTCAACATCCATTATTGCTAAAGGCTAACCATTGCAATGAGTAGCAAAGACTTTACACCACTTTGTACATTCTCTAAAAGGCATTTGTATCTACAATTGTACAATTAGTTTTTGAAAGAAGGTAATACTTAATGTTATGTATCTGGGTATACTTTTTTTTTCCCAATTAATTACAAGATATTACAGTTTCGATCTAACGCCTCTTCATATGCATCGGAGAGAAAAGGGGCTAGAATAAAGTTATAAAGCATTTTTTTAAGTGGAAACACGTAGATATTTTTTTTTCTTAACAACTTTTAAAGTGTTCTTACCATGCAGATTTTCGAAATTTGACAAGGCAACTATATCTACAAAAAAAAGAAGAAAAAAAAAGCTCTTGATACTTTAAATATAATGAGTATTTTAAACACTGCTTAAAATTGCTTTAATTATTGAAATACTGGTACATAAAAAAAATTGGGGTTTAAAACTTAAGAAAATTTTTCAGTAATTTTTTCATCTAATATTCAAGAATGCTAAAAGATTGTGATTGTTCTTCATTTTTCATTCAGTTGATGAATGCTATTTTATGAAGCGTGAAAATTTTTTTTTTTTTAAATTCCAAGATGGCGGGTTATCGATTATTATCAGCAACTTCTGTGTTTGCCATTCTGCTGCAGAGATCATCTGAAAGTCACTTGTTTTTCAGAAGAGAAAACAATAGAGATGTTAACAAAAAAAAATAAATTGATTTTTGTGATTGGGTTGTTTGTTCTTACCTCTAAAGGGAATCCTTTTTTCTTTTTTTGTTTCAATTGGAATTTCCTGTTTTCCAGCATCAAGGGAAAATAAAAAAAGGGGGAGGGGTGATCATTATCCGCTGAGACCTCAAGGTCAAATACAAAGTAAATTTAATTTATCAGGAAAACAAAACAAACTAAATTCTCAGCAAATTTCTATCAGTCCCAGATGATCAATTGAGGTAACGGATAATTGCTTCAGATCTTTGGTTTCTTTCCCGCTGAGTTTATTTTTCTCATTCTGGCTCTTTTTTTTGTTCTCGGTTGACTCAAAAACTGTTTTTTTTTTTTTTTTTTTTTTTTTCTTAACTGATTTGTTAAAGAAATACAGGGTGTATCAAAACCTTCTGTAAAAATTTTAATGGGAGATAGGAAGTACCAAGTCAAACTCTTTTTCGTCTACGAATGTTGGCCGCTGACGGCAACCATAGGTGCTAGAGGGCGCTACTGCCTGGCCACCAAGATCATCCAATTTTAACATGTGTCGATTTCTTCCTCTGGAGACCCATTAAGAATCTCGTGTATGAGATTCACATGAAGACTTTGTCGCAAGAATCGCTATCGCTGCTGCAACTGCTCGGGAAATGCCAGGAATCGTTTAAAATGTATGGCAATCAATGTTTCGACGCTATCATGCATACAATTGCTGTTGCCGGCTGCAACTTCCTTGAATAAACATATAGTTCATACTTGTTTCCATTCATTTCTGTCTAGACGATTGCAACGCCGCAATATATCGCCCTCTAGCACCGAAGGTTGCAGTCAACGGACATATATTCATAGACGAAAAAGATTTGTCATGGTGCTTTGTATCTCCCGTTAAAATATGTACAGAGGGTTTTCATACACACTGTATATTATTTTCACTTTTACACAGCAAAAGACGACAATATTGAAATATTGGCGGCACTGGTTTACTGTTTAAAGGAGTCAGGCTCAATGTAGGGGAAGTAAATGTAAATCCCATAAGCGTTGAGTACTTTTCGCTGTTAAATCTGTAGATGGCTTTTACGGATCATCCAGCCACAGTGATGCCAATATCAGAGATTTCCCTCCAAAAAGATTTTTTGGTTGTTGACGGAGGTAAAAGCCCGTGCTGGGGGCAGACGGAATGTAAAGGTTTACGATTTATAATTGAGAGATTTTCAGGCCTGATTCAGAGGTTTTTTTTTTTTTTTATACTAGTATACACTATATGATAATTTAATTTAAGAATAGTATGGAATATAGACTAATATATAAATGTATTTTTTAGCTTATGAGACGGTTTTTGTTTTTTTTGTTTTTTTGAATAAAGGCGTTTGTGTGTTGAACAGACCCTTCGATTTCTTAATTTTCTTAGGTGAAGTCAACTGATACTTCCTAATAAATGACGTGATTTTCTGGTAGGGTCCTAGAAATTTATGTAACTTATAAAAGTACTGTATATGTGTGTTAGATTATTAATATATTTGAATGTATAGGTAAAGTCATGGCTACAGTGAACAGGCCTAATAATAGTTACAGTTTACAAAATAATAAACGTTTTCCATTTCCTCCTTTTGTCTGTACACTCAAAAACTGGAAAAAGTTTAAAATCACGCAGATCCATAGCATCACTCAACATCATAGCATCAGGCGCAGGACCCTTTCTGTTCCATTTAGGAGCTTCCAATTTTTAATTAAAAACCTGTCTGATAGGATATTAGAATTCCAATTGTTTTACATGAATTAATTTTGTAGAAATCTTATCTGTAGTTCCATATTGTCTATATTTCTTCGAAGGATGAAAATTAAAAAAAGAAAAATAATTCTTACTCTAGCTAAGTTTGAACTTAATTTGGAAAAATTGGCTTCTATTTCCAAATTGCGTTTAGTGTCTTTCGATTGTACTAATCAATTTCTTTCTTGTTATTTTTTATTTTATCAACGCAATGTTAGTGAAATCAATATTTCCTACCTTTTGGAAAAGTGAAAAATGTTTTGAAAAGTTTTTATCGCAGCTGGAGGATGGAAGAAAATATTTATATTAATTAAATATTTACATTATATTTAAATATTTAATTTTTTTATATTTAAATATTTATATTTATATTAATTAAATATTTATATTAAAAAAAATTGATAATCAATAAAACACTGTTTAAGAGGATTTTTTTTATGAGAACATTTTTTCCCTCTTCGATGCAATTCAAAAGGCCAAAGACAAAATCCGCTCCCTATTTTTTGCTGCGGATTTAATTACTGCTGCACATTTTGAACTATCGTCCATAACTAAATATATAAGTAAATAAGTAAGTGAATAAGTAAGTAATAAGAAGTAAATAAATAAATAAAAAGCATTTGAATAACTGGCTTCTGATCACGAACGAATGTAAACTGCTGGACCTCGAAAATCAAAAGTCATCATTTGTTGAGTAAAGAAGTAACGTATAAAACTTAAGACAGTTAAAGAATAATGATAATAATCATAAACAGTATGTACAGCATCCATTCTTTAGCACTAAATTGATATCATATCCCTGGTATCTGAAACTTACTTGAAACTTCTGCTATTACTTTTCAGATGGTGTATCTTGAACTGGCGTAGCTAAATTGAGGACAGTTTTGTTGTGTAAAAACCAGGGCTTTGGAGCTGACAAAATTTGTAATTGCTCCGCTCCAGCTCCGCTCCGACATGAAAATACTTGCTCCATGCTCCGCTCCGTGCTCCGCTCTATGCTCCAAATACATTTTTAAGTCGTATTACCAAGGATCAAATATTAAAAACAAGCAGTTTTTTTAACTAAATTTTATTAATCATCATAACTAGTCGGCTACCCGTCGCTTCGCTCCGGAAGCCTCGCTTATGTTACGGAAAACAATTTTTTATTTATTAAAAAAAACACACACATCCACACACAAATTACATCACGGAAACTAAAACTAAAATTTTTTAATTTTTTTTAAATTTAATTTTTGATGTTTATATTCTCTCAATCTACGACTGCTTTTAGAACCAGCGTGTAAATCATCTATCTACGATATATTTTTATTTTTTATAGAGATTGAAATGTAGGCCTCGTGGTCTAATGGCTAAGACGTCTAACTTCTGAGCAGTATTTTTACCTAATAGAAATAGTGCATCTTTCTTTCTTGACTCTCTTTTTTTTTTATTCCTATTGATACTTTTCAGTGGTTTTCGAGTTAGAAATAGTGATGGTTTTTGAGTTACAAATAGTGATTTTTCAGTATTCTATCTAATAGAAATACTGCTTCTTTCTTTCTGGACTCTCTTTTTTATTGCAATTGATACTTTTCAGTGTTTTTGAGTTACAAATAGTGATTTTTCAGTATTCTACCTAATGAAATACTGCTTCTTTATTTCTTGACTCTTTTTTTTATTCCAAATGATACTTTTCAGTGGTTTCTGAGTTTAAATAGTGTTCAGTATTCTATCTAATAGAAATACTGCTTCTTTTTTGAGTCTCTTTTTTATTCTAATTGTCACTTTTCAGTGGCTTTTGTGTTCCAAATATTGATGGTTTCTGAGTTACAAATAGTGATTTTTCAGTATTCTATATACTAGAAGTAAGGCTTCTTTCTTTTTTGACTCTCATTTTAGTTAATTGTCACTTTTCAGTGACGTTTGAGTTACAAATATTGATGGTTTTTGAGTTGCAAATAGTGATTTTTTCGGTATTCCACCTCAAAAAAAGAGTGCTTCTTTCTTGACTCTGTTTTCTTTACTCAGACATCTGCTGTGTACACGCACAATATCACATTTTTCAATATCACATAGAATTTGGTTAAGTAAGAATATTTAAAATATTGCAACGTTTCGGCAATTATAGTTCTAATTGTCAGTTTCGAATTACAAATAAACTGACGGATGGGAAATAAATAAACAATCTTGAGATTCAAAAAAAAAGGTTGAATACATTCTTTATTGATGGGGGAAAGGAAAGGAGATATAAGTCAAAAAACAAGATGAAGAGAGTAGTAGTCCCTGTGGCCTAATGGATAAGACATCTGACTTCGGATCAGAAGGTTGTAGGTTCGATTCCTGTCACGGATGTTTCATTGTAAAAATTATTTCTATTTTCCATTCTCACAGAAAATTGCGCAGGACAGACACACACACAGACAGACAGACAGAGAAATAAACGATTTTAGTAATATAAATTAATTCTATAAAACAGAACAGCTGACAGTAAGTCATCTTTCATTGCCTGTCTTGTATCATTTAATACCAATTTTAAGGCAGAAAATAATCACTCGACACTGGCTTGTGTAGTGGGCATACTCGATGCAACTCGACAGGCAGCTTGAATTCGGTGTGGGTAACCGTCCACAGCTTCAAATGCTGATTTTACTTTGAGCCTACCCATAACCTCGATTACATGACAATCTTGGTGAAAATTCCTCTCAAATTCTTCTTCATTCGAAAGTTGCATTTCTGAAACTCTCAGACGTTTTTCCAGCTTGTCCAGTTCTTTTTCAAAATCATCATCTTCTGAAGAATTGTCTGCTGAAATCGAACTATTTGTTTTTCCTTTCTTGCTATTCGATGTGGTTGCTCGGTTTCAATTGTTGAGGGTCCAGCCTTTCACTCTCTTGCCTCATATCAAAACGTTTAAAAAATCTTTAGTTTTTCGAGTCGTCGGGCGATATCCAAAAGTCCTTCTTTTGCTTTTGTCGTTTGCGACGAACTCAGTAAAATTCTATATCGGGGATCTACAAAGACTCCGGCAAGAAAATGGGTGTTTTGGAAAAGATTTTCGTCACATTTTCGCATGGAGGTCAAAATTCCCATAGCAATTTGTCCGCCATTGTCTTGGAGAAATTTTGCAAGTTTTTGCCACTCCTTCATGTAAACTCCCGGAATTATGTAAGCTGCTTGAAAAGTAAAATTTGGCTTTGCTAGGAGATCTCTTGCCGTGCCGGCGTGGCCGAGCGGTCTTGACGGCGGTCTGCCGTGGAGGCATTGTCTCGACACCCGGGTTCGATTCCCGGTCGTGGCTTGGCAGTTTCAATTCCCTTTCCTGTGTTTGTCAGCCTCTTCTTCACTTTCTTTTCTGTCTGACGTCATTCCTTAATGGCGTCCTGGGGCAGGCAACAGGAAACCACCCCAGTATCTTTCCCTAGGTGTTTCTGGGAGTTCTACGTGAATTCCATAGAATTGGACCTGTCTTCGGACAGAATACTATGGATGGATGGATGGATGGATGGATGGAGGAGATCTCTTATATTCTTAGTTTCGTGCCATTCGGCTTTAGTTAATATCAAATCTCCGGCTCCAGCCGCAGCTACTTGTTCATATATGCCCAAATCACACCAGCATATTTTTTCATCATTGATTTGCTTCGTTGAAAATGACCATTGTTTTCACTGAAGTGATATTTTCCTTTAATTCCACCTTATAGACGAAACATGATGAAACAGCGCATATAATTGGAAGAGCACTAGCCAATCAGAGTTGACTCGATATTATGCCGAAAGGTTTCCCCAGTTTACGAAAAGACGGTGTTTAATCTTTTTTTAGAGGTTAAAATCGTGTTTCGGCAACGCAATTTCGGTAGAATTTGAAATGACTTTTAGCAAGCTGTCAATCTATTCGAAACTAATTGTTTATTGTATTCAAGCATCTCTACTATTTAAGCGAATGCGAGGTGAAACAGCGGCAAATCATGACAGGCATCAGCGGACTTAACGAACTGAAGAAGAAATGAAATCTCTCTTTAAAAAGTTGTCATCTGCAGATTCTAACGCATAAAATTAATTTATTTCAGTAAAAATATTGTTTATTTTCGAAAGATAATCTCCTCACTGTGAAACTTAATTTATAAAAGCCTTCCGATTCACTCGAAACGGTGGAAAAATGGCGCCGGTTGACTTTTTCGTTCTTGACCTCGTCTGTTCTGATTGGAGCTTTCACTAATTGCTATCGTTGAAAACTTCGATCGAATAGAGCAGTTTCTAAATTTTTTCATGAGTGAAATCTATGATGAAAATGGTCAGAGAGGCAAATCACACGATCGTAGACCTCAATTATAGGGTCAATGATTGAAAAGAATGATGAAAAATATGCTGGTGTGATTTGGGCATTATAATGTTGAAAAACAAGTAGACGATCAATCATTGCAAACGTTGAACCCCAATGAGTCACAGTATCCAAAGGTTGGGTTAGCCCATGAGTTTTTAGAAGAATACTGCGAATATTTGGGGTTCGTAATTTGATAAAATCATTTAAATAATGAAGTTACACAAAATTTAAATAAAAGACAAGTATCAATAATAGCTTTTGTAGACTTTAGCAAGGCTTTTGATAATATTGACCATAAAATTCTATTAAAAAAATTACAAAATTACGGTATAAGAGGAGATTTTCATGATCTTATCAAAAATTACTTAAAACAATAGAAAATCCAAAATCCAAATAAATAATTTAATAAGTAAAGCTCACAATGTTAAGAGAGGTGAACACGTTTAAAATTTAGATCCTCTGTTTTTTTATTTTATATATAAATTCTATTGGTGGTGATATTAAAAAGTGCAAGATTTACATTTATGCCGATGATGTAATACTAATAAGTAGCAACCAAACTTTTACTTCAATAAATCTTCAACAAGATTACTCTTCAATATGAGTAAAATATAAAATTTTGAATATAGAAGAAAAATTTATTTTTAATGTAGTCTTGAAAAATACATATAAATACTCTTCTGAAAACAAAAGAAGACTTAGGAATGTTGAAAATCTTCAACCAACTATTATAAACAATAAGTTTCATTTTAAGTTTCAATAAGTTTAGAGTAAATGAATATACTTACTCAAAAATATTTAGACAAATAAATTGGAATAATTATAATTGTAATAATTGTAGAGAAATCAAAAACCAATTAATATGTGATATAGTCAATAAAAATGTAGTAAAAAACTTTTAATCTATGCTTCAACATTAATTAAATTTTGTTATTGAAAAGACACACATTAAACTTTTCAGCACCTATAAAACAGAAATAATTCTGTAATTACACCTAATAGGACTGGTAAACATTAAAAAAAAAAAATCTGGAGCAGTGGAGATGTCAAAAACTTGTGTGCTCCGGCTCCGCTCCAGCTCCGGGCAAAAACCCATTGCTCCACTGCTCCGTGCTCCAGCTCCGGGCTCCGCTCCAAAGCCCTGGTAAAAACTGATAACAATAATAAGCGTTAAACCAAAATAAAATAAAAAACTCACAGTTTTATAAATATGTAAGTTGGTTTTTTTTTCTCTACATGCATTTACTTTCATGAAATGTATGTTTCGAAATTACATGAAATTAAGTAAATGTATGAAATTTTAAAATGTAACATGAAAACGAGGAAATAAAAGAAAGCACATTGGTTTGCTTCCACGCCTTGAGCTATCATCGACGGGACTCTAGAACAACTAAACAGTGCCTAGCAGTTAGCAGGCTAAGGTTTTTAATTTGTACGGGTTTCAATCACTTTTTAATGTTGTTTGGTTTTCATGGGGTCCCACTTCCGGGGGCGGGAGAGGGATCCACAGCCTTTCGCGCTTTCTGAGTTTATCATCGAAGATCAAACTGGCTGAAGAATCCTAAAGCTGGACGCGCATATGTTAACGTCAGCGCTGCGGAACGGATTTCGGCGTCTATCGACAACGGCGAACATCCGCACATATGACAAAAGTCGCCGCTCTGAACGGGAACTTTCCCACATTTCATCAGTTTTCGCGACAAAGTTTGAGTAAAATGGATCTTCTCAGCAACGATGAGAGATTATTTGTAAGCTCTTTATTTATATTTATAGTGATGAAACGAAAGAGGCTTGGGTGAATGTGTGTGATATTCTTCAAACTGGACGAGCATTGTGAGAGCCACGATTTGCATGTTCTAGCATGCCTATTTTGGAAATGGCAACACAGGTGATTTTGCGATCATTTCAGCGCGAAAGGAGCAGACGGCCTCACCGATTTGCTTTCAGTTTCTTTGTTTTCATTCTTTATTGTGATTTAGAAACCTCTTAAAGCTATCTTACTTTTCTTACCCATGTTTACTCCGATATCTATACTCCGATAATTAAGCACTTTTTAATATTCACTCAGAAATTAAAAAAAAAAAAAAGAAAATATGAATCGAGTGAGAAAATGGATGCCGATTCTTCGTTTGAGCAACGCAAGTGTTTCGTGATTGACTGTCTGAAAATGATTGTTACCGCCACTCTAATTGGCGACATGATTGGCTTGCCGCTGATTCTGCTGAAGTCCGTTGCCGTTCATCTTTGAAGCCTGCTGTGGTTCGCCTCTGCGGAATTTGACGTCACAAACTGTCTCTGGAGTCCGTTGATTCTTCCGGTATTCGTGCGTCCGTGGCGTCTGCGCGCTGGCCTTAATAAAGAAGAAACAAGTGTCCAGATTCCAGTCAATGATAGCTCAAGGGTGAAAGCAAGCCAATGTGCTTTTATTTATTTCCTCGTTTGTAAATCTATGAAATTGTTTAGTAATTGATGAAACAATTTAGAACTTGACCAGAAATAATTCTGAATTTGGATTAAAGTTTTCAAAATCTAATCAAAATCCAACTCCCGTCTTGTGGTAGTATTTAACAGAGAGTATTTTGAACACTTACAGACATCTCAGTGGCATTATTCGTCTTGTGTTCGTAGCCGTGTTCGTATAGTAGTTATTATATGTTTGAACACGACAATGCTTGTTTGTTTGTTTTTTCAATTTTTATCTTAGTTTGATTTTTTCATTCTTCTACTTGTTTTTCTTAATAATAATTTATGTTTTTAAAAATCATTATTTGTTAAAAACGAAACATATACCGGTTCGCTATGGTTTCGTGAATACTATAAAATCAGCTTTTTGCCTTTTTTTCTTTTATTACTAATTAATTGACTTAAATTAATTAAATCCAAGTTAATTAAGTTGTATAACATTAATCATGTTATAGCTCACGAAAATATTAAGAGGATTAGTAAGCTGATTACTCTTCATTGTTTAAAATTTCAATAGAAATTCATTGTTTAGGTTCTGCAGGAACTTTGCCACCTTCTCACGTTAATTTTTGAACAAGGGGAAGAATTAAATACAGAATGTAAATCTTGATACAAACGTACATGTTAAGTTTCAAGTAGATTAAATCAAAAGTTTTTGAAAGTAAACTAATAAAATTTATAAAAAAAGCAACTTTTAAAAACCACGCTTTTATCTAACATGCACTAAAAAGTAGAAAATAATTTTTTCCTCCCATGTATAAAATTTATAATATATGCCTAAAAATATTTAAATTTTAAAAATCTCACATAATAATTTAAGAATTACTTTTAACATATTTCTTAAGTCTGAATAATATTTTGATCTTAGGAATTGGCTGTGTATTCAGAAAGTAATGTCTTTGAAATTTCAAGTAAGTAAATATTAGTAATACTAGCCGGGTACCGTCGCTTCGCTCCGGAACCCTTGCGTACATAGCATTAAAAAAAAAAAAAAACTTTATTTATTTAGCAAATTAATATTGAGATCGGAGAATATACGACTTTCCAGCCCGTTGTGCCCTTCTCCACTTAACTCAGAGGTATTGCGGGTTGGCGCCACACACCTGGGGTTGCCGCCTTACACTTCATCGTCAGTTTGTCAGATTATTCCCTATCCCGAATTTCGAAAAATCCGGCCTTATTCCTTGTCTACATCATAAAGGAAACCTCTGTGCAAAATTTCAGCTTTCTAGATCCAAAGGGTTTGGGGTGAGCGTTGATGAGTCAGTGAGTGAGTGAGTCAGGACTTTTCTTTTTATATATGTAGATTTAAATGAATTTTGTTTTGTTAACATCTTTGATTAGTTCTTTATAGATTATATTTGGATGTGTTGTTTTCTCATTTTCAATCCGATTCGTTTCTTTACATATTATTCCTGGTGTTTTGATATCATGTTTATTTATGAAAATATGATCTATATTTGTTTTCGTATTTCCATGAATTGTACAGTTTCTTGTTGTTCCGTAAAGACGATTTTTGAAACCATCATTGCACATAAGTTTTACGTATTTCTATACTACATTGTTTTTATTCATTTTGAAAATATCTATATTTACGTCGCCAATCAGTATAGTTCGACAGTTGTTTAATATATTTTCATTTTTTATGAATAGATTCTCTATTTCAGTAACATTTTAGTAATTTGTAATTTAGCATTTTGCTTACAGAATGACAGACAGAATAACGTTTTATAATATATAATAATAATAGCCGGGTACCGTCGCTTCGCTCCGAAACCCTTGCATATATAGCATTCAAAAAAAAAAAACTTTATTTATTTAGCAAATTAATGTTGCGATCGTCGGAGAATATATAACTTCCCAGCCCGTTGTGGCTTCTCCGAATAACTCGGATCTATTGCGGGTCGGCGTCACACACCGAAAATTCACATTTTTGCATGTATCTTGCAAACGCTGAAGCGTTTTTGAATAAGTGATATATCGTTCGATAGAACTTTCAAATACCAACATTTTCTCAATATAATGTTCTCTTCCATCTTTTATACTTTTCGTTTAAATTGAGAAAAAGTCAAAATTTGACCCTTTAAAAGGCGCCATCTTGGAAACCAAAAACTTTTTTCGAAAGATTTTTGTAGCATTTTGTTTGTCTTAAAAAGATCTACATTTTATCCATTTACATGACCACTCTATCTCTTATAGTTTGGTAACAAAATTGGAAAAATGTAAAGTCTTATGACAGACAAAATAACGCTTTTGGTAACAAAATTGGAAAAATGTAAAGTCTTATGACAGACAAAATAACGCTTTTATAATATATAATTACATAATAGTTAGAGAGCAGAGTAAAATGATACCTTTACTGGTTGCATTTATTTATAGCATCATTGAAATATTTTATACCACGCTTTTATTTTTAGTCATATGTTTAAATTTTATACATAGCAGAAAAAAAATATTTTTTACTTTTTAGTGTATTTTTAGATAAAAGCTTGGTTTTTAAAAGTTTTTTTTTTATATATAAATTTTATTAAACTCTTTTTTGGTATTTACTTTTTCATAACACTTCCTATTAAAGATAAAAATCTGTTTTTTTATTATATTTTATATACAATTTATTTTCTGTTTTGTTTAGTCTCTATTTTGTAATCGAAGAAGAAATTCATACGACTAAAAAACTTTCTGTCACTTTCAAAATAAATATTCATTTACCTATTGAACTACATTTTCTTATTCACGCACAAATGACTTCTCTATATCTTTCCAATTTTAAAATATGTACTGTCGAAGCAACATATTATTAACACCAACTCTCTTGTTTATATACCACGTAAGCGAAATCACCGACGACCGAGTGGTATCTCTTCGCGATACTTTGAACGCCATCTCTACATTTTACATAATGTAATTAAATGTATTTTTAGATTGGGAAATACAAAGGCTCTACTTGATTCATCCAAAACTGTGCGGGGTTTTAATCAAAAACGGAAAACGAACAAGAGAGTTTTGCAGGAAAACATGCAGCTTTTCTGAAAATTTAAATCATTAATTCCTGCATAACGAAACAACTTATCTGTAATATTTTTTTGCATCGAAGTGCATTGTCATCCCAAATGAGTGTGTGTGTGCCAATTTTCAGGTCTGCAACTCATCGCAAAGCGGATGATTACAAGATTGACACGGAAAGCAGACAGTGTGAGTTAATAAAAACATGATAAAAATCACTTGTGCAAATACTGAAAAGAGAAATATCTTTATTTTTCGGCTACTGATTCTTTTTACAGTTTTACAACCTAAAATTAGAAATAGAAATTTACCATTTCAAGCAAAACAAGAAAATATAAAAATTCTCTCTGTAAATCATTTTAAATTTACATTTAACCAGTCAGAAATGCACATATGATCGAGATTAATACTACTGGTACTGTACTACTACCAATTGTTACTACAACTACAGAGGCCGGGAACTGAAGCTAAGACATCGGCCTCTCACCTCTTAGTACCCAGGTTCCGTTCTGATGTGGCTACAGCAATGGATAATCCGTATTAGACAGCTTTTCTCGGGATTATTCCGTTTCCCCTCACTTCTTCCACTATTCTTTTTTCATTGTTCCCGCCGTCTGTCCTTTTCGTGGTCGCTGTGTTCGGCTTCGCTGCTACGCACATTCACTATATGTAACATAACTACTTACGTTACATAACTTATTATTATGTAAAATTTTCAAACCTTGGATTTCCCCAGCAAAGACAAAATGGCGGGTCAAGGACCAAAGAACACATTGCCAAGTGTATTATTATTATTATTATTATTTTGATAGCAGGTAAAAGAAAGTATTCTCAATGATCAGAGGTTACGGGACGCAATTAATGATTTTTTTTCATTATTATGAAATGTACTTGTATAATTTATTAATAATTTTAAAATTTATATGAGTTTATTACTAATTTTGTAAATTTCCTTAATTCTTTCCTCTTCTTTAGGTCGCTTTTTATATCTATCTATATATTTTTAAATCTTGTTTTCGTTGACTGTGTTCCAAACAACAACTCTATTCCCTCACTCAATTCTTGATGGAATCCTAGCAGTGACGTTGTCTTTTTCTGTCAAGGACGAGAAATTTAATATCGTCTGAATCTCTCTCTCGTGAGGAAACTCTAATTTTTATTATTTCGTTTTTTATTTATCTCATCAATCGATATTTCTTCCTAAAATAAACACCAAATAACCTGGATTTTCGCCTGCAACAGTCAAGTGATGATTGGGCCTCACGCGAAGTCCTCTCCCTCCACCCCCGCATGCAGATACCGACTCATCTGAGGAGAAGAAGGGCAAGGCTACTCTTTTATGTTTTGCTGACCTGCAGTTCACAGCCACCCCCGATGAGTTTTTGTGATTTTCTAATTTCAATTTGCCACGAAACAAAAGATCATTATCAGGAAAAGATCAAGTGGGACAAATCAATACTAAAAAAAAGAAGAAGAAAAAAGTAATTTATTATGAAGAGATTCACGAAAACACATTAGCAGTGATACAGTCAGTCCGCCTTGCAATAAATTAAAAATTATTGATGATATGAAGCAACTGAAACGGATTCAAACGAATCACTGGCAAAATAAAGAAAATTAAAATATTATGAGATATTAATAAGAAGTTCACAGTATAAAATTATGTATTTTTTTTTTTTGAATTGATAAGATTAGCAATTTTAAAATAAGAAATAATTGCCATTCCAACTTTCGAATACCGAAACGGTAAGAGCACATACAAAGTTGTTAAAAACAAAAAACAAAAAAAACACTCGTTGTTGTTGTTCATCAAAGCTGAGGTTTGTTTCCAAATATTTAAGATTTTTGGCTACTACCTCCTTACATATACTCCGTTTTATTGTTTTTGTTTTTGTTTTTATTTTTTAGAGATCAATAGGAATCTGCTTGAACTTCATCTCTAAAATTTCAGCTTTGTACGATTTCTAGTTTTTAAGTTAAGGTGATTACATTCGGATGGACAAAGAAGACTTACGGCCGAGTGCACCAAACTTCAATTAACTTTGACGGCTGCATTGTGGACGTAGCTAAAATTAGTGGAGGGTGCTGCTCGATAAAAATTTTAGCCTTTGCTTTAACATTGTGTGAAAGGAAACAAACATGTATAAGAAAATTTATTCAGAAACTTGATAAATTTCTTTTTATACATGTTTGTTTCCTTTCACACAATTTTAAAACAAAGGCTAAAATTTTTCTCGAGCAGCACCCCCCCCCCACTAATTTTAGTTACGTCCACAATGCAGCCGTCAAAGTTAATTGAAGTTTGGTGCACTCGGCCATTAGAATTTCGTTTTTAAAACTTTTTTTCTCTAACCCCTTGTTTTGTTTTTTTGTTTTTTTTTTCCTTTTCGACGTATCTACCGAATATTAGACGAAATCTATAATAACCTGTATTAGCCATACAGCTATGAAATACGCACTCAGAATAACAATAACAGGCACACTTACACATATACACAGACATCATTCCAAAAACCAGCCGAAGTTTGTTCATAAAGAACAAATGACAGGAATTTCCTTTGAAATCGAAACATGGATATATTAATGTGCTATTTTTCATGTAAGTTTTAAGTTAAAATGATTAGATATATTTGAAAGAAAGAAAAGTATTTTATATTTGGATGTCGCTTGCATGATTGTTATACTATCATATATTACAATCTCATCGAGAAAGTATAAACTTTCTTTATAAAAGCAAAGTAAACTTTCTTTATAAAAGCAAAGTTCGTAAACTTTATAAAAATTATAAAAAAAAATAATTTGGGGAAATTTTTCATCCTAAAAGTTGATTGAACTTCTTTGTAATTCCTCAAACAAACTAAAAGTTGTTTATTCGTTACGTTTTATAATAATGGTTGAATTCGTCAGTAATGAAAAAAATGTAACCCTAAAGCTCTTCCACGTATTATAATATAAAGCAATTTTACATCTAATTATTGCGCTGCACGTTAATGTCTTCTATTTTTGTTACGATGAAGACAATATTTTATGTCGATGCATGTTTCCTAGGCTCTAATCCATCCAAAGAGTGAATAAATTTCCGTAAATCTATAATTATCAACTGAAACTAAATCTCAAATTAATTGAAGTGTTTTCTTCAGAAAGGACAAGTGTAATCTATTATTCCCATTTAAACACGTGGTACATATTTTTAAAGTTGTTTCAGGAACTTAGTATAGCAATGTTTTTATTGACTTACTAACAGGATTTTATTATAATCAAAATCGGTTTAATATTATTTTCTCTAAATAAGAAGTTATAATTTTTATTTCTTTCGATTACGAGATAGTTCCACTTTTCGTATTAATTTGTATCTTTGAAATTATTAAAACTCTACTTAAAATAAAAAGGTTACTTACTATAGAAAATCCAAAATATAGAAATAATTTCCTATTCGAAAATACAACTAACTAAGAATTGAAATGACATGTTCTTATTAACTGCATTGGTTAAACTAAGTCAAAGATAAGATTATTTAGTCTATTTAAATAAAATTTCTTAAGGAATGATTAAGATAAAAATTTGAAAAACTAAGCCTTATTTATATATTAATAAATTGCCTATTTTCCGGCTTTCTGAGTTTGGATTTCATCATTTTCTTATTTTTCCGGTTTTCTTTGCTTGGCTGTCAGGCGAAATAGTACCGTACAGAGCTTTTTAATCTTTCTCCTGGTAAAGCTAAAGCTCAATAATAGCTTTTACTGTTCAGAATGTCTTTGTAGAGAAAACAAATAGACTAAACTTTCAAAAATATAGAAACTTAATCTCTTAATAATGTGACGTGGTTAATTCTCTCAGCAAAAAAAGCTCACTCTTCTCACATATCACAAGAGGTGAGTTTTAGAAAAGTGATAATGTTTCATTTAATTATGCAAAATAAAAATGATAGCGTTCTTTTATTCCTTTAAATTTCAAACGCAATTTTCCTTTGACGTTTTGAGTCGTTATTTTTGATATCTTTGCAGCATATTTGTAGATTATGTTCCTTAGATTAGGTTCTTAAGAAATGTTGTGCACGCTCTGTTTCATTGTTGACCATTTCCTGAAATTCAGGAATGGATGAGGGGTGACATCTGCAAATGAAGTTTCGTGAAAATTTGTCTCGAAGATAAACTGTTTTCATGTATATAGATAAATAAAGAATTTGATTCGTGTGAAACGTACTTAAAATGGTAATTAGAAAAAAACAATATCTGTTTCTCAAGGCATTAAAAGCAAAATTTAGTTCTGATTAAATCCCAATCCTTAGAAAAAAAAACTGCAGTTTCTAAAGTGTTTTCAGAAATAATCTTTTGAAAGTCAATCTTTATTAGCGAGGAAAAATATTATGTTAAATTGTTGCATAACGATAAAAAAAAAAAGGTAAAAGGAATTTATTTTAAGTGAAAATTCTAATCAGGACTCTTTGTTCTACGACGAGGATTTTCGAAGGCTGTGTTTTTCGATGTTGATAATCCACTAATGATCTAGCGTCAGGAACAGATCATTTTCAAGAAAAATATTTCGAAAAAAAATATAAGAATCTAATTCCCAAAGAAAACAATAGGTTCCGTAAACAAGGAGATCAACATTAAACTTACATATACAAAATGTATAAAATGTAAAGTTTTGAAATGAATGTTCTTAGTTATTTGCGATTAAAAATTACACAAAATACTCTCATTATTTTCAATCTACAATACCTATAATTTTTATCTGTCTTTATCAGATTGAATTTTATAATTATTACGTTTCTAATTCTCTCATAACACGAGTGCTCCTGGAAGTAGGTTTCCAAATTTTATTTGACCCTGGACTGAGATGAGATCGGATGTTCAGCCCAATTCCGCCCACCTACACTGCGCGAAACAAAAAAACAACTGGTATCCATTGAAAGAGAATGGATGGATCCTAGGAAACAGAAACAGTTTAGGGAAAAGACCCGACCACCGCCCGAGATCGAACATGGATCTTTAGCCTCAGTCGAATATTTTACTTGGCCACATGTTTCTAATTACTTAACAATAATTTTATTTTTATTTTCAAGTTTAGTGTGCATGGAAGAATCTCGAAGGTACAAAAAAAACAAGGACTTTACCTTCATCTAGGGGAAGATAATGAAACGACAATAGCTTTAGAGTTTTAGCAATTTTTTGCTGAAATATTAGAGATTTTGTTTTATTTATAGTGTAATATTTTCGCATTTATATATCCACTTTGAAAGCTTTTCTTATCAAATGAATAATCTTCTCAGAAAAAAATTACCAATTCTATTTTTGCTTTTTCTTTTGGTTATCTTGAAGTTTCATCTTTTTCCTTGAGTCTATTCCTTGCACCTGCAGAAGTAAAATGAGTGAATTTGATCCATTGCCAAGTAAAACCTTATAGGTGATATAAGCAAATAAAAGACAAGTTATTTAAACTACTGTAAATCTACAGCAGCTATGTTTTTGTTGTGGAAAAGGGATTATTCTTTCACCGATGAAATTCAATCCATTCTCTTTATTTATCCAATATCTCAACTCAAATTTAAATTTTAACTTATAATATAGTTTATATAAATAGCTTATATAATATAGTTTAGTTTAGATTTACATCTACGAACAGTTCATTTTCATATCATATCCAATTAATTAAAAGATTAACGTCTAAGAAATCAAGGGTTTGGGGTCTATTTTATGTAGGAGATTAGTCGCCTTCAAGAGCAACTTTCAAATTAAAACATCAATTAAAGCAATTTTATCGTCTTTTGTCCCTAAATATGTAGGTCGAGTTTTCTATTAAAAAATATAGTTACTACACGAATACACAAAATTTGATGAGTCTCAATTCTCATTGGAAAGTAGGGTAAAAATAAGGTTTAAAATAAAATAAAAA
>JAFIDM010009631.1:269366209-269409467 GCA_023159025.1 Thereuonema tuberculata | reverse complement strand
ATTCCATAAAAGTCTCTAAAATCCATATACTTCAAAATCCATATACGATATTTCGAATGCATCTTCTCGAACATTCTTCATCAGGTAAAATTAATATAAAAGGTGAAAAAAAACATTCAAGTCATTCCTCCTTTACATAATGAAAAAACTTAATTCTAGTAAACAAAATAAGCATATTACAAAATGAAACAATTGATTAACATCTTATAAGATAATAAATTATCACAATGGACTATAAACCAATGTTATTCATTGTTTTCTTTTGTTTTGATATTTCCTGAAAATGCCAAGTGAATGTTTTGATACTCTCAGGTATTTATCTTTGTTCATACAGTCGTATGTATTAATATACAGTAAAACCTCGTTAAGTCGTCACCCGGATAAGTCGTCACTCCGTTTAAGTCGTCGTTTTCCTTGGTCCCGACAAAGTCTCATACATAATAATGTAAAATAACCCTCCTTTACCCGTCACCAAATTTAATTCTACTCCGGATAACTCGTCACCCTCAAAAATGGCCAAAAGCATCTTTCTTCTCCATTTTGCATGCCATCATGTTGTCTTTTCAGCCCCGCCCTTCACTTTAAGAAAGTCAAGCCTTTACGGGGAATTTTCGACCACGCCTGTCACTTCGGGGGATTTGGGTTCTTGGAATCTCGCTGCTAATCATTCAAAGCACACTTCTCGCTGGACTCTGTCGAGTGTAGACGTTTTTCTTGATTGCTCCTGAGTGTGACTTCATTTCATAGCGAGTAAGCCCCGCTGTAAGGGCTATTTTTTCTCTTGCAATTTCGTGGTTCAATTTCGTTTTTAACATGCCAGAGAAACGAAAACTTACCTTGTTATCTTTTAAAGAAAAAAAAAAACTTAATTGCACTTTTTGAAAAATCAAATGTTTCGAAAACAGCTTTTGCCAAAGAACACGATATTCAAAATTGCAAATTTACGTGTGTTGAACATATTCTAAGTTCCAATAATTAGCCGACACAGTACGCAGGTGTGTCGGCTAATTATTGGAAATTAGAACACCATAATCCCAGGACTACATTAAACGATATTCTATCATCGAAACCAGTAATTGAAGAAGCTGACTGCAAAGACAAAAGAAAGAGAATGAGGAAATCGAAGTTTGACGAGATCGCGGAGGTTTTAGTTCGATGGCTAAAACATGCCAGATCGCAAAATGTGCCGAATTCTGCCGTGATTCTCAAAGAAAAAGCTATGGAAATTGCTAAGGAGTTGAACATTGAAGATTTCGGTGGGCAGCAATGGTTGGCTGGAACGTTTCAAAGACAGACATTGCATTTCTTTTAAAACGATTAAAATATGATATATATAAAGTGTTTTGTTTTTGTTTATTTTCCAGTCATTCATTTGCATGTATTGATTTCTGAAAATCTTGTTTTTCTCACCGAATCCTACTGCAAATCATAAAAATACTGTATTTTAGTGATTTTTTTTTTCAAAAATTCCCACTCCGCCTAAGTCGTCACTCCGCTTAAGTCGTCAAAAATGTTTGGTCCCTTGAGTGACAACTTATCGAGGTTTTACTGTAGTATGATTCAAGCAAAAGTCTTTCTTCATCATCGTTACATTTATATATCATCTTGGCTGTAGGATCCGGGTTATGTTTTTCTGTCAATGCATGGTGAGCCCAATCTGATAATTTGGGTTTATCCTTTTGATCAACCCCCACATGTTCATTAAGACTTTCTTTTAATGTTCTTGAAGAATTTCCATACTATATTTTGTTACAACTTCTACATTGAAGTTTGTAGATAATACCCATATTAAGTTTGTCTTCATTTCTAGAGCTCTTATTTATTTTCAGAAGTTTGTTGTCTTTATAGAAGATGATTTTAATGTCCTTTTCTGAACAAACTTTTCTAATTTCTTTATTTATTTTCGTTCCAATCGGGAACCGAATATAATTGTTGTAATTAGAAGGAGTCTTCTTAGTTTGAATATTCTTGAATATGTTGAAGAAATATTTAACAATTTTGTTCATAAAATTTACAGGATATTCGTTCATGTAGAATTTGGTTTTCATCATTTCTATTTTGACTTTCCATTTATTTCGATCTTCTGTATAATTTGCTATTCTTCTTAGATTGTTCCAAATAATAGCTCTTTTTGTTTTACTGCTTACATTCGAGATGATTTACAGGTACTGATCAGTCCATATTGATTTTACGAATACCAAGAAAATAAGGTAAAAAATCATGCTCAATATTTTTCTTTTATTAATATATTTGATTAGTATTGTATAAATGTGATCATACCATTATAGCATATATATACTGTATTATGTACTTAAAAAAACCCTACTTTTACTTACATTAAATTGTTTCTGAAGCTCTTTCTCATGATTGCTATTTCCTTGGGGCAAATGTTTGTGTTTAACTGCACCTCATTAAATGTTTCTAACATTTTACTTCTTGTCCTAATAAATTACTGTGGTCCTTTTAAGCTGAATTTACCAATAAATGTCCAATCCAAGACTATTCTTAGAAAATAAGTAGATAAGAGGATTTATTGGGATTTTCTTTCAATGCTTTCAGATCTTCTCAGAGAATTTAGAATCAATGAAGAAGAATTGTGGGAGAAAAAAACTGATTCTTAACAAAAGTGACTCAGAAAAAGGACTCAGTTCCTAAATCGATTTCAGCAAAGAAAAAAAAAAGTTTTTCCAATAATTTGAACTTTATTTGTCTTTGTGATATAGTTTCACTCTTCTTTGTTTGTTGATGAATCCAAAACCTGACAAAAATTAGCTTTCTAATTAATTTCACGTGACACTATAACTAAAATTTTGTCAGATAACCTTCATTATTTTTTTTTCGAATTAATTTTCCAATTTGTTATACTCAAATAAGGATCGTAAAGAGTGTACAGTTCTATAGAGAATAAGGTAAAAAATGAATTTGATAACTCCATCTAGAAAACCTTTTCAATAGAAATTTGTCTGTATTTTTCCATGTATAGTACTTTGTAAATAGGTTACACATAGACTTATTTACTATATATCTGACTTTGAGTGTAATTTATGGATGCCTTGCTCGAAGCTCCTCGCGAAAGAAATCTTAGACTTCAGAACTTTTTGTTGTATGCCAGATATTTTGCTGTTTGGTTTGTAATCATGAGATCATATTTTGTATCAGTAGTAGTCTTTATTGAAAATAAAAGACACCTACATATCAGAGCACAAGCTGTAAGGACAGTAAGGACAGTCTTGAATTTGTTAACGAAGAAGATGGCTGAAGGAACGGGCGCATCTCAATATTAACTTCAAGTCCTTACAAAAGTAAAAGTAGAAGCAAATAAAATAACGAGGAATACAACAGAAGATAAAAACTCAAAGAAGAGGAAGAAAACGAATAAAACAAAAATAAAAATGAAAGTAGCAAAGAAAAAGACGGAAAGCTGATATTGCAACTTGTGTAAAGAGGATTGCATTGAGAACATGATTCAGTGCACAAAATATGGTTTGTGTGCAATAGTTGAAAGCGGACAACTATATTACAAGTGTAACATTTGTGAAATTTTAGATAATAATGTGTGAAATTTTAGATAATAATGTGTGAAATGGCCTTCAGATAATTGTCTTCAGCATTTTCAGGTTGATCTGGCTCTTAAGTATGACTTAAGATATATCGAGTACGAGTTAGGAAACTAGGTCTCAAGTTGTATCTTATGAACATTTTTTTCTAAATTCTTAAAAATATACAAAATGGTTACGTAGGTTCTTTGTCTTATGTCACTTTATTTATCCAAATATCCATTTATCTAACGATATATACACTTTTGTTTTATTCAATTAATTTCTCAAATTTTTTAAGAATATTGCTTAGGGAATACGACTTAAACAATCTTTCCCTATTCGTAACTTATAAGGAAAGATCTAGATACTGAATCTTTTGCTATCAATTGGAAGAACCTACTGAAACTTAATAAGTAAATTTCATCTAGATAAAAAAATAAATAAAGCAATGATTTGTATTATCTGTGCCGGTACAGCTTAAATTATCGCATGCTCAAAACATAAACAACACATAAATCAACACAGTTGATTTTGGTAAATATTTGGATCATGAATGAGGAGCTTCTTCATGAATCCATGAATCAAAATAAAAATTCTATATTGAAAAAAAAGATAAAATTCCGAAGAAATTAATTGATGTAATTAGAAGTATATATAGAGAAACAAAAATTAATATAAAATTCATGAACGGGAAAATATCAGAGCCTTTAACTGTAAATAAAGGAGTGAGACAAGGATGTGGACTTTCCCCAATACTTTTCAACATATATATAAATAGAATTCTAAAAGAATGGAAATCAATATATAAAAATGGTATCCAGATCACAAAAGATAAAAAATTGAAGACATTACTATATGCTGACGATCAAGTTTTGATAGCAAATTCAGAAGATGAACTTCAAATTGGAGCAAATCATTTAAATACTATCTCAAAAAATTATAAAATGAAAATTTCGGAATTAAAAACAAAATCCATGGCAATGTGTGGAAAACAAATACAAAGAGTGAAAATTGTAATTAATGGAAAAATAATAGAACAAGTATCAGAGTTTAAATATTTAGGAAACATAATTTCATGTTATAACGATGAGGCAAGCCTGATATCAAACATACAGACATACAACAGAATGAATGGAATAATTAGAAGAAGATTTGGAAAACAAATGACGAAAGAAACACTACTAAGATTACATAATATTACAGCCAAAGCAGCAATTAAATACGGGAGTGAAACCTGGATACTAAAACAAAGAAACAAACAAAGATTGGAAACTGCACAAATGAAATTTCTGAGACCTTTATTAGGATTTACACGTCTCGACAAAAAGAAAAGTTATGATATTCGAGCCCAATTTAAAACTCCAAGTTTAATTCAAGAAATTCAAAATTACCAAAAAAATTGGCTTAACCATGTAAAAGGCTATCTAACGACAAGATTCCAAATTTGATTTTGAAATATCAGCCCAAAGGAAAAAGAGACAGAGGACGACCAAAACTACGATGGAAAACTACGATGCAAAATCATCTTCAGAGCTAGGAACAGACAATCATTGTCTATACCTAAGATGTTCAAGACAAGACAAGACAAGACAAGACATATTGAAAAAAATTAGAGGGAATTTTAGAGGTGATGGATTTTTTTTAAGACACATGGGAATAGAGTGAGTTTCCGCACATGGTGAATTCCAAATCAATATGTTAGTTTTTCGATCTAAATATAGCAATAATGATTTCAGGTCAACAAATTGAAGGCGTAGTCAAATCAAATTCAGTTCAAGGTAATTTGAATTATCTATAAACTTACTCCCTTATTCCATCTATGATTAATTTGAGGTTGCTCATAATTACAGTAGTTGAATGAAGAGCTCTGTTCCTTATCGATCTCTAATTATCTTTGCTTAACAATAAAAATAAGAAATCGCAATTGAAAGCTTGTTAATGCATTCATTATTGATGAGATTTTTCTTGATTTCTTAAACAAGAGGTATGAAAAGAAGACAAACGTCTTATGTATTTTACGAGGGTGAGTCAAATGAAAACCTTAAAAATGTAATTAAAAATCGAAAATTCGCACCATCGTTCTATAAGTTGGCAGGAGTGTTACCAAAGCTTTCAAGAATGCCCGACAGGGGCAGAATACTGGAGAGAGGCGAAACGCTGCCAATTGACCAGTGCAAAATGGCGGCTCCGCTTGCGACATCCTCCAAGGAAGAACAGCGGTCTGTCATACGCTTTCTGAGCAGTAAAGTTGTGAAACCTATTGAAGTCCATCGGCGAATGAAGGTCCAGTACGGTGATGCATGTCTATCACTGCAGCAAGTGTATAGTGGAGTAGGAAGTTCACGAATGGGGTGATTTCTGTGGCAGATGCTCCGCGCCCGGGTCAGGCACACCGTGTTGTGACACCAGAGTATTGCAGCAGTTGAAGCCAGTGTGATCGAAAATCGCAGTGTGACCATAGATGAAATAGCCGCAAATCTGAACATTAGTCATGGCTCAGCACATTACATCATTTATGACGTGCTCAAGTTTCACAAAGTGTCCGGATTCCCATTTCAAGATGGGTGCCACGGCAGCTCACTGAAGAACTGAAAGTGCGACGCGTTGATGCCTGTGAAGAACTTTTGCGGCGCTTTGAAGCAGAAGGTGATGGCTTCCTTGCGAGAATCGTTACAGGGAACGAAACCTGGGTACACTACCACCAACCCGAAACAAAGAAAGCAAGCAAGGAATGGCGCCATTCCTCATCACCGAAATCCAAGAAGTTCCTGACGCAGCAGGAAAAGTTATGCTGACTCTCTTTTGGGATGAACGAGGCGTTATTTTGGAACACTACACGTCTAGGGGAGACATCATCACTAGTGCGTCATATTCCAATATGTTAAAATATCATCTTCGGCCTGCATTCAGATGAAAATGACGTGGACGTCTGACTACTGGTGTCCTTTTGCAACATGACAATGCGCGGCCGCATACTGCCGTGCAACAGTTGCAACCATAAATAACCTTCACTTTGTGTCTCTTCCAGATCCACCATACTCACCAGACCTCGCCCCAAGTGATTATCATGTGTTTGGACCACTCAAAGAGGCGATGGGAGGAAACAAATTTCGGTCCGATGAAGAGGAACAACAGGTGGTGCACGAGTGGCTGCACACACGACCACAAGATTTTTTTTCCAGAGGAATCCGTGCACTTCCTACGCGCTGGAGGAAGTGCGTTGAACGTCATGGAGACTATGCCGAAAAATGATACACTTGTGTTCCACTTTTGTTCAATAAATTAAATTAAAAAAAATATTTAAGATTTTCAATTGACTCTCCCTCGTATGAATGACAACCTAGCATCCCTTACTTCCCTTGAGAAGATGTTAATTCCAGTTCAGAAATGTAAACAGAAATTTGAAAAATACCGTAGTTCCTAAGAGTTCACGGAGCATTTTGTCCAAAAACTCTAACAGTAAGTTTCGTTACAAAAAATAAACCCCAGGAACTTTTAAATAAGTTTAGGTTTTCATAATACGCAGCTGGGATCTTATTTGTAACCATACGTATTCATTTATATACTATTATACATTATAAACTACTACATTATTTGTTTGAAGATAATAAATACTAAGAGCACACCTAAATTATATACAATACATATTGAAAAACAAGTTCTCCATCATCAGCAAGATGGCTTGCTGATGATGGAGAACTTGTTTCTCTGAAACTGTCCAGGGAATTTTTATATACATTGTACATAATTTTTTAAACTTTTAATACAAAATTCCGTTTATGAAACTTTAAATGTGCTCTTAGTATTTATTATCTTCAAACAAATAAGTTTTAAACCACACGTTAAAAAATGTTTATTAAACTACTTAATTAAAAAAGAAATAAGAACAATAATCTTTCTTGGATAGTACAGCATATTAGCAATCCACACCGTTCCAATATCTAATTTGCAGAAACTTATCGGCAAGTTGCTTTTTGTTAATTGAGCTTTCTAAACAAAGACGATTAAGCAAAAACGTTTTTTTTTCATCTCTTAGTAATCGCCTCGGAAATTTCGTTTACAATTCCAAGTTTGAATTGAGACTCTTTCCTTGTAAATATGAGGAGGCAAAATGTGCTTCAAACTACAATCAATTGCAATAACCTATTGCTTTATGCTTTTCCTTTGTTTTTAAATTTATCGGGATAGTATAGATGTTATTTTTTAAACGGGAATGCATAAATATTAAATGGAATTCATTTTAGATGCGAAAACATTTGAAGTTGTGGCTTTTGGAGCTGTCAAAGATGAACGCTTAAGCATAAGCTACAGGCAGTAGTTATTAATTCAGTGAAAAATTCTAGAAACATCGATCCGATACCATTAGTACAATGCATTATTGATTCTTGCGATTCCTTGACTCGGGAGGCGCGAAAATAACCAAAGGTTATTCCATTATTGCACGTGGAATTTAACAGCGGAGATTTTGAAGCTTCGATCGAATTTAGGTCAAGTAGACGAATTAATGGAAGCGGATTAAAAATAGAAAGCATCGTTCAGGTCAGATTTGAGATACACCGAGGAAGAGCTTAACGAAATCTCAGCAAATGGTGTAGGGTGTGGTCATATCTTATTCAGCACTTTCTTTGATTGGGATTCATCAATTATTTACGGCACTAATATTTCTCTTTTCGTAGAATTCTGTCTTGGAAGAAAACCTTATTGAAATTGATATGCAAACTTTAAATAAAACGGGGAAATATGGATCAAGTGTTTCTATAAAATATGTATATATAAAAGTTGCTCATATTTAGTTATTGAATACCTGACACATGTAAATGATACAGTTGGAATGAAAGCATATTTATTTCTCTTCTTTAGCATATCTCCATGTTTTTAAACGAATGCTTTTTTTAGTAGTGTCTTCATAAAAAGATATGATCGTTCCTTTATGTTGAACATCTTGCTCTTCGCCATCTGCCTAATTAAAAAAATTTTGATGATCTGTAGGTAACTCAGTTTCTGATTCATTGTCTCAAGTTTCTTTGTAGCGTAATAATGTTTTCTGTTTTTCTTATCACTTTAAGAAATACTCACTTTAAGCTATATTCTTTGTATAAATGTCAGATGCGAGAAGATTTTTCGAACTTTTTTGACCATTTAAAATAGAATTACTATGTCAAAACAGTTGTGTGATTTTTTTTTTTTTTCGCAGAGTAAATATTTCGATAAACAGTAAATAAAGTCCCTTGACTTAACAGTTCTGTTTTGTGAATGATTAACTGTGCTAAATTTAATTGTTTAACAGTGTTAATAGAATCCATTTTTATTCATACTGACTTTAAGTGTCTTAGAATTTGTTAGATAGCATATACGAATATCAAAAGGCTCTGAAAGGTCTGCTGCATGAGTGGCTTCAAACATTGATCGAATATTGACCCATGGCGCTAGGTGCAGGTGCATGCCTGCCTCAGTTGTGTGTGAGCATTGTTACTGTGCTATCAGATAATTTTTTCTGTCGGAATATTTTCAAAATTTCTTCAGGTTTGTGTATGCTTTCTATATACATGGGTCTTTACGGAAATCATGGCAACTATTTTTTATTTGCCAAACACGCGGAACTACTGCAATTTTAGAACACACGTTAGAAAGCTTGTTGGATGTGCTTCTGATTGGCACCCCTACCGTGGTCTGGGTCAGTGAAGGAATCTCATAGGAGCAAGTGGAAAATACATATTTGGAAATCATCGTTCAATGCAGTGTAGCCAAAGAAGAAAAGGAGCATAGGAATACTCAATACATATTGCTAACACCCTTCAAAGTAATCTCCAAGATTGTCCATAGTACGTTGCTAGGTGTTTGGGAAGGCGGAGAATATCATTGGCTGCAGATGACCTCCCGCCGAAATGCCGTCAAAATTTCATCTTTGTTTGCAAGAGTTTCCTTCGCAACTGCAGCTTGAGTTTTGGCATCAAATCAAAGTAGCATGGATTCCGGTCTTGTGAATACGAAGGGTGCTCCAAGACTTTCCACCCCCATCGACGTAACAAAGCTGCTTTGTGACATGTGGCGTTATCGTGAAGAATGATGGCGTTGGACAGCAGGTCCCAATCGCTGGCAACGTACGGTGGACAATCTTGGAGATTACTTTGAGGGGTGTTAGCAATATGTATTGAGCATTTCTTTCTCTTCCTTGGCTGCACTGCATTCTCTTATTAAACGATGATTTCCAAATAAGTATTTTTCACTTGCTCCTATGAGGTTCCTTCACTGACCCAAAGCACGTTAGTGGTGCCAATCAGAAGCACAACCAACAAGCTTTCAAACATGTATTCTGGAATTGCAGTGGTGCAGCATGTTTGGCAGATAAAAAATAGTTGCCATGACTTCCATAATTGTCCACGTACAATAACTGCTAGAATATTTATTCCTCTGTTTCATTTCAGTTTTATTGCTGACGGGATGATGCCACAGATCGCGCTCGGATGTTATACTGTAATAACACTTTACAGTATACATTACTCCGTACTATAATTACAATACAGTACCATCCTGAATTCCGAAAATTTCCGAAAATCGAATCATATTTGGGCCCAAGGATCGGATGCGGGATTGTGGACCTGTAATATTTTAGTACTGGTTTTTCTTTCAGATATTCTCTGTGATAAATAACAGGGCAACATTTGGCAATACATTTGAGTTTTCATAGAAACAGAAAATTAAAATTAGTGTAAGGTTTGAATTTTTTGTTGGTTGTGATAAGAATAAAGATCAGATGGAACTCTTTACATTTCAACTAAGTCAAAAACAATGCAAATATGTTAACGAAGACTTTCTTTTCATGAATTCCAAAAGAAGATTCCACAGAATTGGATGCATTGCTGTAATCAGATTTATTTGTGCTTGCTTTTGCCTTTTGATGAAAATTTATTCAATCTCAAAATGTACCGTGAAAACGAATATGATGAAAAATACGAATAAGAAAAATGAACGATATTAAAATAACAAATAATATACTAATCGAAGTATAATGTTATGGGTAAAGGATAAAATAAGAAATTCGAAAGAACTTACAATCTATTATAATTAAAAATTGAAGCCTGTACACCTGACTTGAACAATAAATTTAGTACAAACTAAAAATTACAATAAACACGACCGGGTTTCGACTATACTCCAGTCTTTCTCAAGTGCTCAATGAGATAACAAATTCGGACTTTTAAATGTTCAATGTTCACATGCTTGATGGAAATTCCCCAGTTCTTGAATTTGCATATAATGACGCTTTGGAATATGAGGCCATCTGGTGGTGATCGCCATCATACCTGATCAGCAACAAAACCATGTGCTTCTGTCAAAAGAGGGTTACAGAAAGCCACGAATTTGGGAATCGTCATGAATTACGAGTCGTATATTCCTCTATCTTTCAAATAAACTTAATTCATATGTTCGTCCGCAGAGCCTTTCGCATTTCTAGCACTGAAACTGCTTTTGAAGATGAATTACTTTTCATACATGAACTCTTATTAAATAATGGATTCCCAAGGGCTTCCATCGATAGACATTTCAAGAATTCAATAAAGAAGTGTTACAATAATATTCAACAGTCAAAAAAACTAAGTAGGCATTTGTATCTATTGATTACCATCTATGTTTATTTCCCAAGTTGTTGCGAATATGTGCGCAGTCAAATATTGTCATTACCTCACCGGCTATTAGTACCATAGTAATTGCACTAAACCCGTCCAATAAGACTCAAATTCGTGCAAAAAAGGGTTTTATTTTACGCATTACCCTGTAAAAATAATAGCTGTATTTAAGTGGGTGAGACCCGCCGCATCTTGTCCCAGCGCCTATCGGACCATCGAAGGGCACGAATCAACCGTAATGCAGAATATTTAACAGTTAGACACGCTACAGAACGTCAGCATACAGCGTGAGGATGCTATAATCTTAATACAGTGTAGTGACCATTTTTCCAAAGAAAATGTTTGGAAACTTTAGCGATCCTTGGATCATCCAATGCGTATTATGACTATCTTACGAGACCTACGATAGCAGAATATGGTTTGAAGAGCCATGAAGAAGTAAGAAGGAAAAAAGTGAACTTTGGTTTAGGTGCAACAGCCGGGCGGCCTTATTATTACATAGGACTGTATCTAGGTGTATCGAGCTTCAATTCCTTAATTTGAGACATATAATTTTTAATTTTATTATTTATAAAATTTTTAAAAATTCCTTAAAAAAAATTTTTTTAGGCATTTGAAATGCAATATTATGTTTTATAAATTGTTCAATTTGTCAAAAATTTTAATTTATTAAGTCTTATTTGGATTGTATTTTATTTGATTTTAAAGAAATTTTATATTTGCACTCATGCGACTGGTTTAAGTTTTTTAGATATGTCACCCGGCCAGCCGTATTTGGATCCAGACACTTCTGACACATGGTTTTGTTGCTGATCAGGGATGACGGCGATCACCACCAGATGGCCTCATATTCCAAAGCATCATTACATGCAAATTAAAGAAGTGGGGAATATCCATCAAGCATGTGAACATTGAACATTTAAAAGTCCGAATTTGTTATCTCATTGAGCACTTGAGAAAGACTGGAGTACAGTCGAAACCCGGTCGTGTTTATTGTAATTTTTAGTTTGTATTAAATTTATTGTTCTAGACAGGTGTGCAGGCTTCAATTTTTAATTATAAAGATATGCACAGCGCACGTAAAAGTTCTCAATGCAACTTACAATCTACTTTCGTTAAAATGTTATTTCTTAAATAATAAATGAATTATTTATTTAAATGGTCTATTAAACCGTGAAAATGGATTAGTTCAAGAATGAATTCCCGTTGGTTAAGGCGATGAGATATTTGAAATCTTCTCCAAATGGGTTGTTATCAAGAAGTTACAGAAAGCGACAAAAGTTTCCATAGAAAAACATTGGAATCTAAACAATGGATTAAAAGATGGACCTAGTGTTTTAAAGGTGCAGTAGTGACATCTCCAAACAGCTGTCTCACGGTCAGTTGCCGATCATCAGTGGAGAGTAGTCACTATAAGCACCTAGGTCCAATTACGGAGGTTAGTATAAGGAAAGGCAGGGAAAAGAATGGATCCTCCAAAACTAAACTAAAAAACAAGAAATACAGAATAAAAATAAAAGAATAGAAATGAATAATAGAATAGAATAGAAATGGCCTCAATGAATTTTCTATAGGCATCAATTAAATAAAACGCCTAAAAAATGCTTTAACACATTAAAAGGTGGACCTAATGTTTTAAAAGTGAAGTAGTGACATCTCAAAACAGGATTTCTATTCTATTTCTTTTTCCAAAATTTTTTATGGGAATTCCATATGTTTTTCATTTAAAAAAAATCCTTTATTTTTATAACATTAACATGTAGAAAATTCAATATTGGGCAAAACAAATAGCAGTGAAATATTCCACATTCCCATTTGATAATAGGCGTGTTTCTGTCCTTCACTATTATTTGTTTTGCACAGTACTATATAATTATCGTGTGTAATTTCCTAAAATATAAGCTTTAATCTAATAACAGTTTTTTTTAAAGCAATTGTTTGTTAAATCGTATTAAAAGTCATAGATATTGTTTAACCTTTCTCAAAATATTTAAATTAAAATTATCTATTTAGTTCTTCTAAGTGAATGATAAATCATGAACTTACCTATCTCAATATATATTTGATTTATTTTTTAAATGTTTCTATCTATTTTTTCAGGAGACTTAAGCCAAAGCAAAAAATAATGAAACATTATTTAATCTGGATAAATTACTGTTTCACTTTCATTGGTTTTTACGCTTTCAGACGGAGTTTTTATATTGAGAAGATATTCTTGCCGAACTCGTCTCTTAAGTGTTATTTCTCTCCTACATCTTCCTCCTACGGGCTTTGATGCCATCTTATTTATTGCTGCTTTATCTAAGACCTTGAGAATTAACTTAATGGCCAATCTGTGAAGTTCATTCCCATTATTTTTATTTCTTTTAGTAAGAAGTTTTTCGTGGACTACAGAGCGGTACTGAAACATAATAGGTTTAGCTTCATCTTTTCTTCGGATACAGCAGGCTAATATTATAGTAGTTTTTTTTTTGTTTTTTTCAAGGTTTTACTTGATCATCCCATATTTTTTTTTAACTTTACTGACCTAATTTTCAATATATGTTTACTTTCGGCTCTTCAGTTTCGTTTTTAGTAAATTTTACTTTGTTGCTGCATGTATTTATTTTAATTTTGTGATGTCAGGGTAATCTTTACTGTAATGTTGACTTTTTTTTCGATAGATAAAATATTATAGCTTTTCTTTTTGTTGTATTCTTTTCTGTTATTTTTTTAATGACATTGCAATGATTTTTTATAGCATTAATTACATTTTTGGCATATGGAGGGGGAGGGGGTGAAATATTAATAGATGTCAGCAAGAAAAAAAAAAAAGCACAGAAAGAGAGAAACGGCAAGTAGTGTTCTCAACTCCTTCAAGATCTGTAAAAAAAATAATTGTAGGATGACTTCACAAAACCTTGAAAATAAAAATAACAACATCAAATTGAAAAGAAAAATAAAGAAAAAAAAATCAGTTTTGTTTTTCCACATTACATCAGTGTTGGGTTCGATTACTCCCGGAAGAACTTTAGTTCTGAATATTTAGAAATGTCAATGGATATTATGTAGGAATAATAAGTAGGGATTAAACTGTATAATTAAACCATGTGGTTAAAGATATATAAGATGAATTAGCCTAAGAAATACAATTGAAAAAAACGGTCTTTGTCTCACTATCCTTTTTAAAAGTAAAAATTACTTCATGACAAGTATTTAATTCTATCATTTTAAACGTCTTAATATAAGTGTTTTACTAATGTAGGTTAATTACTGTCTATTCATTACTCAACTAATTCAAATCCTCTTTAGTTGCTTTTTTATAACTTAGTGTAGTGTTGTAAGTTATAAAACACAATTCACAGTTGGTAATTCATGGGTTGTTGTTTTTTATATATGTAAGAAATTTATATGAATCAGTAAAAGACAAAGTGAAAATGTCACTAGTCTCGGGTGTCGTCATATTGATTTCTCTTTCGTGATGTTCACAGAATGACGATTTTTTTTCCAGGAATCCCAAACAAATGCAGGAAGCTTTTAGCTAAACGCGCTGTTTGATTCCGGTTGTGAAAATGAATTATGAGTTGAGGGTGGGGTAGAACTATGTTTCAACGCTACCCTACGATGTCAGACAGTTCTAAAAACGCCCTAGAGACACATTCCCTCGAGTTTCAAGATAATTAAGTTGCATTTCCACGTTAGAGTATTCTGGAGAAAAATAAATAATTCCAACCATAAGTATTTATAGCTGACTTTCAAACCCTTTTTCTTTTAAATCTATTTGGAAAAAACTTCCAAGAGTTTTACAGTCCTACGTTTGCCATTTCCGTAAAATCATTCAGAAAACATTGCCTTACTCTTGGCAGAATGTATATAATGTTTTTATTGAAATAATCATGGCTGTTTCATAAGGTAGCATCTGTAACTATAATTTAAATCTTGTCCTTCTGAGTTTTCTGTTAACCAATGTTAGATGGTTAACGACACATTAATGTGTAATTTATTTCCGTTAGATCAGCATCTAAATTCACTTGCCGTGAGGATGTCCTTTGTGTGTCGTAAGAAAATCCCCTTGGCCAAATGCTTTAATCTCCACTAAAATTCTAAGCATCAAATAATCTATACCAGTGCTTCTCATCTTTTTTTGTTTTGCTTCGCACTTGCGCAGTTGCAGATATCAGTAGGTACATACCAAACATTGTACCTAAAATTCTACAGCACACCAATGTTTTTCATTGTATTTATTGCGTGTAATAGTCTCCTTTGAAGAACGCCTATCATTTACAAATGAATTTATAGTAATACTCTATTTTAAGTATGTGAAAATATCCTGTATATTTTAACACGATGATTTTAAAAGTGAAACCTTTTTAAAAGGAATCTGTTACGGAAAAATAAAATTAGTGGAAATGTTGGTCTGTTGAGAGTTTAGGAACAAAGTTCCATGTGCTGCAGGATTTCTGCAAATACAAAATTACGTCGCGAAGCAAAAAAAGACTGAGAAACACTGGTCTACATTATTTGTTGTTTAGAATTTCCTGAAGATAGCGTATTTGGCTAAATGTGATAATCTCAAAATTTTCTTGGGTCACACCAAGGTAAAACGAAAAAAAACCTGAGAAGACTTTAGAATTTTAGTTTTCATTTTTTTATTATTCCGTCGACCTAATAGAAAGAAAGTAAACATCAATTTCATTGCTAACAACTAATAATACCACATAGAAATCTGAGGCGGATTTTTACTTTAACTTTTTGCTGTAAATTGCTTGAGTAGTTAATCAAGGTTAGACTTTAAATTGAATTTGAGTTTTCGACTTGGAAGCTTAAATGGTAATGACAGTTTATTTAGGAGAGTTATTCGTCCCTTATTGATCGCAGAAGCCTCTATCTCTAAAAGTTAAATCTAAAAGTAGTACGCCAACTACAATTTTCTCGTTCATTCTGCTTTCAATTTGATGAAGCCACAGTTCTGAAACCATCTTCTAAATAATTAAGATTAATTAAAATAAGACTATGCTTTATACATTTTGCATTCAGTGACTGAAGATTTCTCTGAGTAATCCGTCTGGAAGTAAAAGAAAATGTAAATAATGATTGTAGTAAATTGCCAAGTCGTTTATTCTCTAACTATAGTTATAGTTTAGTCTCTAAAATATAGTTAATTATAATTAAGTTGTCTTTAAATGACTTTAAAAAAAAAGAAAAAAAAGTAACAATTTTTTAAAATATTATTTTATTTTTCAGGAACTTGTTTCTTCTTAATCTTCTGTTACAATGCAATTAGTGTAAAACGAGGTCTTTTTACACAAAACAATTAAAGTAATTTGTTTCCATTTTTCAAGAACCTGTTTCTCAGTCTTTATTTTTCCTCTGCTGTAGATTTTTAGTGGCTTCAGATAAAATTTGTTGACGTTTAAAAGTGTTAGTAGTTTTTTATTTTTTCCTTTTCTTAAAATTAAGCTTTAATCTTTTAATTCCAATGAATATTACAAAATGCAAACTGAATGTTAACTATTAGGAGATTATTATAAACTGATTCAGACACGAAAAAAATATGATTTAATGTTAAAATAATTGTAAACATTGTTTTTTAATTACTGCTAATAAATTTTTACATTAGTCCTACTTTGACTATTGAATAAATTTAAATAAATTGACTAAAATACTAAATTTGTCATATACATTTATAAAGTTCTTATTCATTATACTCGTGCCATTTGTAGGCCATTCTCGTAAACATAAAAAAAAATCCACTGTTAAGTAATTCGAAATATCTTTACAAAATTAAATATAAATTAAACTTACACCCTTTAAGGCGTAATCACACACCAATCAGTTGTTAGACAAAGAACTCTTACTTTAAAATAATTGAGTTCTTTTAAAAAAGTGGCCTCTTCTTACTCTAGGAGTTGGTTGACAAATTTTTGAAAGTTCTTGGTAAATAACAAGTTTTACGAAGGCTGACTGAAGTGTTTATCATTTGTTTCGAGTGTACGAAAGACAAATTTTAATTACGCGTTAAGCTCTTATAACGTATTCGCCTAGTAATAATAACAACCATTTGGCTTTACGTTTTCTTGAACATCCGTCTATGAAATGAATTCCGTATATCAAGCCTGTTGCCATGACAACGGATAGTCTTCGGAAATGAAACTGATAATTTGTAGGAATCTTACACCGCAAAAGTCAACTGGAGTGTGTTTTCATTTCAGGAAATCAGCGGAAATTGAAAGGAGGATGAAAAATTATCAAAGAACTCCCCCCACCCACCCCTACGTAATGGTTAAGTAAATATTTGATGAAATTGAGACACCAACTGACAGTGCATCTGTTCACGAAAGAAAAACAAAAAAATTACAACGAATAATTAATGGCCTCTCGAAACCCGAGTATTGCCAGATGTCAGTCAAATAAAAATCATATTAAATAAAGAAATCGATATAAGACGCGGACTTTGTGTCGTTCTCGAATTGCTTCAATTTGTTTTAATAAAGCTGAAGATTTAATTTTTCTTATTCTGTGAGTTGTCTCAAGAAATTTTGTCTCTTACATTTTTGTTTTTCTTTCCTTAAAGAAAATAAAACTAATAGTTATTTAGAATTTGCTTCATGAAGTTTCAAATTTTGCGAAAAGCGTTGCAGTAAATTATAATGTTTATTGTAATTGTTTAGGAAATATAAACAATAGAAAATTAACATCCTTTAAAAATGTATGAAATTGTTTATTTTCATGATTTCGTTACAGTTTCTCCGCATTTTTGACTTGGCTTTGATCTTTTCATGGGAAATTATTTTTGCAGGGAATCTAGAAATTGCTCGGCATTGCTCTGCAGAAATATGTAAGGGTTGTCAATAAAATCCTGTATGGCTCTCCATTTCAAATATGTCTCCATATGTCATTCGCATGTGAGTTAATATGTTAATATGTGGGCCGTTATGAAAGTCATGGCAACTATTTTTTATCTGCCAAACACGCGGAACCACTGCAATTCCAGAATATTTGTTTGAAAGCTTGTTGGATGTGTTTCTGATTGGCACCACTAACGTGCTCTGGGTCAGTGAAGGAACGTCATAGGAGCAAGTGAAAAATACCTATTTGGAAACCATCGTTGAATAAGACAATGCGGTGCAGCCAAGGAAGAGAAAGAAATGCTCAATACATATTGCTAACACTCCTCAATCTCCAAGATTTGATTCCAAACTTCGAGCTGCAGTTGCGCCGAAAACACTTGCGAACAAAGATGAAATTTTGAGGGCATTTCGGCGGGAGAACACATGCAGCCATTAAATATTCTCCACCTACCCAATCACCTTGCAATGTACGGTGGACAATCTTCGAGATTACTTTGAGGGGTTTTAGCAATATGTATTGAGTATTCATATGTTCCTTTTTCTTCATTGGCTACACTGCATTGCTTTATTAAACGATGATTTCCAAATAAGTATTTTTCACTTGCTCCCCATGACGTTCCTTCACTGACCCAAACCACGTTATTGGCGCCAATCAGAAGTACATCCAGCGAACTTTCAAATGTGTATTCTGGAATTGCAGTGGTTCCGCATGTTTGGCAGATAAAAAATAGTTGCCATGACTTCCCAGCGGCCCACTGTAGCGGCCCACTGTATGCCACTTGATGTGACCTGCACCCATTTATTTCCGAAAGTATTTTGTTTAGAAAATACATGTCGCTGTTTCTCGTAACGATATTACTATGAACGTCCAAACTGAAACGATGTGTCGTAAATTATTTTTCAAACATCATGGCTGCTGCTTACAACACATGAGGAATTAATAGAAGCGTTTAAGTCTGCTGAAAGAAAGGTTGTCCTTTTTCACGATAACGCATGGCCGTACAAAAATTTACTTGGTGAATGCAGCTTGCAAGCTGCTGTCATGTTACTTTCATGTCTGCGCTGTACCCACCAAAACAAAAAAAAAAACTCGTTAAAACGCAAGTAATTTACATCGTATGGCAATGTGTGATTACTTGGTGATTACAGAGCTCTTTTTTTATAAAAAACGATCACACACTGGATTGTCTTAATCGCTAGTCTCTTAATGATCCCCTTTAATTAGAGTACTTTACTGACGCCGGTTGGTTTTCCTCTACTTTATAAAAAAATTTTTCCCTTCACCAGCTGACAGAATATTGATACTGAAGTCTCAAAAAAAACCAAAAAAAAACCAGATCAAATTGAAGGATGAGCTGTTACGAAGTTGTTGATCCACCCCTTCTCACTATGTCATCCAAAATTTCCAACCTCAAGTTCTTGTCGTAGAAGGTGGTAAAAAATGAAGGTTGAGATCTTGAAACATACTTGAAACATACAAAACTTGAAATTTACTACCCAAGTCAAGGTTGAAGATTTCGTGATGAGGACTGGTTAGTATAAGGATGTAAGTGTTTTGTGCCGAGAACTATCCCTTTGATATATCTGGGCGAAACCCCATCGCATCCAACCTTCCACATGGGTTAGAGGGATTACGCAGTGGCGATCTTTTATTTGTCCCGTTCTTTTTTTTTATATATAGATTCTTTAAACTATAAATAATAATGTTAAGAAATTCCCTTATCGTCGATGAACAACCTATTGAAACTTGTACCATCTTCATTCTCTTGCATTCACTAACCCCAGAAAAACCAAAACAATATTCTTTTCTTATTTCTAAAGCACTTCTACCATCAATTCTATAGTGTAAAGAAATAGTATAATAAATAGTCATCAGTCTGACTATTTATTGATATAGGTGCCTTCCTAAAGAATCGTTGAACAGATCTTGAATTTGAAAACTCTGGCAGATATTCGTACATCAGCAAGTATGCAAGGTTTTTACCTTAGGTACCTTCGAGTCTTCCGTGAATCTTATTTAGATGGTGTGAGTGACATTGAACTCTCTCAGGGCTATTCTTCACAGGGTGTTACTGCTGTCAGACGACGGATTAACATACGTCAAGATAATCAAGAGATTCCCACTATTGTTTTGATCTTTGACACATTCATAATACTAAAAGCATTAAAGCAGGATATTTACAGTGTGGCCAGGAAGTTCCCGTACACCTTTAATGGTAGTTTTATTTTAAGAAAATATTTACACATTAAGTGTCCAATCAGTCGGTGGGTTCGCTATCACGCTTTACACACAAGCTCATACGCCGCCACGTCCTACTTGACATTTTTTGGAGCATGTCCGGTGTGATGGTTCGAAATGCATCCTCAACTACATTGCGCAGTTCTTCATTTGTACCATAACGTTCAGACACGTGTATCTTGATGATTCCCCACAAAGAGTTATCAGGCGTCGTGAGGTAAGGACTTCGTGATGGCCATTTCAATGGAGCTGGCGATGCTGGAGTACCGTGATCAATCCAGCGTCCTGGAAAATGTTCATGAAGAAACCCGTGCACAGTAAGAGGGAAGTGAGCAGGTGCCCCGTCCTGCTGTAGCCATACGGGTTTCATGATATCCGCGTCTTCAAGCTGTGGGATTAACCGGGTTTGTAACATGTGTAAATAAGTTTCGACATTAACATGACCATCAAAAAAATATGGTCCAAACAAATGACGGGATGTCCTCGAACGCAATGATAATAATAACAACTAGTGTCAACAATTGAAATACCATTCAATACCAAATATTTACATTTATTACAACATAATAGGGGGTATGGGAAATTCCCGGCCACCCTGTACTATTCTTGTACACGTAAGGAAGGAGGAAATTAATCATTACTGTATGAATCCTTTTCTTTTTATTGAGTATTTGAATAATCATTACTTGGATTCGAATGGTTCCAGGGGAAAGTGAGAAGTTAAGACTTAATACTCTTCTTGTTATTCGTAACAACATAGTCCAGCAGTGTTAGATTAACTTCATGATTAAAAGTTGTAGGTGTGTTTGCCAAATAGATGCTATACAGAGCCTGAGACCATTGGATACCGTCTGAATGTTTAACTTGTTAAATCAAGTCAATATAAAAAAAAAATTATCCAGAAACGGAAATAAAATTAAAGAGAACTTTCTGATCATCTGTCTTCTTGCAAAGAAACATCTTCCAGTTGTTTCGATTTTACTATTTTACCGATTATCTGTAGAGTGAGAGTTCAGACACTAAACATTGCATAAAATACAAGCAAGTAATAAGAGATAACTGAAATGAAAAACAAAACAAGGTATGGATAGTGATTAGTAAACCAATCACAGTGCTTCGCAACGGCTTCTAAATCACCTTCACTTTAGAATAGACTGCGCTCTTTCTCTGCACTAACAAAAACCCACTCCTAATGCACAAGTTCCGTCACAAGTTTTAACACAATCTATTTTATAATCAATAGTTTAGTCTTACGAACGAATTTAAAAAAGCTAACACACTTGCTTAAAAAACTTCAACCATTCTGACATATCATATGCTACCGTGCAGCATTCCCAAAAATTTGGACATGCCTTCCATACTTCCAATCCATCTATCCTGGCCAAAGAAGATCAACATTACCTTCGAAAATGCAAAGAGTCCATCTTCATTCTATCTATAGACAAATGTATTAATGACTATTTCTGCAAAAACAATACATCAATACGGTTTCCCTAAAAAACTTTGTAATTCAACAGATTCAGTTTTCATCCCTTAAAATTATGTTAACATTGACACGTGCAATTATAAACATTCAACACTTGTATTTCCCTCTGATCTCCGCTAGGTGGCACACCAATGGTTTTGTTCGTATACATCAGCACATGGTACTTGATTTTTGTGAATTCCGCTGGATGATGTGGCAATCAGCTCATCACCCATTGGCAAAATGCGCTTTTTCTTCAGCGATTCCATTGGGCCTAACCTCCATATATTGCCTGCTCTCCTGTTCCTAATCATTCACTGAGGAAGATCTGTTAATAGGTTGAAACCTAGGTTTGGTTTCAAACCTATTACATGTTTATTAAAGATTTTTTTTTAGTTTTTTAAATTTTTAAAAAAAGTTTTTAAGCAAGTATGTTAGCTTTTTTAAATTCGTCCGTAACTGTATTCACACACGTTAAATTTTTATCCTCAACAGTTTGGTCTTTGCCGGTATCTTCGGGTTCAGCTGTTACCCAAACAGAACTTAACTTTTTTTACAGAAAGGCCAGATCTCAATTTAGATTTTACAGATCTCAGTACAAGCCTTTTGTTCTCGTTCATGTTCACCTTCTGATGGCTGTCTATTTCTCTCCCAAACCGTTATGAAGAATATAAATAGGAGATTTCAATGGTTCCATTTGGACCAACATCTCCACCTCCCAGATTGATTTCATTTTTGATTTTTGATTTATTTTTTTTACTTTTTTTTTTAAATTTTAATTTTAACTTTGGTTTTCATCTACTGGAATTGTAGAGGACTTTGCTCCAACTTCAACGATGTTAAGGCCCTGCTGTACACTTACATCATCCTGTCTGTGTATGTGTGTGTCTTCCTTGTGGGACCGATATTCTTGTTCTTTGTGGTTTTTCCATGTTCACTCCTGCAAATCATCACGAGAGAAAGTTATCAGGCTTAACTCCTAGACTAAGAGAAACCGAGAACCAAGTAGAACCCAAGTAGAGAAGTAGAAGTAGTATAGGAAAAAAATACTAGGTAAAAACCCACGATCACCAGAGGATCGAATTTGAGTACTCCAGCTAGTAAACAAGCCGGGTACCTTACGTACTTATTTTATTTATAATTATATAATTTTATACTGAAGCAAATTCATTGGATGTATGGATGGAATTGATAATTATTCACTGATGAGCATTCATTGATGCTGCTCACGCAAATAATTGCCAACGAAACCTATTATTTTCACAGAGACAATCACTTGTTGAGAGTTCTGAATGTAGTGTTGCATTAATATGTTAACGTTACATAATACAAAACATAAAAATTAATAAAAAAATTAGTATCAACATTAAAATAATACTACAGAAATATTTACAATTACTCCTTTAATTTTATGGAGATATTTTTGGATTTTGTAATGTTTTCTTTTTTTTTTTTTCCCGCACTTTTGTGTTTTGTTAGGTATGATATATGTATATATATATGCATTCACAAGTCTTTTTCTTGCTCTACAAACCTATCTGCTTCAATTTTTCGAATTAATTAATTTTAATCAATTTTCAGGCTTTTGAAATGGAAGTTCCAGGAGGCAAAAAAATGCATTTTCGACATCTGCTCTATTTCACCTTTCGTCGTGGTCAAAAGCTACGGAAGCAGCTCGTGACATTTGTGACGTGTATGGAGTAGATGCTACAGCTCCGAGGACCGCTCAAGATTGGCTTTCCAAGTTCAAAAATGGCAATTTCGACCTTGGCGACGCACCTCGCTCTGGCCGACCTTCCGACTCACGACGTTTCTGAAGGAAGATGGTCATCAAACAAACACGAGAGTTGGCCGAAAAGATGGGCTGTATCTTCAAGACCATCGCTTACCATCTTCACTCCAAGTTAATATGCAGCAAAGAAAAGAGTGGGCGGCACCAGGCGAAACACCACAGCCGAGAGTCAAGCAAGATCTCCATCCCAAGAAGACAATGATCTGCGTCTGGTGGGACTGTGAAGGTGTGATCTACTGGGAAATGCTGGACAAGAACAAGACTATTGACAAGGAACGCTATCTCGCCCAACTTCATCGCATTAACGAAGCAATTCAGCAGAAAAGGGCCGATCGACGTGGTCAAGTCATTCTTCTTCACGACAATGCACGCCCACACACCGCAAACATCGTCAAAGAGGCTCTGAATCACCTTGAATGGGAGGTTTTATACCGCATCCGCAATACTCTCCGGATCTTCCGCCAACGGATTATCACCTTTTCCGCTCCATGTCGAACAAAATGAGGGGCATAACCTTCGCCAACGATGAAGACCTCAAAAACTGGCTCACCCACTTCTTCAACATACAATGAGAAACTTTTTGGATAGATGGCATCGACAAGTTGGTCGATAGGTGGGAACAGGTCGTAAATAATGATGGAGAAAATATTATTGATTAATTTGTTGTTATAATTATTGTTTTCTTCAATAAATCTTGTAAGCAAAAAAAAGCGGGAATTTATTACACAACCCAATATTAATAAACGTAGACATTTTTTTTTAAGATGCTGTTTCTCGCTTGATGCTTAACAATCAGAACCCCTCTGAACACTTAGGGCTACCATTGGAGATTTCAAGCCTAGAAAGGATTTTGTTCGTAGAAAATAATATGTATTATCACCCTGTACAACGCTGTTTTAATTAGCCCATATTTTGCTAAAACGCGGTTGATAATTTTAAAACATCCGAAAGCAAAAGCAGATGTAACCGTTAGCTACGTTCCAAATATGGAATAAGCTCCGAGCAAAGTACGTAGTCAAGTTTTAGTATAATATTTAACACTATGGATACATTACAAGATGTGATTCTCTTTTCTGAAAATAAATATTCACAACTGCCAGATCATTATATCCACACCAATATATTCACTTTTCACTCTCTTATGTAGTGAATATCTGTGACAAAGTTGGCCTTGCATGACAGCGTCACTGCAGCTCTGTTGTACAGACCTCACTGAAAAGAGGAAGTACCAACAGGATAGTGGACCAAAAGATCAAAAATCATGGACCAAATGGAAATGATTAACACTGGAACAAAAACTTGAAATTATAAAACTATACGAAAATGGTGCATCATTTGCAAAAATATGAACAAGTCGACGGTGCGAACTATTATTAAGAACAAAACGAAAATAAAAGAACATGGAATAGTCACTTCAACATATAGGACAAAAGTGACTTTTCTTCAATGGATCACAGTTAGGTAAATGATATTTTCATTTCTTGCCATTTCTGGAGGCCAATAATTGATCGTCGGTAACGCAATACATTGTAAGCTATTTATAATAATGTTTGATCAGAGAGGTTTTCCACAGCAGGGAAGTTTCTCTGAACGAATTAACCTCCCAATGCAATAACCTTTGTTTATGGATAAAATTCAAATAATTTGTAAGTCCTTCACGATGAGCTTACCCCTAGTATTTACGAAGCTCCGAGCAAAGTACGTAGTCAAGTTTTAGTATAATATTTAACACTATGGATACATTACAAGATGTGATTCTCTTTTCTGAAAATAAATATTCACAACTGCCAGATCATTATATCCACACCAATGTATTCACTTTTCACTCTCTTATGTAGTGAATATCTAAAAACCACCCGTTACTCCCTTTCATTATCTAAATGATAATTCAGATCAGCTTCTATTACTAAAACTGTTACAAATTCTGCAACTGTCAAAACTTGCCAAATTATTTCTAAACCTTCTCCTTTTCCTGAAGTTATGTTTGTAGCCTTTCTTATTATTATATCTGCCATCTCCAGCAGATCTTTCCGTCAAAGAACCAATAAAAAAAAAAGCACCAAGTCTCAGGGTTTTGTTCACTTCTCACTATTGCCTAGAACACGACATATCGACGCCTGAAAAAAATTACTTTTACTCTTTAGAACATGAACCATTATAAACAAAGCAAAGGAGTAAAAGAAATAATGACATAATAATGCAGAACATAATCAGAAATACTGTTGGGACGGTTAGGATTCTTTTGAACTATAGATGGCGTGACTTGTAACTTTGAACTCATATTACTTTCTGAGATTAATTATTTTAAAGATTCATTGAACAATTTACTTAAGTATTAATTATTTCGTTATTAATCCTGTGTAAAAGTATGTATTCTGTGACTTATTAAAGGATTGGAAGCAGTCACGTAAGTTATTTGGACAAGAGAGTAAAAATAAAAAAATGGCAGCTTTCTTTAAAAGAAGCTATGAGACTTGGAATATCTTAGCGGTTCATAAGTGCAACTAAGACAGAACAGATACTGTTGAAGTAGTTTCTCTTCAGAAGGATAATCTGTCTCTTCACCCTGAAATTAGTGGTTAAGTCCCATTACTTACATTCAATGTAATTAAATACTTTTGATTTTGTTTTGAACTTTCAAATCATCAAGTTCTAATAATTCTGTAGATATCAAATTTATCAGTAATTCTTACTGGCTAAACCGGAGAACACGGTACCACCAATCAGCGTCTTCGTAAGGATACATCGTTCGGTGCCGTTTTGCAGTTGCGCCTCCACGGAACGATACACAATTATTTGTTTTTTCAGACCACGTGCTTTCTTCACCATGTGTTTTTTTTTCTTCGTTCTTTTGAAACATGACTTTCAGCTTCGAGTTGTTTTTTTGACAACGCGTAAAAATGAATGGTAGTGAAAGGTTGTCTGCGGGTAAATGTGACTTTACTTTTCTTGGACGGCTGAGAGATGGATGTAAGAAATAAGGTAAGCGTTTTTTTTAATAATAATAATGACTTCCATAGCAATTTTCTCCAAAACAATTAGCCTTCAAAAAAAATTGGCTTCCTGTGAGGTCGAGCAGTTGTCACGTCAACGACAACTGCAAAGACCGAAGTGTTTGTAGCGATTAGCTGTAGGTTAGAATGAGTGAGGCATAAGTGAGGAATAAGTGATTGCAGGATGTGTACATTGGTAACTTTTGAAACAATTTTTTCCCTTCAAAATTTATCACTCTATTTAATATAGTGCTAACACAACCATTATGTTACCAAATTCCCCGAATGTAGTGCAATTTATTTGAATATAGATAGTGCAAATACATCCATTACGTCACAACTTCAAAAACCCCTGGAATCGTAATCTCCGGTTTCACCGAGCGTATTCTAGTGCACAAATCAGTATGATATAAAAATGATTCGGTTTCGAATGTAAATATCTTTTACTTGTTTTTGCTCTTAAGATTTAGATTAACAATGTATACGTACATACAACAGGTTTCATTGATTTAATTAATGAGCAATGTACAAAATTTAATAAAATTATAGTTTTAGGAAACAGTAATTTTTTTTCCAGGAGAAAAATGTTTATAAAATCGGTAATCAAATATTCTCGGTACTGTGGGGTGGCCGCTCAGAGAGGTTTCACTGTATATATTTTATTTTTATATCAAATTGCAGATTTGTAAATTCTAGACCTCTAAAATTAAGTCATTTTGAATTTGAAGAAATTTTGAAATTCAAAGGAGACATAGACTCCCGTGCACCTTATGCTTATTCAGTTCAAGAAGATCCGTTCATAGATTCAACTTTGTGAATAGGAGAATGTACAATAGCCTTTCGTTTTTATAAAAGGTTATAGCGTTTTAGCCTTTCGTTTTCTTTTTAAAAGAAATCCTTTATTAGCACATGTTATATGATTTAAAAAAGACTTTTTTTTTTTAATGACAGAATATTGATTGGCACTGAAGAAGCCATCTTACAACGTAATTGTCGTTAGTGCCACACACAACAAATGCTTAGTCTCTATGTTGAACTATTGAGGCGGAACCATTGAGTGCAAAGGTAGTTGCTTGTCTCCCTCTTGACGAGAAACGGATGTGCTTTTGACGTCATCACTTTATTTGGAGAATGTTTCGATCCATACGATAAGGAACTAAGTGTTGACTCAGAAGGAAGTGCTCTTAACATTAGCTTTTCGATAGTTTGTTTGCTCCATCAATTTCTTAGAATCTTTTTTTTCTTATATTTATTTTATCTCCATTATTTACTACATGTCTTTAGATTTATTTGATAACATCGCACCTTCTCACAGCCCGCTTTCACCTCTAATGAACAAGTTTTAATGACATTGATTTGTCCTTTTCTTCCGCTTTGCGTGTGCAGTTAGTTTAAAGTATTATGGCTAAATCATGATTTTTTTTTTGGAAGGACTTGAGTTACCTCCGCATTTCCTATATTAAAGTAATTGACTTAATCAAATAATAGAATAACCTTTTATCTTGAATAAAGAATGTATTGTAGTTCGATAAAAAATCAACAGATGGCAGCACCAACATTGTTGATGGTAGGAATAATTTATGTTTTAAATTCTGAGTTAAGAATCAAATAAACAATTTAAATAAATAAAAATGTATTCAAAAGAATTTTCATTCTGCTAAACAGAGTGAAAAAAAAAAAAGAATGAGGAAAGAATAGCCTGTACTCAACGGGAAGATTCCAAGAAGGTAATGAATTAAAAAAAAACAATCAAGTAAAAACTAGAAAATGGAAGAAATACAAGATATCTTGGCTGCGATGGAACAATTTAAACACAGATATTTAGTCTAGGACAGTATTTGTCAAACAAAAGGTCACAAACACAAGGGAATTCATTAGGTGTGTGACTGTAGGCCATGCAGGATCTGATTAAAAATCGTTTAAAAAATATTGTACAATAGTCTGAGAAAGAAAGAGAAGTTGTCGAAAAAGAAAAAAAAAAAAAAAAAGGTGAAAAAAAAAAAAAAAAAAAAAAAGGTTGACAAGTCGAAAACAAATTAAGGCAAATAACGAAAAGAGAGGGCGAATGGATAGCTTAGTGACACTGATGTAGGAGATGAAGACCCGCGAATAAGTTGAAAATTACATTTATGCCTTTTACAGTAATTGCTTAAATAATATAGAAGTAAAATAAAACAGAAATAAAATTTTGAACCTTCTTTGGCTTTTTAAAAATCTAGTGTCGATAAGGATACAATATTATTTTTAGAATTAGTTAATTCCCTGATTATACCTGATTTAAGGTAAATTTATTTGATAGTTTATCAAAATGTTATCCCACAAACTTCATTTTCCATTAATTAAATTGTCGTTACTTAACTACAGAGAAATTTTTAGGGAAAATTTCAAATTTATTAATCTTCATTAATTGTCGCTGTTTTTTTTTTGTTTTTTTTTACTAAATTACTGTTTAAATATTTAACAAAAAATAAAGCGTTAATTTCATATTTTTGTGGTGATTTTATTCATCTCTAGTATAAAGATACTTACAATTTTTGGAGAATTAGACAACTGTATTTCTTTTTGTTACGATCTTGTAAGACGTGTATCTCGACCTTGCTCATCTAAAGGAGGACAACACAAAAGAAGCCAGGAGAAATACCCCAAACAACATCCGGGAATCAATCCCTTATCCAGTCTTGTGATCGAGTTACCAGATCAGCGATCTCGAGTGCTTGACGACAACGGAACGGTATCTTTTACAGGAAATATTGAAGGTTATTACATACTAAACATTACCTTTTAAAATAAAAACATTTAAATAAAATTGACGGCCACGCTATTATCGGAAAAATTGGAGCACGACGCCATTTTGACTTAAACACATTATTTTAATATTCTACGATGCATTTTATTTTATTTATTTTACTTATTTTTATTTATTTTTTAACAAAATTATCAAAAAAAAAATATACGGTCAACTACGAGTTTTCTTGTAGTTAGCAGTCAACGTATTAATATTAAAGAAAATATTAAATACAATATTACGTGAAATCAATTGGAAATCTGGTGAAATCAATTTTCACATTTAAATACTAGACGTAAGAAAACCAAAATTTTTGCTCCCTGTCTTGTGATCCTCAAAAAATTCATGAATATGAGCTTGAATTTAGTTAACTCTCATTGTGAGGGAATAGGGGAATGGATATTAGGATAAAAAAACATGAAGGTTCTCTTAGAACTTGAAGTCTATTTCCCATACAATGTTGGATTTGTTTGTCTTTTTTTTAATCCGGAAAGCAATACAAACGAAAAATCTCTTGATTATTTTAAAATTACAATTTCCAGATAATACAAAGAAAGCAAATTTTCCATTTTCTGAACAAAAAAATAAAACCCAAACTCAAAAAATCCACATTTACTGAAGTTTTTAATTGATTTTAATCATTATCAAAACATGACCGTTAAAGTGTACTGCTATTCGCGGATACAAATTCATTATTCCATTTCTAATTCTTTTCTATGGGAATTATTTTTCATCTTCACCAGCAAATTCCATACGAAATACAGATACAAAAGTTTCTTATCTACAAATGCTCAGAAATTTTAGGGGGTGGGGGATAGGAGGCTGAGTTCAGTCTCCCAGCAAAACGTTTTCTGCAAAATTCCAATAAGTAACTGTTTAATATCGTGGCCTTATCCATGCTGAAACCTTATTACCATCACAAGCCATTTCCTCCTGTTTTGTTTGATGATCGTGTTTGCTTGGTCGTTCAGTCTGTGCTGATGAACCGTGTCTGTGTTTATAAACGGGCCGATTGAAGCCACCTGACGAACCATGGTTTAAAAAAACAAACGTAACATGCAGGATTTTTTATGTCCCACTAACCCGGAAACAGCAAACACTGGAAGCCTAAACATGAAACAACGAATATATGATGAGAGACCAATGTAATACATAAAAAAAATTATCTTACCAATTAGATTTTTCTTTGTACGCTAAAATCTTTTTAAGATTCATTGCAACAAGAATTATCTAACAGAACTTGAATCCTACTTTCCTTATTCAGTTACATTAGTTTTTATTTATTATTTGCTTTGATTTAATATTTTGCAATTTGTTAAAAAAAAAAAAAAACTCGATTCAATATTATTATATATACAGCATTACATATAATATTGTCACAAATTATATTTAGTAAATCTGTATGTTGCCTAATACTGCATATTGGTACAGTGAAAAGATGCTCATTTACATTCAAGGTCAAAGGTCTTACGTTCAATCCCCGGCAAGGAAAGATGAATCGTTTTCTTTATTTAATTCTCCCATTCTTTCTGTTACTCCTTCCTATTCTGGAAAGTAGTAGGATATTGTGTAATTTCCTATTGCTGGATAAATATTAAGTCCCCTAACTGACTAACTTTTTAATCTTTTGTTCTGGTTGTCATCCAATGAATTGGATTCGCCACAACATTTTATATTCAAATCTGAAAGATATTTGGGGTTCAGAAGTTATTACGAGAAAAAAACCACACACACACACACACAGACTAACCTACTTACACAAGTCTTATTTTGAAACATTGACTAAAATTAATGAAACATAATAACTATTTTCATTTTCCCGTTTGTTTACGGGAAAGGAGACTTTTAATTCCAATCCTGGAATTAGAAATCTAATCTTCTTTCTTAGCTGAAAATAAAAATGCAATCTTAAGGTTTTCATTAAAATGTATATAAAAAAATAAAAAAAAACTAGACAGAACCACAGAATAAAAATTGATAATTGGGTGTTGAATTGATAGTTTATTTGTTAGTCGCCAAATTTCGCTAATTATCTTTCGTGAATAATTTACTATTATGTTTTGCTTTTCTTTGAATTAATTTATGTTCTGTTTGGAAAATAAAAGAGGGCTTATTTACGCCTGAAGAAGATTTGAACAAAGAGAATTAAATCAATTTCTACAGCTTCTAGAAGCTTTTTTTATATTAAAGTTTTAATCTTTCTAGAGAATTTTGGGTTTATATAATACACACATGACAATTGCTTAATGAATCTAGGAAAATCAATAAGTTAAATCATCAAAAGAAGTTTTGTATGAATGAAATAGCAAAGTTTCCCTTGAGTTTACTGATGCTTCCGTGGCAACGACTTGATTACTGTTGTGAAATGAAACAAAACATCTTCCAAATACATTCTACATAGTGAAGTCCACACTTTACTACACAGTTAAAAAACTACAAAAAACATTTTTGTTTTTTTCCAATTAATTTCAGATCATAACTCTGATCTCAAACAAAGATGGTTCTTGCTATCAAACAGTCGATTGCTATAACATTGTATAAAAAGTGCCTTGATCTCTCTGTTTTGAAATAGATCACAAACAAACACAGACTTTTCAAGGCGGTAGGTTCGAATCTCATTGAAATTTAGGTTGCACTGCAACCTTTAAATGGTTGCGGATTGTCTGAGAAACGTCTTGAATCCTACCTTATATCCCTCCCCAATCTGGTTTTATGACAGTGCGGAATTTACTCCTTAAGTCACTTCTTCTCATCATTACAGATCCTACGCAATCCAGAATATAAGATCTATGACAATTACAGTATGACGCTTTGTCTGCTTTACTTACTGAACAAGTCTAAGAGGTAATACTCAAATTGCACATCTCCAACCATACTGAGATGAAGAATAATAATTACTGTCAGTATTTTCAAACAACTACTGTAAACTAGTGTAAACATTTACTGTAATGCAGTCTTGATAAAATCGTACAAACTGTAAATAATTCCTCTTGAATATTCAGCCTCTTTCTACAAAGTTTAAAAGTTAACTTTTAAAATGATATCTTTCAAATTTAATTCTGACTACGAATTTCTTAGACTCAACTTTTTTCTAGTGTTAAAATGTGCAGGATAAACAGACCAGATAGACATGAATTTCAACGCTACTCGTTTCTATAAACCGTAAAGAACACGTGAAAAAGATTCTATTTTGTTTCTGCTAATTTCCACGAAGACCCATTCTCAGATGCAACTTCTCTTTCTTTCTTTCTTTTTCAGGGGATGAATATTCTCAATGTAAGTTTGCTGGTATTTTTAACGACTTGACTCCATTTCCTTACTGATAAGCTTTTGTGGCTCGTTAGGAATTCCACTTTACCTCTTCTGTTTCCGAGACTCATTTACTAAACTTTGGATGGTTTAATCGATACCAGTCAGTTGAAACAAAATATTGCTCGGAAGATCTTCATTAAAGCAAAGTGTGATTTGTAAAGGATATTTCGTTGCTATAAATTTGATTTCTGGGTAAAGTTGCTATTGACATATTTATAGTGAACTAAGGAGATATTTCGTTTAGTGATTTTTTTTTTCATATTCTCAAGTTATGGGAATTTGGTGAAAAAGTTGTTGAAGAATTAATGAACATTTATCACGCAATTGTCAAGCTTAAGCTTTTCGAAGGTAACGAAAAAAAAACAAAAACAAAACAAGGTAAAGATTTAATTTAAAAATGTTAAAGATTTTTGAATACTCTTTTGGAGTATCTTCTAAATTCGTTATTACTATCTGTCTACTGGTTATCCAGCTAACAATAATTTAAAATGTACTAACACACTTCTTACTTCTTCTGATTGCGAGGAAAATTCTTTATATCATATGAGCGAAGATATAAATAATTCGAAGATTTAATTTAATTCTTCTAAGCTTCAATACTCCATTATTATATAAGTTTATTATATCGGAAAATTAATACATCCTGTATTTCAGTTGGAAATCTGAAAATGGCAGCTTTACATATTCTGGAAAACTTCGAAAAGTTGCTCGAAAAACTCACATTTGCCCTAAATAGGCCTACAGCGTAATCTAACTTAAGGAAGGTTTTAGAAAACTCGTCACCAGCGCTCTTAGCGACGTGAAAAGTTTATTTGAAAAAGTACAACACTACTTCACACTGAAATCAGGATGTCCTTTATTCGTGGTTCCATCCACGGCTTCATCCACCACCTTCTCTTCTTCCGGGATTATTTTTTTTCCTTTTTCTTTATCTCGTCTGTGGATGAATTCAGAATTAATAGCAAAAGTAAAGCAAAAGTAAAACAACCTCTTTGTCGCTTCGTCGAAAAGCATTTTGAATCGCGATTTGAACGAGAGCAAAACGAGATTTCACACTATTAGGCAAATTCTCGAGAACGCGTAAAACAGCCATTACAGTATGAATTTTTGCCCTTCTATACTGGTCAGCGCGTCACCGAATGGCTCAACAGTCAAGGGTGGTCAATGGCTAAGAAGAAGTAAGAAGAAGTATGAATTTTCTTTTCTTCTTTTTTCTGAAAGTATAAGGTAAAAGATGGGTTTTGAGACTGGCTAAAATTTACAATTAGATTCAGTGAAGAATTTTGATAATATTAATTCAGTGCTACCTTTCAGAACATTCACTAATCATAATAACAGTGAACATATACAAGAGTAAAGAAAGGTAGCCTAGTTATTAGAAAATAACATTGATTTTTAGCGAACAACCTGTAGTTTTAATATTTCAGCGGTTTGCAGATATTTTTTGTTCCCCTTGTACTTTTTTTTTTATTGTTATTATTTAATATCAAAATGATGATAGTATTTGAAAGCAGAAGTGTTGAATTGACTTGAAGGACCTTTATTTACCTTCTGGAAAAGGTTAAAATAAATGTAAACAAAATTCAAAAACAACTTGCCTAAAATTTTAATGATAAATATAAACTATTCAAAATGAATTTCTTTTTATACCGATGGACTTACAGGTTAAAAATAGATTGAAGTTCACCACTATATGGGGGGAGGGGGCTTACATTCACATTAATACGAAGATAATTTCACTAAAATAAAGAAAACTGTTTGAATCTTATTTTTGTTTTCTTTGATTCCTTCGAAAATGATTTATTGATTAAAAAAGAGCTGTTGATCGATAACTTGGCATTCACTATTTCTTCACTACTTTTGATCCTCGACCAAAAATTAGAATGGAAAAATTGAAGTGAGCTGGGTTTTTTTTTTCCTTTGATAAGCCTTTTTGACGTTCCATCAATATCACAGATGAAAGAGAGAATTGATAACCTACAACTTCGTTGATCGGTCTTTGCACAATGGATGGTTTTTTTTTTTTTTTTTGCAAAGCATCTACATTTGGAGAATTCGAAGTGAAAAACAGGAAAAGGAATTGAAGAAAATATTTTTTCTGTTACAGAAAGTTTATGCTATTTAAGTATGTTTAGTCAAAGTAAAGAAAGCACTTGCTCTCTTCGTTCTGTCCGTTCGTCTGTTGAATGCCTGACATAAATAAATTTCGATTTTGATGAGATTTTAATAATTACATTTTACTCTTTTCTTAGTAAGAACCCGTCTGCGACAGGAATCTACCACTTCCCATTTTCAGTCTTAGAAGAATAACTATTGGATTCATCTTAATGAAAAGCTTCAAAAATTCTTTGGTTTTTATTATAGACAGAAAAATATTCGATTACCTTTAAATCAACCCGTTACATTGCATCCGTTACATTGCATCCATAAGTTTACTTTTTAAAAATTATTAATCAAATTCATAACTAGTGATCTCGATAACTTCCCCATACCGCTTTTCGTGAAAGTAGATTTTGAAAAAATCCGTCGAATTGGATCCGCCATTTTAATTTAACTAATTTTCCCCCGTTTTCTCTAAGTCCATTTTTTATTAAATCATTGAAACTGCTTTGATATCCCATTTACATATTCTCCTCTTTTCCATCTCTTAGCTATAGAATTGCTGACTGCCTGATCTTATTTTTTATCGCTCTATAAACATTTTATTCCCTCGTCGTTTCAATCAAAAATAAAGCAAAATCGATTCTCAAAACCAATCAAACCATTACAATTTTAGCTGTCTTTGGATTCTTCGTAATCAAATATTGATGGACTAACTTAAATTTTAAGTCCTATATTATATAAAGCTTGTGTTGCCAGCTTGGGATCAACTCCTTCCTATCTTTAGAAATTAAAAAAAAAGGCATATTATTAACAAAAACTTAATATTGAGGCTTTTTTCACTAAGAATTCTAAGAATTTAATGAAACAAGACTGAAATAATATTTTAATTAAGTTTAAAGTAAATTAAATGTATTTATGCACTTTTACTTAATATTCTAATACCGGTACCAGTAATTATGTATCAGTTTTTTAGCGACACATTTGGGAGCTATTGTGATAGCGACCAAAATCGTAAGCTATTGCGTTTGTCCTGTCCGTCCGTACGTGTCTGTCCCACCCAAACAACTCCCGAACGGAAGGTCGGATCGACAAACGGATTTCACCATCGTGTTCAGCGGCCCAAAAACTGTAGGAATGGGGTATTTTCAGGGTCCAACGCTCCCCCATGTTTGAGATATTTGACATTGTTGTCATTGTGCCCTCTTAACAACTCCCGAACGTTAGGTCGGATCGACAAACCGATTTCATCATCGTGTTCAGAGGTCCAATCATTGTAGGAATGGGATATTTTCAGGGGCCAATGCCCCCCCCCCTACCCCATGTTTGAGATATTTGGCATTGTTTTCATTGGAGTTTTGCTGTTAACTTAAATGTCAGAAATGCAACCATCTCATTTCAGTTGTCAGCTGTGGCGTAATCGGTGAGTTTTAGGATTCATATGCTGAATGTTGTAAGTTCGAATCCGTGCATCTACTGTTGGTTTGTTTGTTTTTTCTCTCAATGTCCGCTTATATTTATTTTTCTTTGTTTTCCTATATTTATTTCTTTCCTAACTCTTTTTTTTATTTTTCCTTTCGTTGATATACTTCGTTTTTTTATTATTATTTTTAAATTTTGTTATTATTATGGGTCACCTTTAAATTTATGCTTTGGCACAAAATTATATTCACTTATTTTTGTTTGTTTTTTTATTAGATGTTAATTTATATTGACTGGCTTTATGTAACCTTTGGCAAAACAAAGACGATCTTTCTGAATCAACGTGTAGTGTTGTGTTATGCAGTGAAGTGAATGCGGGGGAGCTTTTGTTCCGTATATTTATGTTTAGGTAATTTCTTAAGTCACATGAATCAACGTGATTGTAAACAATATATTTTTTTTAAGCAAAATTAATCATTCATATTTTAAATAATATGATATAAATGTTAAGTTACTTGTTCTCCAAAGTTTTTTTGTACATTTTGCATAATAAAACTTTTTTTTTTTAAATATTGATGCGTATTATTTACTTTATTTACAATACAAATAAGGAAAGTATATTCCCTATTTCTTAGAACGTTTTTAAATACAAACAATTAGCATTTAGAATTACTGAAACATCACTAATTTGGTATGTTTTCGTTTTCTTTTTGTAATGCCGACATCTCGTGTAATAAATATCTTATTTTCTTATATTTTGCTGAATTTAGAATTTAGTTAAGACTTTTAACGTAATGTCTTAGTTTTCTGTGAACCATTGTTAGTAGTTAAAAATGATAATAACATATTCTTTTTGTTTAGTTTGCCTTAACAATGAATAGTGATAATTAAAATTCCTTGTTACACTGATCTAAAAATACATCCATCAAGGACACGATTGGCTACCTAACAGTTGTCCACAAAAATCGGAGACTTTACCTTAAGTCTACTTAAATCGTTTACCTAAGTTTGTGAACATACTCCTATTTGCTGGCGTACAGGACCATACATTTTAAGGCCATTTTTTTGGGAAAAACATTATTATGTTGAAAAAAAAAATATACATTCGGCTTTTCAAACGCACCTATTTTTTAAAACAAATTTTTAGGAAAAAAAAATCTCACCCAAAACACTTCGTGTAAAATAAGGTGCCAAGACTCACATGCTCATAATGCTTTCACTGTTAAAAAGATATGAGATCTCATGTAGAGCCAAGCCCCTAACTCTACAAGGCCTAACTCTACAAGCCCTAACTCTAAAAACCCTATATCTTGGTCAAAAAGTATGGCTTGGCCGTTTCGTGGCTGTCGCACAGACAATCCAATGCAGTTATGTAAAGGATATGGAGTATGCCAAGGCATACTTTTTGACCAAGATATTAGGGTTTTTAGAGTTAGGCATGTAAAGTGAGGGGCTAGGCTCTACATGAGATCTGATAACTTTTTAACAGTGAAAGCGTTATGAGCATGTGAGTCTTGGCAACTTATTTTAAATGAAATGTTTTGGGTGGGATTATCTGTTACAACTAAATTTAGTTTTAAGATTATTTAGAAAATGGATTTTTTTTCAATACCCTACTTTTCTGTTTTTCTATTGGTCAACTTGTATATACAAGCTGTTTGCACTTTTGTAAGAAATCACATTATTACACAGTATTATTTAGGCCGAAGCATTGAGGGTACGACGTATTTCAGATCTCAATAAAATCCAAAGTATAAAAGCTAGATAAATGAAACTTAGCGTATTTCATTAGTATGGTAACTGCATCTTATCCTGAAAATTTGAGCTCTCTAGTATTATCCAGGCCGAAGCTATGAGGGTTCGATAATACATAACCAGACCCCCCCCTTTATGAGGGGTTGCAGGGTGAAAGTTACGGATTTCTTAATTTTTTTGTTGTTTGTGTGCTAATCCTAGCCTGCATATCATATTTCAGCTTTCTAGGACTTCAGGAAGTACCCTAGAGGTTTTGATGATCATGAGTCAGTCAGTCAGTCAGTGAGTGACGGAATCGACGTATTTTAGGTATTAATAAAATCCAAAGTATAAAAGCTAGATAAATGAAACTTAGCGTATTTCATTAGTCTGGTAACTGCATCATATCCTGAAAATTTGAGCTCTCTAGTATCATCCAGGCCGAAGCTATGAGGGTTCGAAAATACGACGAAACGCTTCCAGAAAAGGTACGTAGTGCCCTTCCTGCCTTCTGCTCGTCTTGGCGGGGGCACTGCCGTGCAACCAGATGTGCGTCTTACACGCTAGAAAATAAATATATCTAAAATATATTCAATACGTTTAAAAGCTATCTATCACTTTGTTTACTACAGAAACAGCTTTACAATGATCTGCGAATAGTTTATTAATAATATTATAATTATAACCAACTTAGTAATTGGATTAAAAACATCGAAACCCTTTGGAGCTAATTAATAAAATATTTCAAGAGTATATTGAATATTAACATAATTTTTTAAAAAGCTAATTCAAAATGTAAAGAATTGACAGAACGATGATTTTTCTTCTAACTTTTGAAGTGATTTGTTAATGATTAAAAAATAAATTTATATCAGTGGTTAGGCAACAATTTAAAATTTATTCATTGTTGCTGCCTTTTTTGGCTCGCCACGAATTTAGGAATAGATACTAAACATGAGATTTAGCTGATTTTTAACAATTTATTATTTGAAATTACGTTTAGCAACTACCAGAGATGAAAGTTTTTCATTTCTGATTTTGAAAAGCTATAACAGTAAAAGTAAAAATTTTAAGCATTTTGTGTAATTTGTGGTTTTGGCAGTTTTTCTTATTTTATTGATCACAATCTAATGCACATGCGTATTTCGACAAAAAATTGCATTTTAAGACGTTTTTAATCTGATTTTTTTTTTTACCGAGACACATTAGAGGGCATTAGAAACATTAGACAAAATTGTACTACTCTGAGGTACATAGTCAACCAGTAGGAGAACAATCAGAAAAGTTAATAAAAGGAATTTATTAAAAAAATTAATCATAAGAACACATCTTGCGGAATTGAGTAAAAATGTTTTTAAAATATATTTATTCAGTATTATAGATATTCTTTTATTAATATAGCGCCATCTGTGACACTTGTTTTTTGGTTTTTTTTTGGTGAGCATCTTATGAATTCGAAGAGGCAACATTAATTACAAAAAAATTCTCAATTAGCTTTCCTTCAGACCCAAGCAATACTAAATTTTGTTCTTCGCAGATTTTTTTTTCTTAATGTTTGAACATTTTTTTGAGGGGTTAAGCCCTACGTTCCCCTTGAATATCTTAGTAAAGACATTGATTAAAACTAAATAAATGTGTTTTTTTAATCAACAAAATTCTAAATAATTATTTTCAGGTTTCTTCTAGAGAAAATAAAATAAAAGTCATAAAAATTAAAGTCTATTAGTAATTACTTTTTAATTTAATGAAATTTAATGAAAAATTATAAGTGACGTGGCAACTTTGAATACGGAATTTGTTTTTTAATCATCGACTCTTGATCTATGGTTTAATCTAAATCATAATGTATTGGGATAACTGCAATTCACTTTCAAAAGTTATATAATATTTTATAAATTTCATTTTTCCTAGAATAAATATTTGATGACAGTGACTTAACGTGGACTTATTACTTTTGGAGTCTACCTGTGACCTTCAATCACATGATCCATGTTCTATGGAAATCAAAATGGCGCTTATATTTGACCCATCATTCCTCGATGTAATTGATGAAAGTTTCACCTTTCTAAGAGAAATGTATTTTATTTTTATCATTATTTTCTTTTTTTTTTATTTGATTCTGAAAGTTGTTTTTCTTCTAAAAGTCATATTTAGTGTATGCTTTTTAGATAGTAATCTTATTAATTCATAAGTGGCTACTGTTCTACACAAATAGAATATATATATGTATAAATAAGGTGAGGAAATTCTGTAAAAAAAAAAACAAAACAAAACAAAACGTAAGTGAATATAATTTTGTACTAAAGCATAAACTTAAGGGCGATCCATAATAATAAAAAAATTAAAAATAATAGTAATAAAAAAAAGGAAGTACATTAATGTAAATAAAATAAGAAAAAGAAAAAAAAAACATGCGGACATTGAGAAAAAAAGATTAAGAGGGAAAAAAAACCCAAAACAGTAGAATACCCTATTCCTATGGTGTTTGGACCTCTGAATACATTGGGGACGTCCGTTTATCGATCCGATCTTCTTTCGGGAGTTGTTAGGGGTGGACAGACACTGACGGACGGACGGACAGGACAAACTCAACAGCTATCAATTTTGGTCGCTATCACAATAGCTCCCAAATGGGTCGCTAAAAATGTTTTTTAAACAAAAAGTTACATTAAATAACTTTTAGGTGAATATTTATAGATCGGAATAAAAGAGCTTATTGTTGAATGATTGAAGTTCTAAAAAGAGTTTGTTTTTTATTATTATTCTCGTTTTTTAAGATTATTATTGAATTATTGTTTTATTATTATTGTTGAATGATTGAAGTTCTAAAAAGAGTTTTTTTTTTATTATTATTCTCTTTTTTTATGATTATTATTATTTTTTGCTTCAAAAAAATTTTTGATTAATATTTAGCATCAGCTAATGCAAGATTCTGATTGTTTTTGAAATTGTAACGTCATACGTGAATTGTCTTTTTGTCTGTCGATATTTACTTGAATGTAAAATCCGTTTGTTGGTGAGATTAACATGTGTTGATTCGTGAAGTTAACTATGATATGAAGTTGACTATATGATTCATATATCAAAATATCGTAACATTGGGTTAGTTTGCAAATGACGTCAATGTATTTACCTGATTCAAATCAAGGTCAATTTAATTGATGTATTTAAACCAACATTAATAATTTACAGATTTATTTATGAATTAAAGTTCATTAAAATGCGTACAGTTTTAATGAATTTTAAGAATTAAACATTTTTTTATGGCTAATAGATATATTATTTACAGTTGTAAGTTTCAGTTTTAAATCTCATAATTTGATTATTTGCGTTGGCTTTTTTTGTGGTTATTATTAACTGTTATTAATTTAATAAATGTGTAATTGGTAAAAAATAAGCTCTTGGTAAAAAAAAAAAAAAAAAAGTGGGGCATTACAATTCTTTTTTTTTTTTTTAATATTTAATCAAAAAGCACATTTATAAAAAAGTAAAACCTAATAACATGTTTGCAATAGAGTATCTTTGTATATTGTGTTGTTTAACTATTATATGAAGAATTCAATTTTCTCTTAAAATATAACTGAAACATCGTCACTGTAGATCATCACAGAGTATTGGGTCTACTTCTACTTGACATGACCACATTCATATACAAACATTTGCAACAAATTGTTTTCAAAACGGTTCTTACATTATTATTTTGTTTTTTAATGGAACAATCTAGTTAATAAGTTCTCTAAAATTTCGATGTTTTTTCCTTCATTGCATCAGAAACTCGTAAATCATTGACATGCCTTAGTAACCACAAACGGATATCAGCAGCACTGTAATAGGATAATGAACTTGATTACTAAGTTTACACGTAGAATTGGAAGTATGTAGGTTGTTTTTTTCCATTAAGATTTTTTTCCGTCTTTAGTTTTACATTTATGCAAGATAACACGTCTCAACATTCTTCGCAAACTTTATTGTTGAGTCACTTCGATAACATAAATCTATTAACTTTCTTGCATTCATATCTAAATTGACTTTTTGAACATTTAAGTCAATTTTGAATCTAAAAATTCTAAACTTGTTAATTTCTTATTAAATATTAGTGAAAACTCACATACCTATAATATTAAAAGATAAGTTTCTGTATTCATTACACTGTTTGTATTTTCAGTGTTTAGTGTGAAGTTATTTCTCCGCTAAAGCAATTTTGTTATTTACTCCAAAATCTTCTCGAAAATTTATTCATATTTTTGAATAAAAATTATTCTCTATTTTTTTAGTAGAGTTTATAATTTTATCCAATTTTTTGAAATTCTGAAGTCTTTTTTTTTTTTTTACTTCTAATCTAATTTGATAAAGAAAACGAGTTTCTTGACAGAATATCATTTTATGGAATTGTTTTTTAAAATTAATTCTTTTTAAGAAAACATTTTATTAGGGAGTGCAGATTGAATATAATATTATTTTTATTTCGGTCCCTGACCACTTCACTGTCCAACCCAGTTTTCGAATCTAAAGTAAATTTAATTATGTTATTAAAAATTCTTAAATATTTCTTTATTTCAACAATAAACTACCTCAGCTTCCTAATTCACTTAAAAGAATATTTCTTTTTTCCTATTATTGAAAAAAATTAGAAAGTTTAGTGAAATAATTTAATGAAAAACGTTACATTTGAAACCATTGCCATTTTTTAATTTTATTCAGTTAATTTCGAAACAACAGATAATTTAAATGATAATTTAATGATACTTAATTGTATTATTAGAGTTACACAGCACGAGATAGCTTAGGATTTTGTGTTATGGATATTATTCAATTAATAGCATCAAAGCCTGAGATTTAGCGTCTATAAATGCCAGTTAGGAAGCAACAGCTGCGATGAGTTTCGTTGGATCTTGAAGATCAGTGTTGGGTGGAGTCTAGTTTTTAAGGCCAGGGTAGTACGACGCCTGCAGCGTTGGTGGTTTCTCGTATGTCTGGGCAAATGGGTCAGTGAAAAGACTAATCAACGTGATTGTGAATGGAAAACTGTTCCGCATTTGTAAACTTGGTGACCATCAGGGAAGGTGGATGAACTTTGATTTCACCGTTAATTTATTTAATTAAAAACCACAACGACTGGAATCGAACCGATTTCCTCCAACTTATATTGTCAAGGTCTACCTGTCCCAAGAAGGATATTTACTTTAGTTTAATGCTCTAAGATATAAAGACCTTTAATTATTTTTTTTAATTAATATTTAAAAATTAGGAAATTAAAACTCTTCATAAATAAAGCTTTAATTTCTGCAATAGATTACAACAGAAAAAAATATTTGATTTTTTAAAATTTATTTTTATTTTTACGATATTAGGCAAAATTGAGAATCATAAGATTACTATAGTTAATTTGAAAATATAAAAATTTAATGGATATAAATAT
>JAFIDM010009631.1:269334103-269359509 GCA_023159025.1 Thereuonema tuberculata | reverse complement strand
GGCTTGTAGTCGGGTTTGTAATCTGGCTTGTAGTCAGGTTTGTAGTCAGGTTTGTAGTCTGGCTTGTAGTCAGGTTTGTAGTCGGGTTTATAGTCTGGTTTGTAGTCGGGTTTGTAGTCTGGCTTGTAGTCTGGCTTGTAGTCGGGTTTGTAGTCTGGCTTGTAGTCGGGTTTGTAATCAGGCTTATAGTCGGGTTTGTAATCAGGCTTGTAGTCGGGTTTGTAGTCTGGCTTGTAGTCAGGTTCGTAATCAGGTTCATAATCTGGTTTGTAATCCGGTTTGTAATCTGGCTTGTAATCGGGTTTATAGTCTGGCTTGTAATCAGGTTTGTAGTCGGGTTTGTAGTCAGGTTTGTAGTCCGGCTTGTAGTCTGGCTTGTAATCAGGTTTGTAGTCTGGCTTGTAATCGGGTTTGTAATCAGGCTTGTAATCAGGTTCATAATCTGGTTTGTAATCTGGCTTGTAGTCAGGTTTGTAGTCTGGTTTGTAATCTGGCTTATAGTCAGGCTTATAATCTGGCTTGTAGTCAGGCTTGTAATCTGGCTTATAGTCAGGCTTGTAGTCAGGCTTGTAATCTGGCTTATAGTCAGGCTTGTAGTCTGGCTTGTAGTCGGGTTTGTAATCAGGTTTGTAGTCTGGCTTGTAATCTGGCTTGTAATCTGGCTTGTAATCAGGCTTGTAGTCTGGTTTATAAGGAGCAGGTTTATATGCAGGAGCATGATATGTTGGGTAAACTGGCTTAGGAATATGATAACTTGGTTGATGATAAAGAGGATAAGCTGGCTTAACTGGAACTGCTATCATGACAGGTTTGTAAGGTCCTGGATGGTATGGTACTGGATAACCTGGAGGTTTATAACTTGGTTGAGGATATCCGTGAACTGGATAGGCAGGCTTCGGATAAGGTTCGTCATGATATTCTTCACCGTAGGCAGGCTTGCCTATCTTATCCTCTGCTGCCCATGTAGCAGCTACTAGCAAAGCCACTACTATCTAAAAAAACAATACAATATACAATATATAACTTTCCATTTTGAAATTTAATGAAATTACAGGAGTAGAATTTGATAGCTTAAAGGACAATTTAAATTCAAATAAAAAAATGCAGTAAGTGCAACTATATATTTAATATTTCTATATATTCAATAAATTATTTCATTCAAAAAGTAGCAATAAATTACAACTAATTTTGTATTAAGTTAAGTGGACTTTCTTATTATCTACTCTACAATAATCGAAATTAATACATTTAAACTTTAATAAAAATTTCAGACTAAACAGTAAAAAAAGCAAAAAAAAAAAGGCTTAAGTTTAAAAGCTTAAACTTAAGGTTTAAGTATTTTAATAAAAAAAAAACAAAAAAATTTTAAATTCATTTTCATTTCTGAATATTCATTAAACATGTACTACTATATCTTATAAGCCTAAGTATTATTGAAAGTTTTTTTTTTTGAAAGCAAAATAAAAAAATAAGACGTTTTTTAAATGGTAGGAAAAAAAATGACTTTTTTTTTAAAATATGCTTTTTTAAATTTTGAATGATTTATTATAGAATTTATATACATTTTTTTAAACAAGACGTAATTTGTCGTAAATTGATGTGAAAATAACGAATGAAAATCTGAAATATCATTAAGAATCTGTAGTCTGTTCAGAAATGTAGAAATTATAAAATCGGTTAAAATAAAGCCGCCAAAATATTTCTTCTTCAACAGAGGTCATATCTCGCTTAACGACTAGTTAGGTTCGTCGAAAACGTGTCTTACAACTTATTTTTCGTTAAACGAATACCGCTTTTCCAAATATCCCCACATTAAAATCTATATACGAGTACGTTTTTAGAAAATTGATGCTTACTAAATAAAGTTATGAGATTTTTATAGTCTATCCGGAATATTTTAATAGCATACATAATATACTCTCTATATAATCATAAAAATTTCGATGTTGACGTAAGTGATTGTCTGCACCTTTCAAGACAATTTGAGGCCTGAAGAAGTCTCCACAACGTAAGATACGGCCTTCTAATGACAAAAGCTTTCTACCTTTGATCTACACCATTCTGTATTTACTATTTTAATCAGGAGACTTTATAATTAGTTTTAAATCACAGATTCTTAATCTGGATGTTTGTATGTATTACTTATTTCCGTTTCAACAAATGTCATTGATGTAGAAATTTACATCACATTGTATCTATTAAACTTTAGGCATACTTTTAACTTTCTGTAATACAATACAAATACTGATTCATTATGGAAAAAATAAGAAAGAAACCAGATAATTTTTAAAACGAAATTGCTACTTTATACAATTTCCGGTAAGTTGTCACGATATCTTAATCAAAGGTTCGTGTTTGCTCTGTAACGGTTCAATAAACATCAGTTTTATAATTTAATGTTTCTTTGCCCATTACTCACTTACGTACTGATGATGAAATTTAAACGCAGTTCAGCGAGAAAAGAATTTACAGTGTCCCCTATTTCCCAGAGAAAAGAAGGAACAGGCGTTAAAGGTATTTGAACCTTCGAACGGATATTCTTGACAAGAGGTCAGAAAAAAGTTGTTGTTTTTCTTATTTCTTTTTATTAAGTTCAATCAAAAGAAGAGTGAACCCTTCTGATAAATTGAATTTAAGACAGGAAAACCATATAGAATTTCTTCATTGGAAATACTTTAAACTGTACGAGTTTCCTAAATTTCGATCATTTAAAATCATACAGAATTTAGTTGTTAGCAAATTTCATCCATAATGATAATTACGATCCTCCTAGTGGCATTTATAGGTTGTTGTTTTTTTTAATTCCCAAAGATCGGAACAGTAAGAGCCACCATATTTTTCTTGAACTTTCTCCTGAAGAGAAATTATAAGTTACTTATCAATCCACTTGTAACAATCAAACACTAGGGTGATTGAAATTCTAGAATTAAATTTGAATAACATCGTTTCCCGCCATTATCATTGTTATTAATAAATATTTTTGTCTAAAAATTTAGGATCACGGAACAAACCTGAGGCCTCGAATTGGGCTTTCGGTAACACAGCACAGCAGGAATACTTACACTTCGCTTCAGACAATTAAATTATTATAAAACTGATACTTAATCTTTTATCTCTGACTTTCAAGATAATGGCTATAAACCATTTAGCAAAATACATTAATTGAAATATGTTTGCAGTTGATCTGCATATCCATTCGAGTCGCTAATCTGAAAATCTCATATTTTTGACAATACTGAGACATAATCTGAAATACATATCCTTGTAATTTGATTCTTTGATTTTCTGTGTAAGACTAAAACAGTTTAAACTGGAGATTTCAGTTAAAAAAAGAACTAAATGTTTGAGTTAAATAATATGAAAGTAAAAAGAAAAAAGATGAAATATATCATAATATTTGTAGATGAGTCAAATCATAATAACAGGCAGTTAGTTGAATTATAATTGTCTTGGCTATTCATAAATATCTCAATTACTTCACCAAACATTGAATACAGAAAAAATTATCAACAGAAAACAAAATAGATGAAAATTTATAAAAATCAACTGCATTAACAGTTCGTAAATATAATGTTAGAGTTAAAACTTAATAAAATAATATTGCAAACCTTTCCTTGTGGTGTTCAACCAAGGGCAGAGAAGAGTTTCCAGAAAAGGCGTCAAAATCCTTTCAAATGTTGTTTAATAAGTTACAGTTATTTTTGAATTCGATAACAGACATCGTGTTTTCAGCAATCAATAATGATATGAGATGGATAATGCTATAGGCTTTTAGATAACCTCGTTTCTAATCTCATGCTTGACAGAGTCTCAATTATACGAAAAATAACATTGAATGGTTAAGTAACCATTTTCTTTAACAGAGCTCTTTATGTACATTATACGTTTGTATGGGTAGTATATATTCAATTACAATAATATTACTTTTATATAATAATTATATATAATATCTATATTAAGTTGTTTTTGCCTTTTAAGCAATGCTTATTATTTTAATAAATCTTTTTTCTAGTTATAAAAAAATTATATTAAGTAATATTAACATAAATTAATAAATTTTATTACTAAGTATTAATAAAATGAAGCCCATAAGGAGCTTTAATTAATTTTTACTCATTTCTTATCTAATAAATAAATAAATAAATAAATAAATAAATAGAAAAATTTTAAATATTATTTTATATTTAAGTTATATAATTTAATAATAACGTCGGCTATGATACGTATTTGTAAATAAATAAAAAAAAAAAACTACTTACGTACATTGAAAGAAAATAAATGTATTAACTATGTAAGTTTAAAGCAAAGTAATTCAATTTTTTTTAAAGTTAACTTTTTTTAAAACTTATAATCTCATTTAAAAGCAAACACACATAAATCTATCCCTTTTTATAATTATTAATAAAAAGTTACGTAGTTTGTTTTTTAACGTAAAATTTCTTTATAATATTTGTACACTAATGTAAATTAAATTATTAAGGCCCATTAAACTCTAAATTCATTAATGATTCATTAAGAAATGTCAAGTTTAAACTCAAAGATAATAATCTAAAAGGCATAGATATTTATCTAAAACTTAATTAGAAAATTAAATCTCTTAAAAGAATCATCTAATTTAAAATTTTGTATTTTTAAAAAGAAAAGAATTACTAATTATCAATTTAATATTTATAAAGTATACTTAGCTTTAAAGTACGTATGTTAAATGTTTGACACGGTAAAGATAAAAAAAAAAAGCCTTATTGAGAGAAATTTCAAATAAGTCCTTTGAAAAAGTTGAAAAGTATAATTTCAGTACAGATCTAAGTGGAATTTGTCGCTAAAAATTTCTATACACAATTCGCACCTAACTAGAATCAATCCTATTTTTCCATCTGTATCCGAGTATTGTACGAAGTGTAAATCCCATGGGAAACTCTCCTGCCTCAGCCTTGGTCTTACACACACAAGGACTATTGGAAAGTGAAAAGCATTGCTAAGCCCTACCAGTGTGTTCATGATGCTCTGGCTCTAGGAAGAGGGAATGTCGTGCTTCACTCCACTTTCTTCTTATATAGTGTAGAAGTCGCTTGTGGGACCACTGGCCTACATTGGTGGTCACGTGCGATTGCCAATAGACTGGCCCTTCCTTCCCCTCGCCCGAAAGGATAAAAAAAATAAATAAGCCGCTTTGCTTTTGTTTTGGAGAAAGCGCTCGCACTCCGGCCTACATAGTTGCAATTACATGGATTTCACTGCCAATTTGCCAACAAGAAATGCACACTTGAACACAAAAACGGATTGGACGTTTTATTGTTTTTTTTTTTGTGATAAAACAGTTTTTTAAATTTTTTTCACTAATTATTTAGTAAAAAGTTGATCTAGATTATTATCCTTTGAAGAACAAAACAAAACGAAAAGAAGATAATAAGATTTCTTATTTTATTAGAGACTGTTTTAAAAAGAAAGGATCTCGATATATTTGAGTTTTCACATTCCATTAATTAGCTTATTTTTTTTTAACTTCAGGTTTTTAATTAAAAAACTTTTTTTGGTATGTTTCGTAAGAATGTCCGACAGATCTTTGCTAATTATTTCTGAAGTCTGACAATAATAAGGTTTTAATTTATTTATTGCACGCGATATCTTTTTACAATTTAAGTTTAACATTTCTTGTTTGTTTGTTTTTACATCATGTGAACATGACAAGACCGAATTTCTTCATACTTGGTGTGATTCTTAGTTACATGCTAGCTTAAAATATAGAATGTAATTACTTTTATTGACACCCCCGTCCATTTCAATCAAGAAAAAAAAATCCCAATGATTTCCAACGCTAACGTTGACTACAGCACATACTCAATCTCATAATGAGATGCATACTTGAACGTGTTCTTAGATTTTAGCAGTGGCGTAACAATAGGAGATGCATCTGCAACTGAGTCCAGATCGACGAAGCTCAATAGGTTTAAATAGAATATGATTTAAAAATTATATAGAATTTAAAAAATTATATATAAATACAAATACTGCTGATGGAACAAAACGGAAAAGAGCATTAAAAAAAAAAAAAGAAGTTATTTTATTCAAAAGGGTCTAGAAAACATAGATTACGAGGGTCTGTTCATCCGCCTCCTTCATCTTTTTATTTCACCTTCACAATTAAAATTTCAGTTGTCTATTACAAATCTATAAGAAAAAAAATATTTTACGGTGATGCATTGTGTAACCCTAATCAACAGATACAATCCACCCACTCCTCATAATTAACTATTCCTGTAGAATCTCATTCATTAATTAAGTTTACAGAGCCAATTGAAACATGCGTATAGTAAATCTTGGCCTATTAAAATAAAAATATAAAAAAAAGGGATAGGAAAAAAGTTCTTTTTTCTTATGAAAGCTCTTTTTTTTTTTATTTCAATAATTTATTTTCTTTGATCTCATTTACAATTGCAGTCTAAAGCTATTCAAATACAAAAACAAGTACAACTTTAAATGGACTTTTACGTTTTTGAGAAATGAAGCTTGCGTGGAGAACATACAGACCCATATTTTAGGCTTCTGATACCGTGAAGCCTTATATCCCCTGTTTGTCTGTCTGTCTGTGGACAAGTATCAACCACGAGGGCTAGAGACTTGATTAGGGTGTCGTTGAAAAGGTCTTGCCAAGAGTAGTTCAGAGCCGTAGAGTTTGTGTCTCTAGCTGGTCGGGCTCCAAGGTAGCGATAGCGATTAGTAAACCAATCACAATGCTTCGCAACGGTTTTTGATACGTGAATGAAGAAAATTATTCTAAAGTTATTGAATTAACTTGAACCTATTAACAAGGTTTGAGCTACGAATGACGATTATTCCATATAAATAGGGGTAGCTAAGATAGCATGGGATCGCAAACAGACTCGCGCGCGCATTTTCTAGATCACCCCTATTTATATGGAATAATCTTCATTCTTAACTCAAACCTTATGCACCCATAACTTGTTGTAGGAGAGCTAGGATAGGATCACAAAGTTGATGATTTTCGGCGAACTTATTTATAAGTAGGCGTTTTGTATTAACTTTTGAATAATTTTCTTCATTCACGTATCAGAAGCCGTTGCGAAGCATTGTGATTGGTTTACTAATCGCTATCGCTACCTTATTTTTATATAAAATAATTTTTAGACATTGTATTTACACTAAATTAAAATCTATCGTTGTTAAATTTCACGAAAAAAAACAAAACAAAACAGTTTACTTTTGTTTGTTTTCCAAAAAATGATTATCATTTTTTTTTTGTTTCTTTCAAACTGTCAAATAAAGATTCTAAGTTTGAAATCGAAGAATAATAATTTAAAACAACACTTCAACATTTGTACTCTAAGAGGAAAGAGAATTGAAAACATGATGTCAGCTTATAATTATTAAGTTTGAAAGTGAGGGCGCAGCCCTCATTTGTAAACTAAATTGTAACACATTATTGGGTGATTACATTATTGTTCAATAAGCATTGTGGAGTACCAATGTATCGTAACTATTGAAGCATTTAAAATTAGATATCAAGCACAGGCACAAAGCTAAAGGAAGGATTCGCACCTTGAGTTGTCACCGGGAAGAGATTGGGACGGACCGTTTCGTCCTTATTAGGACTCATCAGCCAGCCAAACTCCTCCGATGACAACTCAGAAAGTGCGCGAGGTATTAGTATCCCGGTTCTCGCACCCGAGAATGGGACCTCCCACTGAAGAAATCCTTACCAAAAATTAAACAAAATATAAAATACAAAAGTTCCTTGTTATGCCGCCATTAAATTCCTTTTGTGCCTGCCCTAGTGCAGGACAAGGAACTTTTTTTTTTTTTTTTGCATCTTGTTTAATTTTTGGTTAGGATTTCTTCGGTGGGAGGTCCCATTCTCGGGTGCGTGAACCGGAATACTAACACCTCGCGCACTTTGAGTTGTCATCGGAGGAGTTTGGTTGGCTGATGAGTCCTAATAAGGACGAAACGGTCCGTCCCAGTCTCTTCCCGGTGACAACTCAAGGTGCGAATCCTTCCTTTAGCTTTGTGCCTGTGCTTGATATCTAATTTTGAATTATTTGGGTACGTTAAACTTCTTTTTATTGAAGCATTTATTTTGGATTATTGGAGAAGGTTGTTTCGCATGTACGATGGCGAATGTAAATGAGTTACTTATTATTAAGAATTTAATGGCATGAATTATTTTAAGTCGTGTTAAAATTATACATATATACAAAATCCTATGAAAATTCCCTCATAACGGCGATATTTCGCAGAAACAAATCTTTCTGCTTTTTCAAACCCTTGGCTAAGAAAATAAACATAACAATAAGAATAACAAGGGCTTGAAAAAGCAGAAAGATTTGTTTCTGCGAAATATCGCCGTTAAGGGGGAATTTTCAGAGGATTTGTGTATTATTGTGTATATATGTATAATTAGTAACAAAGAATTTTATGTAATACTATGTTAAAATTTTTTTTTTTTTTTTTTTTTTAATATTTCTTTTTTGTTTTAAACAAAAAAGAAATTTTTTTTTAAAAAATGTCAAAATTGCAGAAAACTTCAAGTAAACGTAATGAATGAATTCTTTTTGATTAAAAAATTACAAATATAGTTTCTAAATATCAGTACGTCTTTAGATAAATACACTTAATTTAAAATTGTTATTTTTTTTATGTAAGTTGGAAAATTGTTTTTAATCTAATACATTGATTTATAATCATAAATAAATAAATAAATAAATAAATAAATAAATAAATAAATAAGAACTTTTATTTGTTTGCGAAGGTGTGTGTTATACTTAGCTTTTTTCAAGACTACTAACGTTCACATTAAAATAAAATTCAAATAAAAAATTCTAAGTACTGAACAAGAATGCAATTAAAATGCTACATTTATTAATGAGTATATATTGCCTTAAGTTTATTAAAATCCAGTGCGAAAAAAGTTGTTGGTTTTTTTTTGTTTTTTTTTTCCAAATGTCTTTTATTTCTTTTGGTCTAAAAGTTTCTCTTCCATTCAAATTAAATAAAGAAATTAAAAAAATATTTTGTACATTTATTAATCATCATTCTCGTTCCGTCGAGAATATCCATTGTCCTAGTGATCGATCTTCTTGCTACATATCCTGTCTATTTTATTTCAGCTTTATTTGATAAATATAGTGTATTGATTGGTTCCTCCTTCTAAAAGTTTCGTGAATATATAAGATTCGACGAAAGTTATCAAGTTTAATATATGTTGCAATGGTTTTGTCTTGTTGAAATAGTCAGTACTAGCATGTAACCCGTCCAAAGACGGAAGAATCTCAGACACAGATTCAATAAAAATTTTCTATGATTTTTGAATGTTTTCAATTTTCTTTTCTTTTTTTATTAAAAGATTTATTTAAAATAAGAAAGAGGGCCTTTGTTATTGGGGCATTTCAGTTCCGCCGAAGAAAACACATCCCAAACGAAAAAAAAAGAAAAAAAGAAAGAAAGAAGAACTCAGAAATTGAAAACTCAGATTTAATTCGATTCGTAGCCGAAGGCCGGAGAATTTAAGTTTTGTTAATAAAAACTTTACTACAAATATTGTTTTTATTTGTTTTTTGTTTTTGTTTTTTTGTTTTTTTGAGCAAATATTATTTTAAAAACTCAGAATATGTAATTTTTATTATAAGCATAGTTTCACAATTTACAAATGAAATATTTTCCTATTATTAGTGAATCATTGTAAGTTCTACAATAGGAAACAGTAACTGTCTCTATCGAATAAAACATTAAATTCCTGATCAAAGAATTTTTTATTGGCGAAATAAATATAAATCAGGGGTAGCCAAACTTGAATAACGTAAGAGTCACATACAGTAAGCGTCAGATGTATGAACAAATAATACACACATTGTGTTGTTGCACATTGTAATACAAAAAGTTTTCTGCAAATATTAAGATATTCGTGTACATAATAATATGTATTCCTATATGTAGTTTTTAAATTGTTAATTTTTAATAGTTTCAGTAATCATAAAGCACGCACACACATTCACCAGTATTTTCAAAATTCTGACTAATTATCGTTTAAACTATATTGAGAGTATTCAATATGATAATGAATTCTGAAATAACTAAGAAAAATGTTTTAAATCTCTGACTCAAATTCAACATTAAAATTAGGTATAATTTACTCACTACGAACTTTAAACTTATCTTTTATTCCAGTGGACTTTCAATTTAAACATGATAAAAGCTTGAATTTTTTGTTTATTTACCTTTTATATTAATTCTGATGCAAAAAAGGAGTTCAGCCAATATATTTCCGCGAGCTGCACATTACATGTCAAAGAGCCGTAGTTTGGCCACCCCTGGTATATATTAATACAACTGAATTAACTTGATTGTGAAATAGAATCAAATTATTAATTTGATCTCCCTTTGTTTGCATCAGTAGAGGGCTTTGTGGTTGAGATCTATTACAGTTATGTTCTAGCATTTTTTTTTTTTTTGTTTATATTATTAGTGCATTATAATACCAAGATTTGCAAATAGAGGTATTTTGTTAAGTTCACATTTATACAGTTTGTCTCTGTTTTTGATGGAACGTTGCTATTAAACATCTAAGTTGATTTTCTTCTTTGTAAGTTTACACATTATTTCCAGAATTCAGAAAAATAATTTAGTAGGTACAGTGGGGACGTAATTTGAGATTTAACATCCTAAATGTTTGTTTTTATTTAACTGACAAAGAAAAGTCAAAATAAATCCGACTTTTAAGAAAGGCTATTAATTAAGGCGGAATATCTATTAAATGTTTTGCAAAAAATAAAATTCTGCTCATAAAAATATTTTCCTGATATATTTGTTTTCATCTGATATTCTTCTACATCCGGTATTAGTTTACGGAAAATAAAGTGTAGTTGACAGGGAAATACTGATTACACCTAGGAAAGAATTGATCTAAGGGAAAAAAAAAAGAAAAAAGAAATAGACGTTCCCATAACCCAACATCAACTCCTTGGGAATCAACTTCTTCATTGTTTGGTTTGGGATTTAAAAGGTTTGAGAGATGAATATCTTTAGGAGTTTCTCATTTGCATAATTCAAAGAAAACCAAAAGGAATTAATTAAAAATAAAACATAAATTATTTAATGGTTCAATGAAAGGTTTTGAATAAATCTGTTACACACTAAAGTGTTAAAAAGTATGCGTGAGTCATTTAAAAAAAAGGGTGTCTTTCACCCTTTCTCTGATTGGTTATCAGACCTTTATAAGTGTCGTCTCTTCCGTCAACCATTCTCTTCTCCATTTTTGTTTGGCTGCACATACATAACTAGCAAATTCCCGTATCTCAAATTTACAATTCAGTTCCACATATTTCATGATATTTAATATATCGTATATAAAGCTTTAAAATAAAGCCATTAAATACTCTGAATTAAAATTACAAGTAAATTATGAACATTGAAGTTCATGAATTTAAAAAAGTCAAATTTTTAATAACAGTGAAAATTTGCAACACTGATATTAAATGATTATATTTTTCAAATTTGTTTCCCTTTTTATTTAGTAAATCATTATTACAAGTGAAGTGAAGATAGCTTAAAAAAAAAAGTACAAATAGTTTTGTAGAACAAACATACGATAATTACTTATAATTAAAAGCTTTGATTGCTGTATTCAGTTTGTTATTATTATTTTTTAAATCATTAATTCTGAGAACGGGAATAAATAATCACTTGTTTCTTTTTATCTCTAGAGCAGGATCTAAATAAGAATATTCCATTTTCTGCTTTATGACTTGTGACCACCGAGGACAATGACGCTTTACTATTTTTCCCTAATTTTCTTCTCTCACTTGGGGTAAACAAATGGATTCCATGCTTAATAAGCAGATCACTTTGCCTTTCTCTCTCTCTACTTCTGGAACTTTCTTAACTGGAAGTGAAATTTATTTCCTTATAAACAGTTTTCTTTAAAAATAAATAAATAAATAAATAAATAAATAAATAAATAAATAAATAAAGGCTGTTAACAGCTAAATCTATGGGAGTTTTTTTTGTAGATTAAAAAACCTTATTTAATAAAAAATAATAATATTTTCTCGATTTCATAATATTTATAATTAAAAACAAAAATTAATTCGTTCTTTTAGTTGTGTTTCCAGTGTGATAAGTAGCTGTTAATTATGTCTGTATTCTGTCTGTCTCTAATAAATTTATACATTCCTCGTAACTGGGTTTTTATAAAAAAAAATTTTTTTAAATGATCTAAAAAATTCCAAAAATATTTAACTCCTTGGGAATCAACTTCTTCATTGCTTGCAATGAAAATACATTGACATTTTATTTGACCATTTTTCTACAATCGACTTTCATGAAATTTGGTATGGTGTTAAAAAACAAAAATGCAAACAATTTATTTGAGATTTTTATTCTTGAAAAAAAAACTTAAAATCTGTCTGAATATCTTTAAAATTTCAGATAGTTTACAGATATATTAAAAAACATATTTTACCTGTTATATTTTAATCTCACTTAAATTAAATCAAAACCCAACTGTATGTGATTGCAGTTAATTAATAATGACAGGAAGTTATGTTGTAGCGTTATTATGTTCTTTTATTGTGATTGCATTTTATTTCATTGTTTATTTGTAATGATAAGATATTATATTGTAACATTATTGTATTCTTTTATTTTGGATTATTATGCTTCACTTCTGTTTTTTTTTAAATGTAAGAAATAATTTTATTTTTTTCTCCTGAAGAAAATACTCGTTGAGAGTATAGAAATATCAAGAAGATATAAAGATGTTTTGAAGTTTTAAGGATCGATGTTTTCATTTATCCAACTGTATTAGTTTTCTTTTTATTTGAAATGGGGAAACCATAAAAACACGAAGCTCTATTTGTTATTATTATTTTTTTCTTTGTTGCTGTTAAATTTTCTTAGAATTTACAAAGGAGATTTACTTAGTTCCTTTATTCGTGATTGGTAAAAGGGTTTGTTGTAATGGGAAAACGAAGTAACTTATTTCTGAATGTCTTCACAAAATCTATAAAAATCAAGTGGGACTGTTTAAAATGACAGATGACGTATCAATGAAATCTGAAAAGAAAAGTTTATTTGCACATCATGGAATACGTAGGAACATGACTCTGAATGGTTACCGGAGCTCACTCACACTTTCTCATTGGGATGCTCAGGGAGTTTTGAATGAGGGACAGGATATTATTTTCGATCGTCCAACCCAAAAAAAAATGCTACATTTTTACCGAAGATTTCTTCATCGAAGCTTTGTTTTCGTTCTTCCTTTCCTTTTAATTTTTAAGTTTTTGTGGATGCAATGGAGGGAATAAGGCCTCTGCTTCCCATCAACACATCTCGATCAATAATTTTTCGCGTTGATCGCCTCGTCGTAGTCATCCATGTGTTCATCGAAGTGCTAGTCTATCGATCCTAAGAAACTTAAATTTTAACGAACGTTCGCTTAAATAAGTTTCACTGGAATGAAGGTTAAGTTCGACAATACTTTGATAATCTCGCCATAATAATGGGGAAAATCGGGATCGGAAGAAATCTTTTACAACAATGTCGCCATTTCCCCACTCCTTGTTTTAATAAATTGTAATTTTTATCTTTTATTTTTCATTGTTATTTTCCAACTTTTGTTTTAAAATTACTACCAATTAAACTTAAAAAGAAACATAATGGCAATTTTTTCAATATTCGTGTACTATTATGTTATTAATATGTAAACTAGGAACTGAACTACACAGAATTTGAACATTTATTGTCGCTTTTTCACGTAATGAAGGCTCTTTGGAAAAATATCGCTTCATTAAGTGAGGGATGGTGGTAATTCTCTCTTCCGATTATGTCCTAATACATTCCAAGTGCGTTTTTTTTTCTCTCTTTCTCTTCCTAGTATACCTTTAAGCCTTTAGGGCCCGTGTCAACACTTGTACAATACTTGTACTTCATTTCAGTGTTGAGTGGAAGTTTGGCTCCAAATAACCAGGACAACTGACGACGCTCCACCCTGGAAGATCTCAATCGGTAGCATTGCATCTATCATGTAGAATAACACTCGAATACGGCGCTCTTGTAGATGGCGCTTTGAGCACGACTCCATACCGGATGAATGGATTGAGGTCGGTTTTGCCAGAGCTGCGTCTGGTTGGGGCGGCGTTAACCAGGGAGGAGACGGAACTTGTCACGCTGGAATTTTTCCAATCACGATGAGCAATTTAGCCATTACAGATGGTGGTGACTTTTTTTTTTTTTTTCCTTTTTTTCTTATGAGAAACGCCAGTGGTTCAAGCGCTGTCATTCACTCTCTCAACTTTTCCTTTCACTCAATCGTTTCCTTGAACGGTGCTTGGTTAGCCTGTTAATAATAATAATATTAAAAAAAGTGCTGTACTTACACCATATTGCAAACACTCATTGAAGCCATTAACTGATTTCGCAAGCCACAGATTAGTTAAGCACCGCTGGTTAAGAGATCGATCACCACCGATTTTAATTATTATCGGCGGCGTTGCATGTAAACTGAAAATTCAACATTATTTGCAATTTTCGATTTTAGATCAGAGTAGTTTGGTCGTTTGAATTAAAGGGAATATGACATCACAAAAAATAAGAGTTTTGAAGAACATATCAAAGCGCAGAATAAAATTGCAAATATATACAAAGCAAATAAAAACCATATAAAAAATATCTCAATAAAAAGTGTTTTCAGAGAGGACACTGATGGAGAATTTTTAAACAATTGAAAATGAGGGTTCGGTATTTTACACCAGACAGCTGTCTGTTTGCAAATATACACAAATTTCAGTATCAATTAATTGATAAGGAAACAGAGGAATCTTAAGAGAAATATGATCGTGAATTGTAAAAGCAGTATTCTTAAATAACGTTTGAGTAGAATCGTCGATTGCAATAAGAAATCATTCAATGTAACAAGCAGAAATTAGAGTCTCCGTATTTTCATATTAGCACTGCCTACTTTTCATTTTTAGAACTTCTGGGTTTGGAAATCTAATTTTTTTGCACTGAGTTAATTCCCTTCTGGATTCATTTCTGGAAGATTCATTTCTGGAATCTCAAAATAAATAATTAATAATTTTGCTTCAACTTAGTTAAATTAAATGAGTATTCAGATTAATAAAGCTACACTTCTAAAAAGAATAATAATAATAAATTTGGTATAAAATTCTTGTTAAATGCAAAAATCCTGTGGTAATATTCTGATTTATTGAGGTTGAACGTCTTCAGCTCCAAAAACTTGAAAACACTAATATTCCGGATAGATTTCAAAACTGCAATTTCTGTCGAAAAATCTTTTTTTTTTTTTTTTGTCTTTTTTAATCAAATCGGCCTTGAAGACTAATGTCCGAAAAAGCTTTTTTTGCTGATCATCTAATCGAAAAAACTGGAATGTCCAGGTTAATTGATGGAGTTCATGCGCTTCGCTAGTATGTTTTGTAGTATTCTTCTTCTATTTCAGATTTTAAAGTGCATTTTATTATATTTATTATGTAAATAGCAATATATAAATATTAATGTTTGGTATTATTTTTCTTGCCAACTTTTATTAAAGCATATGTATGCTTTACTGTGTGCTATCCATATGAATGTATGTATGTTATTACTTACTTGTAATACTTGTAATGTTATTTACTATATGATATTCAGTATTATTTTGCTCAAAAATTTTTTAGTATTTTTTAAAAATAATTGGCTACATTGTTAATCTGTCGTAGTCTTATGTTTTTGATTTTTGTAAATGTAACTTTATATTTTGTTGCCTACATTAACTAATATCAGCACTTCTTTGTCAGTACTTCTTTCTTAGATACAAGTAAGAACAAACTTTTTTGTAGGACTATAGTTGTTAATTATTAATTAAAAAAATTAATTAACCACTCGACCAAATTCAGTGATTTTTACTAATAAAATATGAGTAACTGCGGCAAAAGAAAAAAAAAATGTTCATGATCTTGAAGAATAACCACCTCCTCTTGATTTGGAAGACGGCTATAGAGGTTGTGCACTCACTGAATTAATCATCTTGAAGTTTTCCCAAAGGTGCCATTGCCTAATTTGGTACTCCAAAGTTACCCATTCATTGATGAATTGAGAACGTAACGTTATAATATCAACAAACATAGCTGTAACATGAAATCATCAGGCTAACACGCGACCAACGAACGCCGAGTACTTCTGCTAGCTAACAAACAAAACCGGATTTCCTCAAATATCACAGATATCTAGGGTTTGCCCAAATTTAACACTGATTCAAACTGGCCAAAACAGTTTATTAATTTTTCACAGTAAATTTTATTTGATTTCGAACAGTATTTTGAAAAGGATTTGGAGAATGTCAATGTATTTATTCCTCTTGGAATTTGATGACATCATGAATTCGTGGATAATAAGAATTATTTCTTGCATTCCATATCTCCTCTTGATTCCTTCTCTTTTTGTATAGAATTTTTAGGCTTGATAAAGGGAAGACGTCATTATTATTCTTCTCAAAAATTTGCAATTTGAATAAATGTATTTTATATCCATACATTTATTGGTGTTCGTGGTGATATCTTATAATATTTCTTGCATTTTTTTCACAATGTAAACTTTAAATTACGTATTGTACGTTGTATTCCTTCATATTATTGTAGTGTATTGAAACAAATTTTGATATTTATTTCAACCATAGTTTCAGCTTTTTTTTTTAAGAGTTTGAAACTTTCAGGGTTAATTAAACTTCTATTTACCTAACTGTAAACGTAGTTATAATAATTTTTCTCTAATCAAAGCAAAAAATAAAAAAAAATGCGGTTTTTTTTTAATAAAATAAATCATTTTGTAAATTTGTTTTTTGAGATCTAAGTGATACAGTGTGTTCTGAATTTCCAGAGTAAATGACTGTCAATGATATTGTTTTATTATTTCTTTCTATTAAATAACTTTAATAATACATTTTATATATCATTATTTACTATTACTACGATCTAATAAAATTGTTAAGGTATCTAAAACTGTTCGCGGTTCAGGCATAGTCGAGCAGTCGAACTGACAGCCTACTGACTTGGCTATGCCTCAATCTTTGTTCGATTCCCTGGAATCTTTTTTCCTGTCTCTTTCTCTATTTGCGGCTGTCTGGGGTCCATTTGTGCTTATTTTTTTATAATTTTACAATGTATAATAAACCTAAGGGTGCAGTTCTACAATTGGACATTCACATTCATAAACGAATGAATAAATAATTTTATTCTAAGATTCTGTGGTATTCAGTTGAATTTAAGTTATTTGGGACTTTTAAAAGTAACTTTTAAATAAATTAACCTCTAGATAGTATAAGCTACAATCCTTTCTATTACTCATTGGTGCTTTAAATATTCTTCAGTCTTATTTCAGTTATTTCTACAACGTAATATCTATGATTTGAGATCTGATAACTCACTAACTAAAAAGTGTTATTGTCTAAGTTATTACTTGAGAAACATTCGCTGTAACTCCTCCATTTCAGTAGGATAATAAAGTAGAGACAGAAGAAGGGTGAGTTTAATCAATCTTTTCCTCTTTTAAAAACCAATTTCTATTTTCTGAAATTTGGTCATTCAAAAATCGAAAGCATCCTGAGCGAATGAAGGAATCGAACTGAAAGAGAAATGGAAGAATGCAGGATGAATCGCAGAAGAGAAATGAAAAGCGGCAAAACAAATCCCTCTTGATTTCTGTGCGCAGAAAACTGATCAATTTCAACTGAAGTTGGCCTCTTTCCAATCAAAAATGGATAAATGTAAAGCCAAACTGTAGACGGTGAACAGAATTTTGACAACTTTGTAATAATCATTCTTAAAACTCAATAAAAAGTGTTGGAAAAAATGGAAGAGAAAAATCGTTTATATAACTACATTATAACTTTCTGTAGTAGTTAGATAGGTAAGTGTATCCCATGATGACCCATTGGAATGCTAGAGGTAAGGATTCATTGACCTGGGATTGATCGGGTGGACAGTCCAACGCCCGTCCGCCTGTACTCCCGGGAAAGAAACCCGGTACCCATTCTACAGAGGGCTAGGTGGATCCTAGGACCTGCTGGAGAATTTGCATGGAAAAATCCATACATGTGCCGAGGTCGGGGATTGACTCCGTCTTCTCCAACCCATAGTCAAGCGTCTTACCACTTGGCCCGCTCTGTAGTAAAGATATTTAACAAAAAAATCCATTCAAAACAACTCAAACATTTCGATTCAAAACAAATTTTCAATGATTTTTTTTTAAGAGGGTGTAATTCATTCCTTCGTCGAGCAAAAAATGAGATGAAATGACAAATTTGTATTTAAATCAATCTTACAAATATCAAACTAACTAATTAGAATACCCTAATACAGTAAAACCTCGTTAAGTCGTCACCCTGATAAGTCGTCACTCCGCTTAAGTCGTCGTTTTCCTTTGGTCCCGACAAGGTCTCATAGACAATAATGTAAAATAACCCTCTTTTACTCGTCACCAAATTTAATTCTACTCCGGATAACTCGTCACCCTCAAAAATGGCGAAAAGCATCTTTATTCTCAATTTTGCCTGCTATCTTTTCAGCCCCGCCCCTTCACTCTAAGAAAGCCTAGCCTTTATTTTCACGTGGGAAATTTACATGGGAAATTATACACTTCTCGCTGCGACTCTTGTCAAGAATAGACGTTTTTCTTGACCGCTACTGAGTGTGATTTTATTTCATAGCGAGTAAACCCCGAAAATTGAAAAAAGCGATCGAAATTGTTTTTCTTCCTCCAAATGTAACTGCATTTCTTCAGCCTTTAGATCAAGGGATAATTCTTGACTTTAAACGAAAGTACAAAAAAATGCTTGTAAAGGACTTGATAAAAGCCTTGGATAGGAACGAAAAGCTAGAAGTTTCGGTTTTAGATACGATTAACTATGTGCACCAAAGTTGGAGTTCCATTTCATTACAAAGTGTTTCGAATTGTTACCAGTAATCAGCACCTTCATCAATCAACACTGTTGGATTATTTTAATGCCAGTAAAAGAAAATAAAATGTGGTAAGTATAAAATGTGTGTGTGTGTGTGTGTGGTTTTTTTATTATTTTCCACTCATTCATTTGCATGTATTGATTTCTGAAAATCTTGTTTTTCTCACCGAATCCTACAGCAATTCATTAAAAATATTGTATTTCAGTGTTTTTGTTTTTTTTTGTTTTTTGTTTTTTCAAAAATGCCCACTCCGCTTAAGTCGTCAAAAATGTTCGGTCCCTTGAGTGACGACTTAACGAGGTTTTACTGTAATATAAAAATATGCAACGTTCCCAACAAAAAAAAAATGTTCAAACTTCTTTAGTACCCAAGGAATGCAAATGATTTTTTTTTTAGTCACATCTTTTAGTCAATTGAATATTTTATTATTTATTCGTTTGTAAGATGTAATAAATTTTCTTATTAAATCTTTATGTTGAATTTAATATTATAATTGGACTTCTTCCAATAAACTCGGAGTATTTAATAAACCAAATCTCATGATATACAGTGAAATCTCACTTATACGAAACTCACTTATACGAAACATTCAGTTACACGAAGAATTTCTCATTCCCCAGCGAAACCCCCATAAGTCTTACATGTAATTCACTTACACGAAATATTCACTTATACGAATAATTTTTGGTTCCCCCTCATATTCGTATAAGTGAGACTTCACTGTATATCTTTTACAAAAATATCCTTTATGTTAGGATAATTGCACCGTAATATGTAAATATTAGTATTCCCTGCATAAGAGATATCGTAGTGCACACCGTTAATTTAGAGGCCTCTCTTTCTGAATTTTCATCAGTGCTACAAATGTGTTAATTTGTATTTATATATCAGTGTTAATTTTGTTGTTGTTATTGTTGTTGTTGTTGTGGTTGTTGTTATTTTTTATTTGAGCAAATTCTTACTCTTTAAATTTTTTGTGAAGTTATTTGCATCCTTAATAATTTGTTAGTTCAGATGACTATTAATAACAAAGGATTAAAACAATGCAATTCAAACAATATAATTCAAATGTGAAACGTCACCTTCCTTCATAATTGATTTTGTTGATTAGCTTCATAATAAAATTAGAAATTTTAGATCAAACTAACAAAACTAATTGAAACTTCCAGACTTTACAACAGATGTTCTCGAAAAACTTAAAATATTGCTTTTTGTAATTTTCTTTTGTTTTTTTCGAAGTCATGAAAGGGAAGGTAACTGTATTTGTTTTTGTAAAAGTTTTAAAATTTTAAAATTAAAAAAAAAAAATAATATTAATTATCTACAATACAAAAACAGTCCATTTTCAAATTTTAGATTTGTTGAAAATTAAATCCAAAAATACCCTCATTACTAAATCCAATTAATTTTAATTAATTCAAAAGTGAACTTCATTGTTTGCCATCAGTGAGCGTTATTGTTAATTTTAATGATTTTCTATAATAAATTTTTGTCATCTTCAATTGCGGATTTGTCAACATTCTTCCAAACAGAGAAATTCTCAAAGAATGTCAAGTTACAAAAAGATTTATTTACTTGGATTGCTAGACAAACAGACAAACACACAGACATTGGTTGCAGTGGAAAGTAGAATAAGTTTTTATTTTGGTGATTTTTAAACTTCAGCGTCATTAGTAATAAATCACCATTTATTGAACCTGTCATTTTGCGATGAGTTGATAAATGATAGTTTGATTTTTTTTCTTCATGTAGTAATTACAAAGATATATTTAAAAAAATTTAATTATTGTTATTATTTAACAAGCAAATTGTATAATAAAAAAGTAGACTAGGAACCTAGTGATTACAGCCTCCTTCGGCCTATATACGTAATAAGATAGCTGTTGTCGGATTCTCAGGAAATACAAGATAATCATTAACAAAAGGAAGATAAAAACAGTTCACACTTAACAGGAAGAAAATGAAAACAGATATTTCATTTTTTCTAACCACTTTTTCTTATGGATCATAATCTACTTTACTTTTTTTAATATATGTTATTTAAATATTATAAAGTTTAGGCTAACTTAATGTACATCACTAATATACTTTTCTTTTTTTGTGAGTACTAAATTTTGTATTTTTTTTTTAAAAGCCTGTTTACCTCAGGAAAGAGAAGCTAATAAAACCATCAGTTCTGCATGTGTGTGTGTGTGTCCTCCTCATAATACATTTGAACAGACTGAATGGATTTTGTTGAAACTTCTCCTATAAAATGACGTTTCCTGTCGTATTTGTAAAATTTTCCATGTAAGTGACAAAAATGTAAATGTGACAAAAATTACCAAAGAAACGAAACAATGACTTTCTACCGATATCTAACAATGCATATTAATCCGTTTATTAATCATTGTGCGGACTTTTAGTTATAATTAAAATTATGAACGATTTAATGATTTAGACGATTTAATGAATTTGAGTAGGCTATTAAATTAAATTTCAATAAACGAAAATTTGCAGGCAATGTTTGTATTCAGCACAAATTGCAATTTGCAATTTTTTTTTTCATTTTATATGGTTCTAAAAAAAAAAGTAAAGAAAAAGAAAGCAGCTTTTTGGAAATTAGCTTCCAATTTTTTAGGAACTTTGAAGGCTTTTTTTTTTTCGGAATCCAGCTAATGAACTTAACCAAAAAAAAACTTAGAAAAGAAACGATAGTTAATTGTAGGTTAAAAACAAAACCAACTTTGTCAGTAACTTTAATGTACTGAAGGCAGATGGTAAATCAAAAATATTCACGACCATAATACTTTCATTTTGCTGTATTCATTGACACTATCCGCTACTGCTGATCCGTAACAATAAGCACCGTAACACAAGGTTATGACTGTCTCTATTTATAATACGACTCAACTGTGTATGAATTGAATTAAACTTAAAGATTTAGTATTTCATATCGTTATGAATGCAAACTAATGGATTGAAAAATAAAATGATAATTTTTACTTTTCGATTCCAAACAAAAGTAAAAAAAAATCATCATTGCTGCTCAGAAAGATATATTGTATTTCTAACATTTCACTTCCATACAAAGTAGATACTGCTGATTGTCGATCGTTCACGTCATGAAGATAGATACTCCTGCGATCACAGCAGAAATGGGGAGGGAAAAGGCTGATCCCTATCTTCCAGAAAAAAGTAGAAATAACACATATAAAATACATATATCCATTTACAGAGGATTAGTTAAATCCTCTGCAATCTGTCTATGGAAGAACGAACCATAAAAAAAAATCTCCCATTATCGCCTAAATTTAACTTGCCCAAATAAGAGAAGTTTAACACTTTAGCTGTAATTACTGAGATTATTATTAATAAGTACAATAAAGCAAAACACGAATAATTAAAGAAACAAAAATCTCGTTTCAAGTTAAATGTTTATGTCAAATGAGAAGAAGATGGCAATTAACAAAATGACAACGCGGAAGACAAACATTTCTTACAAACACAGAAGATGAACGATGATTTCACTAACAACTAATTTCCATTGGAAAAAAAAAACAACAACTTAATGGCGTGGAAAGATTTCATTTGTCATCTAAGTGATTAATGGCTGTCAGATTTTTCTGGCTCGTTATCCGTTTGAAATATTCTAAGCATAATTAATTAACAAACAGTTAACTATGTAAATTAAAAGTTGTTTGATATGACATACATGGTAAGAAAACCGTCTTCCGTGTAAGTAGTTTTCGAAAAATACTTATTTGAAAACAGAAGATCTTAAAGTAGTAATGAAGTATTTGTTCAGGTCAGAAACTCATTTGTAGATCTTTTCATTTACAAGTTTTGACGTAAATGTAAATAGAAAACGTTTAATTAAGAAGAAAGGGAGGTGGATAAACTCAAATTCATTAAAGTATTTTTTAATTTGAAAATGATTGGCGTTTATTCTGAAATGAAATTGAAAAAGAGTTTCTTGGCAAAATAGTTCGAAACTCCTGAAGGGAATGAAGCACAACATTTTCTAGCTATTACGAAATCATCGCGCATGCTCTGATGTTTATCGCCATTTTTCAAAGTTATTTTCTGTTTGTGTTAGTCATAGGAAAGTTTTTAAATGAGAAAATTAGAAATAGGCCTAAAATACACTGAAGGACGCAGTCACGGGTGTGGCTAAGTAAGACTTCTTTTGTAGCTAATCGATTGTTGTTGTTCAGACATTGTCGAGCGGTCGCGACGAAGTATGATTTGGCTGATATGCCTGAATCTTGTTCGAATCCTGGGTTGGTATGGATGTTTTCTTTCTCCACTGCTCCTTTCTCTTCCTCTCTCTCCATCTCAGGTCATTTGTGTACTCTAAGATTGTACAATAAGCTCGAGGTCGCACTTACTAGTGAGATATCCCCATAGTCCTATGAAATAATAATAATAATAATAATGGATTGTTAAGAGTCATGTAATTTTTCCAAACCTTCCTGAAGTCTCTCAAATGCAACAAATGAGATCCATTTGTTTTAATGTAAATTATTAATTCAATGAATTAATACAATATTACTCCTTCTTCTATGTTCTCATAAAATTGGAAAAAGTGGAGTTTTTGGGAACTCATCTATAGTTAAGAAAAAAAAAAGTGATTCTTCTATCTACAGCTATTCGGGCTAATTTATCAAAAGCATATTTATCTGTTATTCCTAGTGGATTTGCTAGAGTCCATGTAATTTTTCATCAACACTTCACTTGAAAACTGACTATGGCACTAGTAGCACAATGGACAATAGCGAAATTTATATCGTACATTATATTATTTCGATATATATTAGTAATCTTTCTTAAAAAAGTCTTTTTATTATTATTCGGTTACTTTCTTAACTATAATTTTTGATGGTTCGTAGTTAAGCATAATTTGTAACTATTGTTATAATGAAAATATATAAAAAAAAGAAAAATTTCCCGTTTCGAAAATATTTTCAATCAACTTCCCATAACAAGGGATACAATTAAGAAAAGTTACTGCATTGTGAAAAATGTAACTAAAAAATTTGGAAATCGGAAATATATCTAAAATACTCTTCAATTTCTTTCCGTTGATGTTAGCGCTGTTTGTGTTTAATCTTTCAGTTTTGTCCTAGTATTTACAATACTTGAAAAGAAAAAAAAATATTAAAATGAAATTAATATTAGAATGAAATTAATTCATTAATATTATTAATTAATAATATGAATGAAATTAATAATCTTGAGTGATAGATTTCACTTTAAGCAAAAGGAAGGGTTAACGTGCTGACAAATTCACTGAAAAATGTCTTGTGCTGGGCTTAACAGACATTTTTCAGATTTCACTTTAATTGATAAAATTAAATGAATTTGTAATAATTACAGATTATGATATAGCCGTAATTAGAGCTTTTCAATGATTTCTTGAATCCAACAACAATTAATTAAATGGTTGTAATATATTTAAATTACAAAGACTGCTTTTTAGCTCTAAAATCAGAATTTGATCATTAAAAAATAATTCTGTTATTAAATATATTTTGTTATTTTAACAAAATGAAAGTGAAAAAACAGTAGGTCAAACTTAACCAAGACCTTTTATTACTAAAAGTAGTTAGGATTAACTGTTTCCTGTCCTTGACGTTAATCGTTCCATTTTGTTTTTTAAAATCGGGCGGATTAGAAATTGACAAGTATTCGTTACCAATAATAAATCCTCCTAACTATTTACCGTGACCGTCATTCCATTGACCTACATTGAATCTTACAATGAAATCTTCCTTTTCTTCCTACAGCCTTAATTCCACTGAGAATTGCTCTAATAACATGTTTTTGCTGAATTCCATTTTTCTCTTTGTTATAATGATGAAAAAAAAAACCTTAATTAACTGAGAAAAATGTGGAATCATTCACCATGGAACTTCGCCATTGGAAAGAATTAACATAAATTCATGTATCCTAAAACATTTTTCTCTTTTTTCTTCAATTGTCTTGTTTCTTTCTCTCATTTTTCGGAAGAGTTAACTCGTAAAATGCCTTTTTGAATTCTAACGACTCTCCATAAAATATCCCTTTTCAGTGGTAAAAGGGAAATTGATTTTTTACAGGGATTTACAGAAAATAGAAAGTTTTGAAATTCTTCTATAATGATTGCACCTAGATTTCTCTTAGAGAAGTTCACAGATTTTTTACATAATTCAATGGCGGAACTTATAACAATGAACCACCCTCTGAGTGAATTATAACTTTGAAAAGAGAAAGATATTACAGCACAATCACAATAAATTTTCACTTATTTGTAAGAACTCTGGCTATTTTAACAGTTAAGGAAATATAATTGAGACGCTTTCACAGCAAAGGCATTCAACTATTTTATGAAAACCAAAAGAGCTTTTCATAAAAATTTAAATAACTAAAAATTTTAATCCCTAATTTTTTTTTATGAAATTTTGTCAAGCACTGAAAGAA
>JAFIDM010009631.1:269254832-269316786 GCA_023159025.1 Thereuonema tuberculata | reverse complement strand
TTCTTGTTAAGGCAGTAGACCCTTGATTTAAGACTCTCCGCTGTTGAGATTCTTTGCATAATTTTAATATTCTCCTTTTAACGATAGCCTCACGACTAGAGTTAAATACAAGAGGCACTGACTCGATTAATGGAATAACGAGTCCGCTGCTCTTCTAACTTCCAGAATTAAGCTTTGCAGATTGTAATGAAATTTTTATTATTATATTTACGTTTGACGTGTTTAGAATTTTTTTAATATTAAACTTTTTTTTTAATTTACTTATTTTTGTTTTAAGGAAATGCTAAATACTTAATTGGCAGTATTTCCAATTATAATATGATAATATAAAATGATAATGTATTCTAATGATCGCATAATAATGATAATAATATACATACTTTTTTTTTTATTGTTGTTGTTTGTTTTGCATGCCACTACTGGGAGCGGTGGTGGTCCAAAACCTTTCACACAGTCTGCACCTATTATCGTGGGTAAATCCGGCTAATAAGCCGTAATAAGGACGAAACAGCTGTCCCGAATTCCAATCAATGATGGTTCAGTGTGCGAAAGGCATTATTATTTGCACTAGATTGAATTTTTGTTTATCATAATAATAATAACAATGATGATAAATTCGTCTATATAAAAAGACCCTACTTCGTAAATACCAAAACCTAGACTATTTCATAATAACGAGAAAGCATTCTACAGATCACTTCATAAAAACAACAGCTGCATCACCATTCCTATCCCTCAAGAAACTGAAATTTACACATTCTCGAAACCATTTGGTCTAAATCTGTTCAACATAATGCTGATGTATCTTGGATATGAATATAGTGTTTCTGAAAAGATCCAACAAACGACAGAAAATACAATAACATGAATACATCATTAAAAGGTTGCAGAATTCGAAGACATCTGATACCAACCATATATGTAACTTTTGGTACAAGCAGTTCACATGTACATACAAATTTCTAGCAGATCATTTCAATACATTTCTAATGGAATCTGATCTCATCTCTCCATACCTCTTGGAAGGAGTTACCAAATGTCTATACCAAAGATCCAACAAACTATCGCCCCATCACTTTTCTCCCAACAATTATACAAGTAATTGCGTACAAATAATTGCATCACGACTTGCATCTGCAATCAAATTCGAGAACATAGTGAATAGCTCCTTCATATCTCCGAATTCTTTTACAGGGACATTTGTACGGAATTTGGAGTTGAAAAATGCAAAACACAAGCCATCACCAAAGGAAAGCAAAAGGAAGATAACTTTCCTCTCAAATCAGGAGAAACTATCACTACCATGCAAGAAGAAGACACTTATAAATAACTCGGGTACGTAAATCAACCACACAGATACCAAATCAACCAAATCTCTTCTAAAAAAAGATCAATCAACCATCTGATCTTAAAAACACATCTTACCGGAGAAATACTATCAAAGCCATTCATAGCATATTCCGTCCTTACCTATTATGACCTCGAAAGAATAATCACCTCACATAGAAAGCATCACTCATTAGCATGCACTGAGAGCCTCACGCTTCCAAGAACAGACGGTTGTCGTGGATTAATGGATATGACACGGTTACATCGCAGTCAAATATTCAGGCTTTCACAGTATTTATACAGCAAACAAAAACAATCAGCATTACACAAAGCAGTCATACATCTAAGTAAAAAGCTATCATCGCTCAACCTGAAAAACCCTTATATATATGATAGTGAAGATCAATCAAAGATTGGACACATAAGCCAATACATGTGAAAAACTGCAGTTAACTGTAATAACAGGAACTATAGTTTCTGGTAACTACAGTTTCTGGTATTATATGTTTAGAATAAATACTTCTGTTTCTGGGTGGAGATCCGAATAAATCAGTCAAACGTTGGATAATATTTTACTAATGTAGCTTATAGTTAATTGCAGTTTTTCACATGTATTGGTTTAAGTATCCAATCTTTGTATTTATCAGGGTCTTGTTTAATTTAAGGATCCCACATCAACATCAGATAAATGCCGACAATGCCATGATGTTCCTGAAGCAATTAAATATATAACCTCATCCTACAAAAATCTTGACTAAACTGATTACAATGACAACATGATGAAGTTCACAAAACCCTCCATCAACAACTCAGTGTAATGCATGATCTCCTCAACATGCAACCGACCTTATATTGTAAATATAAGCCTTAAACTGTATTAGAAAATAACATCTACAGTCCTCCAAATGAGAGTTGGCCGGCGGAAGTTTTACCTGCGCAGCCCTTCTGGTAGCTGATCAATTATGTTTTCCTGTCAAAATGGACGATGGCGTCTGTTCTCACTAGGAAAGTATAGTTAACTTATAATAGGCTAAGGTTTAATTATCGGAGAAGTTCTAATTTAGAAAACTACTTGTTTATTTAGAGAATTTCATTTATAAATTATGTCTCTTAGATTTTAGGTTTTGAAAGTATCCCTTCATAGAGGCAAGTATTTCTCTTGCTTGACGACGAAGAGTGCTTCCAGGCTATTTTTTTGAAAATGCAAAATAAAACTTCTCTCTAACATTTATCATTATTTCAATACTAATCACTAATAATAAATATTATTATTTAAATACAATTCCTTTTGATAAGTAATCAGCGATTAGCAGAATGGCGGATTCCTGTCAGAAGATCAGACGGAAGTGCCTGACCAGACTAATCGATGCTACATGCGCAGATCTCACAAAAACAGGGCGGCCAACTCTCATTTGGAAGTACACATTATATGGAGTGGTCAGAAGTCAAGTCGGTTTAAGTCATTTTTTTTTAAATTGAAATTTTTTCTGTAAGTCATACTCTAATGTTTATACTGTCGGTTGACAAAGTGCCCAAATCACTCCTCCAAGTGTATAGTTAGGTTATCTTTAAATTAAAAATTCATTCTTCAAATTTACCAACGTAGTTATTTTTTGGTACGTAATTTTAAAAAAACCTATTTCATTTTTTGGTTTATTGACTTACACTGATTGGCTTCTGAGCACTCCATATATTGGGTCAGATTTATCCTTCAGTACAAGACACTTGCACACAATAGACTAGTGACGATGAGTGCAGAATATAATTCAGTGGAATTTTTAAACTCACAAACATATTTTCTTATTAAGGAAAATAGAATAGTAATAAATAAATATATTATTATTTGCGCACATTCTTTTAAAAAAGTTTATGTAAATGGCAAAAATTCCACATATTTATAATTAATTGCGTGACTTTAATGAAGTTACAAATGAAACATTGCGGCAATAAATTGATTTGGATATAAAAATTAAAATTCTAACAAATGTAGTTTTCTCCATAGATTCAAGCAGAGAAATTAAGGCATTAAAGAATGGAAGACAATGATTACAAATAACTGTCATAAATATATTATCAGCAAATTAAAATATAATTAGAGAGAAAAAAGAAAGTGAAATTTTATTAGCGACAATTTATGTAGAACAAAAATAGTCATGATATGAATATTAAAAATGTATTCGATGTTATAAAAAAGAAAAAAAAATCCTAGTACGCTTTATCTTATAAAGCTTTATAACCTTTCCTCAAATCCTGCATCTAAAATCGTCGGTGGATATTATACTTACGTAAATACTGCAAATCAAACGTCAGAATGATGACGTCATCAAATTTTCCACCAGTCCTTCCGAAGTTCTGCTTTACGTTGTCTAATGATGACGTCGATCAATAGCCTCTGTTTCGTGATATTCAACAATCAAAAAGATCGTAATAATAAAAAAACTCGTTACACTATGAATATTAACAAAAAAATAAATAGTAGAAGCTCGGATAAGCTATCAAAATAATCATAGATTTCCCACGGCAGTTAAATCTGAAGAGAAAGCTCAACTCTAAGGTAGTCATCGATTACACATTCTGACGTCATATGTCCGCTTGCAGTGATGTCATTTATTAGGCCTAACAAACTTCAAACTACTTGGGCTTTTGGGGGAATTTTTTTAGCACGTAATTAGAAAATTCAGATCGAGAACCTGTCGTTTCTTGAAGAATAATCTAGAAAAATCCGCTTTTACCTCAGGAAATTAATTGACCACTATAATTATTGATATTAACTGATCGATTTCAATGCTTTTTTTTTTTTTTGTAATAAACTATCGTTAACTAAGGGAATGTTTTAAAAAACGAAAACAGAAAAATTATCATGTTTTTCTGGGAATGGCCTAAAAAAATTCTTACATATACACCAGTTCCCGCTACCAGTTTGCTACCAAGATTATATGGATTTACTAAAGTACTAAAGTTCATTCTCACTTTGATAATGACAAAGCAATTTAAAGCAATGTCACTCTGTGACATAAAAATCGAAGCACTAGGAAAGAAGCGTTAAATTTGAATGAATCTAATTGCCATTCAATGAAAAGAATCGGAATTGATTCAAATTTTATAAGAAAAAACAATTTTTTATTGAATAATAGCAGCATCATTTAGTATTGTTTGAGCCACCTCTGGCTGCTATACAGGCTGATTTACGGCATGGCTTGGAGTGAAACAAAGTCCTGAGTTTGTCTTATGACAGATTACGCAACTGCGATCAAATGGCAAATGTTAGATAACAGTTAGATAAGGAATAAGTCTGGGATCTGGCTGGCCAAGGAAGGATCTGAATTGCTTGGAGACAGTGCTGAGAGACATGTGCAGCTGTGGACATGCATTATCCTGTTGAAAAATGCTCCTGGCAGATGTAAGAAGGTCAAAACACGGGTTCCGGACCTCCTTTGTATATCGCTATGCATTTAAAGTTCCTGGGATTACTGAGAGGAGATCTGCTATCATAAGAAATGGCTGTAATGGTTGAGAGCTCCTCGACAGGATTTGAACGCTGCCCAGTCTACTCCAAACGCGGATACGATGATCATCTGCTATAAGGCATAAGCGAGACACATCACTAAACACAACACGAGACCATTTGAGTTCAGTCTATGTCTCCCGGGCACGGCACTACTTAGACCAATCTTCGGCGCTGGTTTGTTAAAGGCAGACCTCAAGGGACGCCGGGAATAAAGTGCTTATTTTTATTAGTATGTGTCGGAATAGCATTTTTAACCTAATTAGAGTGGGTAGCTCTGGGATATATTCAGATCACGGGAAGAAATTAGCCACGTCTGCAATTCTTGTAGCAATGGTGATGGAGATATCTATTGTTGTTTACAGGATGCCGCATCTCTCTGTATAGTGGAGAGTGAAGCTGTCGGGACAGTTTTACGGCTTCTCTCTCAATAAGCCAATTGTCTCTAGCAATAGTGCTGTTGGGCTGAACAGAGCCTTGCGATGTGAACATGATTGTTCTCGCAACCATCGATTCCAGCAGCACCTTCCCACACAAACAAACTACGATGACGAGCGATTCGCCTACGATTTGATGCCGGCTTCTTGCAGAACCATGATGAGCCTCTCTCTCAATCCTCTTCATAGGGTCATCGAGCGCGTCGTCGAGACATTTGCATATCTAATGGAAAGATAGTTGTAGACGGAGTTCATTCAAATTGGACTTACCTTCACGGTGCTTCCATTTTTTTTTGACGTACAGTATAGGAATGTTACAGATTCAAATTCTTGTATTTTTGTGTTGTAGAAAAAAATAGCGGTCAATCGATTTTTACATTGGATAGTAGAAATTACTTTTCTATATTCTGCTGTTAAGTCGTTGATTTGCTATGCGGATTATACTGTTGTATTATCGATTATATTGCTGAATTTCTGCATGTTAGACACTGTTGAATAGTACTGTCTTTCTGTTAGTTTTTTTTTGCTGTAGTTAGGCTGTAGTTAGGTTTTTGTATGTTGTTGCTGCTGTTTTGCAGGTTTACTATTAGAACGATAACAGTTCTCTTAATGATTATAAATACTCTTCTGCAAAAATGTTTGAAGACATTTCTAGAATAAAACAAAAAAGCCAAATGCTTTTTAAGCGTAATTAATTATTACTTAGGAACCTGATGCTTTAAACCATGCTTAATATTCTTCAAGTCATTAAGAATGCATTTCTTCTAATAGGCAATAAAATTGAATCTTTAGAGAAATATTCTTCTAAATTCCTTACCTAATGCCAAATTAGACAAAGACAGTTACAAGCATAATAGACTTTCTGTTGCTAAGCTAATCGCTTAGAAATTTTTAACCTTTTTTTTGACGGTGGTCAGGTTGACACTTCAGCAGGCCAAAATGTCATAGTTACAAATTTATGTTGTGTATAGTTTGAGATTTATTAAGTTACTTTTAACTCAATAAGATTTTGTCATTTCTTTTTAATACTTTTTCTGTTAGTTGAACTTTGGTTTTTATTTCAAACTTCCATACCTGGTATTGATGGTCTATGAAACAGTCTACTGCTAGTAATGTTTAATAGGCAAATATTAGAGTATCAAATCTGAACAGGAACCTCTTAAAAAAGAAAAATCTGCAGTAACTATATATTTTAGTGCTCTTACAATTAGATATTGGTCATCAATAAGTTAATAGATAAGATAGATGGATATTTCCTTTTTCTATTGGAAGTGTAGGTTCCGATGTTGCAAAAACCAACTTGAATAAGATGGTCAGTCTGATGTTCATCCGCATTTCGGATATCCGGTTCCCATTTTCACAAAGGGCTGGATGAATCTTAAGGCCTGTTCGGAGAATAATTGATCTGGAAACAAACCGTAACCTTATCCAACTAATGAACCCACTGTGTCTATCAATAAATGTGTTTTATTGTTTTAACTTCGTTTTATTAAAAAGTACGTTACTATTTAACTTTAAAATTTGAAGTTAGTGACTTCATTTATTAATTTTTATTGTCAAAAAATTGCTGTTATTCTTTCTTCTTTAATTAAAATTTGTTATCAGTTTTGTTTTTTTAATCGTACCGTTTGAGCGCTAGTTTGTGTTTGGCCTGAGCGCTAGTTTGTGACATCACTATGAGAAGACAGAACAGTAATCCCTTGGATACCTCTTCAATTATATTTGTCATTCCGCCTAGAAAGCTGTGTAGTGTTAATAAACGAAATTCTACATAGTTTTTAAAGCTTATCAAAATAATGAATATTTGGATGGTGTTAAGCGTCCTTATACCCAAGCGCCAAAAATAGATTTTTTTAGATTATTGCTCCATCTACTAGCAAAAGATGTAAACTCTTTATAAAAAGTTGTTCCTGCTTGCTATCTCAACATACAGTAATTCGGTGGAAAATGAATTTTGAATAAATTCCAATCGACTAATCGTAACGAATAAGATTTGCATCATGTGACTAATGGCCTTTGTCGCATGGTCATTTGATTGGAAATTCATATGTCATCATAATTCATAATTCATACGTATATTTCATTTTGATACATAACACTCTTCATTTCATAAAATATGTGAAGTATTACATAAGCTTTTGCGTTTATGCGAATATCTCAAAATCGAATTTTGGCGCTTGGTCAAACGATGCATAACACCATCCATTTAAGATGTCTAAAAGATAAAATGCTTTAAAATATTGTCAAAGTAATTTTTATATCAATAACTTGGAAACTGAATCATTTAAAAAAAAGTCATTTAGATTTTTTAGTCCAAGTAATCTATCAAAGTTTGTTTTCTTAGTTAATGAAACTTCACTATAAAAGATGTAAATATTCAGAAACCAAACAAAATATTTTGAATTTTTTTTTATTAAATTTGAAACGCTTAAAAAGTAAGTTTGATTAATATAATTACATAAAATGTATGATACATAACTATAACAATATTCATTCAAGAAAAGCAAGTGTAATAACTAGTGGTATTTTTTTAAACCATGTTATGATTTTAATTATAAATTGCATTTTTTTGCTTATTTATTAAATCGGTACAAAATTGAAATCCATGCATTAGTACAAGAATTAATTACCTGAAATAACAGACAGGTTTATGAAATATCTTTATTTTATAATTTTCACATTAATAATGATAACAGATTGTCACGTAATCAAAAAAAGCATTAATTAAAAATGGTATAAAATATAAATAAGAAAAAAAATCAAGCTTTATATCCGCAGCACAACAACTGTTAATATTAGGCTATACTAATTCAACCTGTATATAGAGGTTAACAGTATTTCATTTTCAATCTATCTGCAAGAACAACTATCTTCTTCATTCTTTCTTTAGGCTTCTGTCTCCCTTTCAATCAGTGTTTTTCCTCTTCCACTTTTTCTTTCCACTGTTTCATTTCCTCACTCTTTTTTTCTCATTCCTTCTATGAGTTTTCCCTTTTCGTTCTTGACAATATCCGATCTCGTTGCAGTGATATATTGGAAACCTGCCTTTCCTATTCTCTTCCTTGTGATCTATTTCTCTGTTCTGTATGGGAAAATCCCCTTGTAAAATAAACTAATCTATCTTGAAATAGAAGCAATTTTTATTATTGAAAATTATTGTTGAATTACAGACTTCAGTTTTTTTGTTTACTTTGAATCATCAAAGTTTTTTGTGTTATCTTTTTAAATTGATAAATTATTTCCTAAGGATTTGCTTCTTCCCAAACACAGCGCTATGTTATCTAGTAGTCTGAGTAAAAGTTTTTTGTTTAGAAAAAAAAAAGGAAAGTTGTTTTTTTAGAATACAGTATATGCTTCAATAGAATATCTTCCATCTTTCTGAAAAATTCTCCTCCAAGCATGTCACATTAAATTTTGTAAAACCCAAAATCTTGGATTTTCATATCTTCGTAAATACCCAAAAGTTTTTGAAATGTAATTGCAACTACTTTGTGAATAGCTACTATCATAACTTTTTTTTTTAGGTGAAATTTGTTTTTCCTGGAATCGGCTCAATAGCACCAATCTATTGATAAATACCGGTAGTTTGTTATTAACCACTATGCTTCTCTCAACTGTCTTTAATTTATTTATCTAATAAAAATGGTAATTATAATCAGTGTTTATAAGAACGCAACAACAACAAATGTTAACCGATCCATATATAACATGTAAAGTTTCCTATCCTCCCCACTATGACAAGCGAATGGAAACGAGCCAACGGCTCGACCCACGTGATACGTTACTATAATTCCTCCATTTCTCAGGCTCCCCATGTATGTTTATAAATACAATTAACTTGAAGAAGATTCTTTTATGAATCGAAACTGGTAGTTCAGATGTTTTTATTGTAAATATTTTTTAGTTTTAATCAGTGCGTCGACGTACCCAGTTCCGCTAATGTTTATGCTAAGTTAAATTATAAGTGCTCATTTGTTACTGAAATTCAGTACCTATTCGCCGAATGTAAGTCCTTATTATAACAAGGAACAGCTGAACTCTTCATTTGGTTAGCTTGAATAATGTTATTTTGTTAATTCTCTTTTCTTTCTTTTCCTATTGATATAAACATATGAATTCTCATAATAAGATGTGAAAAAGAAAGGGAGTAGTAAAAGAGTCATTTCATCTTTTCCCAGCTTTTCTCATCTACTATAGTTTTTATTCGCAATGGATATTACAGTTTTAATCTAAAGCTGATTTCATCTTTTTTCTGTTACATTTCCATTGTATTAACAACATCAGTCTTCTCCTTACAATCGGGATGATTGCATATATTTAATTTATAAACATTTAGTTTAAAACAAACTTAGCGTAACGAATATTTATAGACAGTAAGAATGTTTGATAACAATACGATGATTTTTGTATGTCTGTGAAAATGTCACTGACTATTACAGCAACTTCTGTAATTTATACATATACATAAAAGTCAAAGTTTGTTTGTCTGTATATTTGTATACATACAAATGTATGTTCTCTATACAATTTTACACCTTTTTATCTGATCCAAATTTTGTATAGTTACTCTTTACTACCCTGCGGAAAATGTAGGCTACTTTTGAACCTCGACAGACCATCCCCTCATTCTGAAAAGGGGTGAAATCCCTAAAGTAGCGCCCCATATGCACCTGGTGGCGACAATGGGAATTACACAAAAATTGTTGTGCGACAATTGGAACGAAAATATTGTTGAGCATAACAGCGCCACATAGTAACCTGGTGGCAAAAGACTGAAATATTTGTGCATAATTCACATCTTCCGCATCCTCTTCTTAGTGAACACGAAATTTGTCATGTCTGATCTTTGTCAGAACTGAAAAGATGCTATTTGATCGATATCGAGCCCTAAGAGGTGTGTAAACGGAGGAGGGGATGGATAAATTTGTTGAGCGATACTTCTACGGGGTTTTTGGGTTGCACAATAAGAATATAACATTAATTTGTACTGATCATGTGATTGCTTACAAACTGGGAAAGGTCGGATATGATACGGGAGTGGAGAAGAGGAGAAAGGTGTGGGAAGTCATACATTCTCCAATCTCGATATTAATATAACATTATTTTGCACCTATCACGTGATTTTTTACCAACTGAGAAAGTTTCGAAGTGATCTCACAATTTCAATTTTTTTCTCATCCACATCAGGACATTTGTTTTTTGTAACCCGTACGAAGAACAGGACTTTCTACTAGTTTGTTAATAAATATTTTAACTATCAAAAAAGACTAATGTAATGGAAATCTACAAAATGGATCCGAAAGAAATTGATTATTTACGACTATTTACACAAGAATTTTCAAGAAATATCTACATAATGTATTAATATGCATTTGAATGTTTAATGTGAGCAGTGAAATATTGAAATAGTGAGTTTTGTAAATTACTATTACTTTGTACTGCTGAAATTATTAGAGCTCTTCTGTTGTAGTTGTGAATACATTTTCATAATTGTTATCCTATTATAAGCTAAAACGTATGGATCCGGCATTCAATTTAGGTTAAGTTTATGTTATTAAGTTTATTTATTGTTATTGATATTGATAGTTGTTTTGTATTATAATTACATAATGTCCAATCATTCTAACATTTTGAATGACTTAATGTTTATTGAAAGCTTAATGTGAGTAAGATGGAAAAATAAGCAACCCGATCGCAACTGTCACTCAATGGTTTTATACTATTTGGTTTTATTAATACTCATCAGCCAAACTTATCCATTTGATGAACAATTCAGAGAATGCGGAACCATTGTAGATCTCATTGAGTCACCAATGGGACTTTTGCCTAATTAGATATTTTTGTGATTTGTTTATGAAGGCCTTACAATGAAATCGTATGATATTTCGTATTGATAATTAATTTATATTATGACTAGCAATATATCCGTGCTTCGCGCGGATTACAAAAAAGTGTTCTCCTGATGTGGAGAAGAAAGAAACTGTAATTGTCAGATTACTTTGAACCTTTCCCAGTTGTAAAAATGAATGTTATATTCGTATTTTGTCATCCAAAAACCCCATAGATATCAAATTTCATCGAGGTCGGAGGACATAAGACTTCCTGTCCCTTTTTGCCATTCACCCTCTAGGGGAAAAAATTATTGAACCCCGAGAAAACGTTTAACCCAATTCTAAAAGGAACCTTAAAATTTAAAATTTCTATGTTTTAGCAATTTCGGCTGTGAGTTGATGAGTCAGTGAGGACACCTACATTATTATATAAACTCTGTTCACCCTCGGATATTTTTTTTTTCGAAAAACATTTGAACATGTATTTCTTCAGTTTGTAAGAAAAGTGTTTCCCGAGTTTCACGTTTCTAGCTTAAGCAGTTTCCGAGATAGGCGGACCCTTCATGAAAAAATTTGCCCCTTCCGTTTACCCATTAAGAAAGTTGCCCCCCACCCCACCAGTTTAAAACCTTTCCAAATATAGGGGTGATACTTCCAAAAATCCTTTCTTAGTGAGCGCCTACGCCATAAGAGTAACCCATCCCTTAAATTTCAAATTCCTAGGTTCAGTAGTTTTGGCTGTGCGTTGATGAGTTAGTGAGTGAATGTCAGTCAATGGGTTTTTCCTTTTATACATTAAGATTGCATAATGTCCATCCACTCTAATATTTTCAATGACAATGTTTATTTTAATACATATTTTTTTTTTCATTTGTTTTAAAGTGTCCAGCTCACGGATTGGGTAGAAATTTGACATAATTTTGTCCAAGTCATGAAATGGACAATTTCTCAAATTGGGTGTACAAGTATACTATAATGTATACCATGTATACATTTCGAACAGCTGATCTAGTATATATACTAGATTAGTTTCGAAAGTTGGGACACAATTATAATTTTCTTGTTTTCTCTGTAGATTTCTTTTTCCCACTTCCTCTTTCATTTTATCGGTTTCTTTTTTAACAGAACAACTTCCAAACCTTGTTCCCTTCTAATCTCTATTTGATGAGAACTTGTCTTTAAATGTATTTATTTTGTGATTTGCTGCTGAATCTGTCTGACTTTCTGTACTCAGATTTCAAGTTCTCTAGCGCCAAGAGTCTAGTCGATGTACTTCCCGGGAGCTATTCAAAGCGATCGCACCGCCCACATAAGGGACTTGCTGCCCATCTTATCACACGAGGCTGGAGCAGGGGAATCCTAAAAATTTAATATTGTACGAGAGGCTGTGCCCCATTCAACTTTCTCATTAAACTTCTTGCCATCCGCATCATTGCACAAACAAATTTTTACAAAAGGACATTAAGCCTACTTCCCTTAATACTTTGCAATGTTCTAAATTTTCTTTGTTTCTTAAAGCTGTGAAAACTATACAAAGTTCTCCATAAATTATCGCCGTCAACTTTGTATTTCTAATGAATTAAATTAGCAATAATCTTAAATCTGATTTATTTAGCACTCGCAAATTTGAAAGGATTGCTCTGATTTTTAGAATAGCAAATGTTATATTTTTGATGCATTTTTCAGCAGTCGTTAACTTCACGAACAATTTTCTACAAAGGAATGCGCACGGAGAAATTAACAGTAGAAAATATAGATCGTCTTTTGTCTAAAAATAGGCACACCAACTTTCAAGATAAATTCAATAAAATTTTTAGGAGAAAACAATTTTTGAACTTTCGAACGTCTAATGTTTGTGTGGCTTAATTTGTATCAAAATCAGTAGGGATCTAAATACCACAACCCTACATCTACTATTTCTGTTCCTAGAATGAAGAGGATCGTGAGTTAGGGCTTTTTCACACGACGCGACCATGGCAGCGCTGCCAGGATCGCGCGGCCAGGCCGTTCTATAGATTTCAGTGGAGCCTTTCACACGTGGCCGCTTGGTCGCTTCTGGCAGTGCGGCCAGAATTCTGGTCGCGACATGACACGCAACCACCGTCGCACAGTGGGGTATTTGGCCGATCTAGCTGGCCAAAAGTCGATTTCGTAAAATTTACTCTTAAGTAGAAATAATTGTTTCCTTGACACAGTGGAATAGTCCGGAAACAATATTCTACCCCTGCCTCACCCCTCTGCGCAAACTCAGTAGCATGGAACAAGTCTGAACTTGATCGTCTTGTTATTTGCACAAATCTTTTCCCGACGTTCGTTGCGTAGGCATACTTTCTACATTGAATATATTTCATTCGGAATATAATTTAAAGCAAATCATTATGGATTGTGATAAAGCAGGTAAATGTGCATAAATTTGAAATATTTTTATTTTAAGTATTTTGATTTTGACTCAGATATAGTGTTTTGAAAAAAGTGTGTTTTCTTTGGGTTTTTTTTAACCAACTTTAACAATCTCGAAGAGATTTGTTATACTTCAGGGTGCGTCCCGGTAATGATTTTTGTTTTAATATAAAGATACAGGATTATAAAAAACAATTCCGCAAAAATCAGCCGCGGATTCCTGCGGTTTTCCGAGAATTTCAATGATTTATTGGTCAATAAATACATACTACAAAAATGTGAATTTTTCAACCTCGAGTTCAATTTAATTTTAAATTGTCGTAATTTTGATTGAAGATCATCGAATATCAGAATAATGACTCGAAGAGAACTATTTAACATGATGCAACAACAAAACTTACCTAGTATTAAAGAAAAATTGGAGTTTGTCGAAAATTATCTCTGCACTTATGAAGACTATTCAAAGGAACAAAGAAAGAAAATGAAGCACACATTTTCATACATTAAGTCTAAATTGAAATGTAGGTGGATCGCAGCACACAAGAAAGACGATACATTTCTTGAAAAACACTTGTGACTGATTAGAAAAACCTTCTGAAATTCCAAAAGTAGTACAGCAATCGGGACTATTCAAGGAAGTTTTGTAGGGAGTCGTGCAACCTCTTAACAGGCTACTGTTAAGCTCAGATCCTCTTTTAACGGGTATGAGGACAACATCGAGGAAGAAATCAAAACCTGTCTTAAAGGAAACGCTGGAAATGCTACTTCCAGCTGAACCTTTACATGTAGACCCATATGTATCTGATACAGAGTCCTCAGAAGAAGTAGAGGTATCTTCTGATGAAGAACCATGTCACTCAACATCATCCGGCTGATCAATTTTGGTGAATTCATTTTTAGATAATTGCATTTTCGTTTTAAAACAAAACATTAAATATAGTAGACTCCCTCTTAACCAGCTTAAATGGGACCGAAGGTAAGCCTGTTAAGCGAAAATCCGGTTAAACCGGAGAACTGAAATAAATTAAAGTTCGGATGTATTTGTCTTAAAAATACAGTACACAATTAAAATATTGCGTCATTTTATTCAATGTATTATACTTTAGTATTATAAGTTACATACCATTAAACATACATACAATACATATCGGCTATTGTCAAGGTCAAAAAGTGTCTATCAATTACTGAGCCGCATTCCCCCCCCCCCCCCCCCCCAACTGTCATATTGACATTACGGGACCACCCCGTGTCTGAAATACGTGCGATAATGATACTAAATAACGAAATACGTGTTTTTTTTTTTATTTTTAGCTATTTTTTACATTTATATATAATTAAAAATTCGGCCGGTTAAACCGGAGATCCGGTTAAACGAAGTCCGGTTAAGAGGGAGTCTACTGTAGTTCGTTTGGAAATGCAATTATCTTATTTTTCTGTATAAAAACTATTGATAATCACTTAAAATGCAATAAATCAGTAGGTAGACACGTTTTGAACCATTGAAACTTCAGAAATAATTTTGGCCAGCTAGATCGGCCAAATACCCCACTGTGCGTCGTTCTATAGATTTCAATGGAGCCTTTCACATGAGACGCGATTTTCGTTGCAGCCAAAAATTACTGGCCGCGCGACCATGGTCGCTTCGTGTGAAAAGATCCTTTTAATTATAATAGAAAACATACAGACAGAATTATTGATTGAAAGGAATTACGATCGTTAAAAAAAAACTACATTAGCAGTTGGTGGTTTGCGATTCTCAAAAAATTACTATAAAAATTTAAAAAACAGCGGCGGGTGTTTTTTTTTTTTTTTTTTTTTTTTTTTTTAAATGAAAAAAAATCAACACAAATACAAAAAATAAATTTTATTTTCCGAAATTATACACAATTAACTTACATTTTTTAAAAGCAACAAGTATAGTCATTTGATGGATAATTTTTATTTTTTTAAAAAAAAGCATGCATACATCCTTATTTCTATGACATTAAAATAAGAATGCAATCCATTTTTATATAGATATATTTTATTTACTTATTTTCAAGTTCAAAATGTTGGGTAAATTTATTTCAATTAACTCATCAAATTTTCCCTTAATCAATTACGTAAATGTTCTTGTGTATTAAAGAAACTTTTCGTAATTCATTATCACTGAAAATTGATCCTACGCCTTCCACCCACTTATCAGAAACTAGTTTAAAGCCATGCTTGTGTATTTCTAACCACTCGTAAATAACTACACTATCTGCTTTCCCACTGTTCACTTGCTTCACTTTTTCTTTCTCAGTAGGTCTGTGTCGTTCATTTCAACCTCATTTTCTCCTTTTTTATCTATTGAAATGTTCACCGGGTTTGGGCTTTTTTTTTCTTCTTCTTTCTAAGTTCATGTTGTTCGCAGCTATTTTCACGTAAATAGAGAAATTGCTGTGATTATTCACTTCATAAAGAGAAATAGCTTTGCTTAAAGAAAAACAAGAAGGAATTATTTAGTACTAATATAGCTTAACCGCAACACTTTACATATTTTTGTGCGAAAGTTTAGTTCATACATACGTACATACTTATAGGGGTGGCCAAACTTGTTTAACGTAAGAGCCACTTACAATAACTTCGGATGTTTTAGAGCCGCAGGAACAAATATTACACATATGTTCTGTTTCAAAAAAATTACAGAAATATTAAGAAGTATGTGTATATAAAATATGTATATATACATGTATGAAATACTATTTATTCGAACATGTGGTTTTTAAGCTGTTAATTTGTAGTAGTTTCAATAATAATAAAGTAAACACAGACATACATAGGCTATACCAAATGTTTTCAAAATCATAATAGATTGTTGTTACTGAGCGAATTTAATACGGATAAGAACTACGAAAACATCTAAGAAAAATTGCTGATTATTAAACTTAATCCAGTGGATTCTCAGTTTATACTTGGTAAATAACTACATTTTATTACATTTACAATATTACATTACAATATTACATTTTCTATTAATTGTGATTCAAAAAGAGCTCAGCCAACAAATTTCCCCGAGCTACACATTATATGTTAAAGAGGCGCATGTGGCTCGCGGGCCGCTGTTTGGCCATCCCTGATATATTCAAACATACATACACACATACAAATGTAATTTTTCAAATGATTTAAAGAAGGTTTTTAAAAATTACCAAAAGGTGATTTAAAGGTGATTATTTAAATTTTATCACATTTAAATAATCATTAATTTAAATTTATCTAATTTAAATGAAATTAAGTAAAAAATTATAAATAACGAAATCTAATTTAAAAGTTCAAATTTGCTTTGCTTTATTGTCTTTGATCTCATTCATATCTTGATATGTACCTGAATGCTATCCATGATGCTATCCAGTAAAGTTTGCATAATTTTTTCCAGGGCATAACAGAAAAAAAAAGGCTTTTCTCCAGGTCATGTTAGATTGACTGAGGTCTCGTCTGAAATAGGTATTATTATCGACCTGATAAAGCCTACAAACTATATAAGAGGTTCACGATGCTTTTTCAAAATTTTCAACGAAAAGCAGACAACTTTTAGACAAAGATAAACAAAACAGAGAAATTTGTTGTTTTAATTTTAAATTTTTGAGCTTCATCCATTGTCAGTTCTTCGAATAATAATAATAATAATAATAATAATAATAATAATAATAATAATAATAAAGTGAATTTTGGCATCATTCTTTTAATAATCTAAGTTTTTAACACAGTTTTTAAAACAAATAATTTGAGTTGGAGAAGTGACGAATAAAAGTCAGACGAAATGTAATTGTATCAAATTGTCGGAAGCACTTTAATCTCGTCTAACTCTAAATTAATATTATGAGACTAAAGTTAGTTTTTCATTATTATTACTAACAGAAATTGATTAACAATTCTTGAACATTTTATTGTGAATTTTTAATATTCGAGTGAAGCGCAAATGGACTCGACATCTTGTGGAACCATTCTTGAAGTTCAACAACCACCCCCAAGTTTCCAAAAATGGAATCACCCGTGATCCTAAGCTGGAGATAACTCTATTACCAATACAAGTTCTTCAAAAAGGTAAGATATTTGATATTTGCAAGAAAAATTCAACGACTGAAATCACTTAGGCTGAACTGAATACGCTAATGGGAGCGAAAACTCTTTAACAAAATCATGATTAGAGTTCAAATAGAGTGCATTGAACATTGGAATGTTATCTAATCTTCCTTAGCTAAAATGGAGTATTAAACTTCGTACAATGTGGTTACTGACTCTACTAAAAGTAACATAAATAATAACAATAAGTTCTCGGAAGAACGTGAGACCTATTTTCCTTAAACTGCTGTGGTCTTTTTGCTACTTTGTTATTGTACACCGAGAAAACAATACGGATGTTTCTAAATTTAATATCTGCCGAATTCGAATTGAATATTCAAATTTTTCATTTTCTGAATAATTAAAGTGCACAAATATTACCTATAAATATTTTGGTACTTACATACTTTAGCCGATACACAAAATAGTCAAAAGGAACCACTACCCACACAAAACAGGTTTTGGGATCAGAGACAGAGACAATCATGAATACACAAAAGACAAAACATAAAACACACACAAAAAAAAAAAAAAAATAACCATCTCTACATCGATTAAACCCTATTATATTTTAATAACAATAAAATCTTTTGAGCCTCCCAAAAAATGAAAATGATAACAAAAAGGAGAAATAATTTCATAACCGAAAGTTTCAGACTATGCCCAAGAATTTGTATGATTTGGTCGGCAGGGCCCAACCCCAACAGCTCCATGGACCGCCAAAGGCTCTATCCAGGTATAGAATCTAGTACAGTTCGGGCCCCCGCCCCCCTTTCCCATTAACCCAACCAAGAGAGGCGAGACCTTTTTTTTTTTTTTTTTTTTTTTTTTGTTTCAGGGTACTTCGTACTATCGGGAACCATTTTTTAGAATCGATTTCTGTTGTTTTCTTTTCATTTATTTTCTGTGTTTTTTTTGTTTTGTTTTTTTTTTAACAAACATAACTATAGTTGTCTTTATTATTCCGAAACGGAAAGTGGTTTGTTTTTCCCTTCGTATTTCCAAACGAAATATCCTGGAAAGGATCCCACCTCAATTGACCTAACCTAGTGTTAATTAAAAGGAAAATGTTTGTTTTGGTTTGTTTGTTTTTTTCCAAACGATATCAACTAGTAATAATGATTTAAAATATACACCAGAAATCGATTATAATAAGTGGGTCCTGATAGTATGTAAACACCAATAAATGTATATTTGCAAAGAATGATAACAAAGCATGTGTAGATGATAGTGATTTAATTAAACGCAGTAATTCATTCTTAAACAACGATGAAAATTTCATTGTTTCTCTTCTAATGTTCTTCTATGAAAATTTCGTCATATTCATATTTCTTCATAAACGGAAAAATTGTTAGACATAAAAGTTATATCAAATCTCTTTCCCGAAATATGAATGCCATGTTTCATGAAGATCCCATTCACCGGTTGAGACTGCTTTCATAGACTTCATTTGCCTGGGAAAAGAGGCTAAAAAAAAAAATACATTAAAATTATCATATTATTATTATTATTATTATTATTTATAAAGATTTATTATAAATTGTGAAACTAAAATAAAATATAGGTTAAAAAAAAAGGAAAGAAACTGAAGTCAATGGTGTATTTATTTATTTATTTTTATGAGGTGTTTATGCTAAATATAAAACACACAAAAATATTAGTCACAACATTATTACAGTTAAAGTAACACTCCCAAATCTGATATTGGTCGATGAAGAGCACAATAAATAGAGGCTCCTGCGATTACCAGCCTAGTGGGATCGGTGAGCTAGTGCGATGGTCATTCTCCCCCTGACTTGTTTCAACTGAAAGAATCGTGAAGAAATACGGACCCAATCGCCCCCGGCGCGGCGATCGAATCCCATTTCTTCATTTATAGATGGCAGAAGAATTTCAATTTATATCTGTTGATCTACTTTTATTTTAAGACTATTTAAATCTTAAGAAAAACATCATATTGTCAAAGTGTGTATGAAAAATATTTTTATAAGTCATGTATTTATCTGTATTTAATCCTTTTGCATTTCCTAATTACTGATGTTCTGCTTATTTTTAAATTCTTTTCCGTTGCAGTCATTGAATCAGTTAATTAATTTAAATTTGTTAGGTTTTTATCCAATCATTCTGTAAATTTTTTATTAATCACCAATTCTTCAATGTAAATACTATAAAGATTAGATCAGTTCATTCAGTTCCAGAACTTGACTCGTCGTCTTTCCATCTCAACGACTCTCCCACAAACTCCATCACAATATATTTCATGTTTTCTTGTTTAAGTGAAAGTACACTTTTACTAATAAATTAGTGAAAAAAAATCTGACGTTCGTTTTTTACGTTTATTAGCTCAGTAGCTAGTAATTAATTGCCACCCACTCTCCGTCACTTTGACCTTCTCGTTTGAATTATGTAGTTCTCCAAATTTAAACGACTTTTCATCGGCGGTTGAAAGGATTGGGGTCAAAGGAAAAACCATCCCACTTACATAATGGACTCGACCAATAAAGATGACCTTAAGGAAATTCATTCACTCGATAAATTAGGGAATCTGACATGAAATACTTAAACTCCTCCAATAAGGTGATCACAGTCTATTAGGATTTTAATAGGCAGAGATTAAGACCTATTTAAAGAATGATATCAGTTCGAAAGGAAAACATTATAATTTAATCTGAAATTTCTGTCCTTAAAACTGACAAAGTACTGAACGAATATGTAAACCCTCGATTTAACGGACCCCGATATAACGGATTTCGGATTTAATGCACAAAAACATTTCGGTCGAATTTTACAATATGAGGCAAACCCAAGTTTCATATTAATAACAAAGAAAATCGAAAAAATTAAGATTTCACAATAAGGGGAAGTCCTTATTTTAAAATATCAAAATATGTGTTGTTGTTTTTTTGTTAGAAAAGCTGTAGATTTTCGCGATAGATATAGATTTGTAATGATCACATGATTTTTTTTACGAACTGGAAAAGGTTTGAAGTGCTAGGGGTGTGGAGCAATGGATGGGAAGTTAGGGATCTCGAGTAACAAAATTCAAATATAACATTACTTTGTACCTATGACGTGATTTTTATATCAACTGGGAAAGTTTGAAGTGATCTCACAATTTCAGTCTTTTCCTCATCCACATCAGAAAAACTTTTTTTATAACTTTGGTACGAAGAACTGGTACTCTGCTTGTTAAAAATACAAGCATCTAAATACACTAATTTAATTACACTAATTACTTTACATATGTAACAATTAATTGCATTTGTGAAATTAACAGTCAAAATATTACTTTAATTTTACATCATATATGGAAAAATTTTCAAAACAAAAGTTAGATCCATCTAGCGGAAGTTGGAGAGAATATAGACATAAATTGACTCTGATGAACCTCACTTTCCTAGAAACGCCTAAGGACTTGCAATGAGAAATATTTTGTCGCAGGTATTTTACTTGTTTTTCTCTCTGATAAAAAATGAGGAACAAGTGTCATTGTAGATTTTCGTATTTCTGAATGCAATTAAGTCTTGTCGTTATGAAATATATCGCGGAATAATAAGATCAAAATACATGGCCCACATTGTATTACCCTTTCTTCTTTTCATTAAGAAGCATAGAAGCAGATCCTCTCTTGATCCTACCCCTACTTACACTACTGGGTTATAAAGGTAGATTAGGTTAGGTTTCTATCAAGGCTCACAGCCCACAGGAAGGCTGAAGGTAAGGCTCCAACGTTTCTTTGACCAATGAGAATGAGACGAGGTTAGCCCAGCGTTCATCCGCCTTTTCTCCCGGGAAGGAAATCCGATACCCATTCTACAGAGGGCTGGGTAGACCCTGGAACCCGTTTGATGGAGAATGGAACTTGGAAAAATCCCTCCACCGTCGAGGCCGGGGATCGAACCTCCCTCCTCCAACCCACGTGGAAAGTTACATTACACCAGGACCACGTTAGAAAGAAAAAAAAAATATAAATTACTTAAAAACTATGAAAGTTTATAAATAAATTTAGATCAGAATTTCTTCAGAATTACTTTTCATAAGGCAAACGAAAATTGCACGCTAACCTCATTATGTTAACTTTCATTAATTTGAAAATATTATAAGTAATATTTTACGTTATCATTCTTTCTTTTAAAATTGGTTATATTAAAAACAAGAAAGAGTAACAAACAAAAACAGTAAAGACAGTATTGTTAAGATAACAAGCTTGGTTGCTGGCGATGTTAGAAGGACAAAGAAAAAGGGGTGATATTCATCCATCTTGTGTGGAAAGCCTTATTTGTCGAAAGGAGGGGGAGGTTGTGGTTCGTTTCGGTCAAGAAACTTCGAGTACAATTCGTGAGTTATTAGTAAACTGTATCTGGTAGTTGTTCGCTCAGAGAAAAAAAGAGCGAATGAAAAAAAAAAAAAAAGCCTAACATATATTTTCGAACACTAGCTATTAAAGAATAGTGGAATTTGGGTTTAAGGTTTATTACTTTTTATTATTTCTTTTTTTTTTTTCTTTCTTTCTCTTTTTTTTTCTTTTTCTTATTATATTTTAAGTAGATCTGAATCTAAAAGCAACAATGTCTAATGATCAGGGAAAAATAAATTTATAACACTTATTAAAACTTTTTGTCCTAAATTTTTAATAGTATTAATGTAATCCGAACAATAATAGATTTTTTTTCCTCAATGTCTTGAATGTAAATTAAATTGAATGTAAAAAAAAGTTGCTTTTCATTCTCTTTACTCTTCCCCTCGCTAAAAAAAAAAAAAAAAAAATAGTGCTTCACAACAAAGAAAAATACTTTTGTTGATGAAAATGAAGGGGAAAAAAATACCCTTCTTCGGGAATTGATATTCTCTGTCTCGATTGTCTTTCCATCTTGGATTATGAATTGCAACAATAAAAAATCCTTATGCTGAAAACAAAAAATCTTGAAGAGACAATCTCGAGAAAGTTGTTTATTGAAAGTGTTAAGGACAAGGTGGCGTTTTCAGTTGTAAGGTGAAATCAAACAACTCACTCCTATTAATAAATAAGGTTGGGTTTTTTTTCGGCTATTTGTTTTCGACATTTTCGACATTCCGTAAGTTCCTACACTATCTTTTATACATCTAATGTAAATTTTTTTTTTTTATTGCATCTTTAACAAACAAGCACAAATTAATAATAAGCACTAACATTTATTTAAAAATGATGATTAATATGTATATTAAAACAACCGAAAAGCATTTTAGCTTTTATTTTATATATATTAAAGGAAAGTTGATTTTTTTTTTTTCCTGGCCCTATCTCCTCCGAAACCATAAGACACAGAAATACAAATAAGGTGGCAGATGTTAGGTATATTATGAATTATGAGGATGCTCACATTTTCATTTTTATCTACGTGGGTCAACCGGACGTCTAGGGATGTCCCGAGACATCCCAGATCCTCTGAGACGGTCTCCGAGATGCTCACATTTTCATTATTATCTATACGGGTCAACCGGACGTCAGGGGATTTACGATCAAACATGAGGTCTCGGAGAGCCCTCGTGGGTTGTGAAAAAATTATCTCACACTCGAAGATCACGTGATCCCAGGTTTGCTAGTTATTATTATCATTATTATAATAGATAATTCAAACTCACAGCTACAAGAATAAATAAATAAATAAATAAATAAATAAACTAAAAGTAAAAGAACTGAAATTTCACGGAAGTTTTTTTTAATATCTTATAATTGATTTATTAACAATACTTATGAGAAAAAAAAAAGCTTTCTTAAAAAAACCCGAGAGAATTTTTTTTTCTAATATCCCTGGGTTGTTATGTGATACGAGTGTTTCTCTAGTGGCATCATATTGCAATTCTAATAAAAGCAAACAAGGTGGGTGTGTCCAAATAAGATAATATCCATCCAATCATCATCTAATTAACGGAAAGGGATTTAGGGGAAAAAAAAAACAAGAAAACATCAAACAAACACTATTACTTATTCTCTAGGAAAGGAAATACTCTAACTCTTTCTAACAGTAATAATGTAACATTAAAAAAAACTACAACTATAAAATAGGAATTTTTTTCCATCCTGTTATCCAATATTTCCTTCACTAGTCGTATTTCCTCTTTTGTTTTTTTTTAACCCTTAATTTTATTTCGATGTATTTTTTTAATCAATCAAATTTCAGTTTTTAACAAAATCTTATTTTTTGTAGTTGAAAAGCAAAAAAATGTAAAAGTAAATAGTAAAAACTGAACATTAACTAAAACTTTCCAATTTGAAATTTATTCTGATTTCTACTATTTTTGATATAATTTTATTAACAGATTATATTTATTTTTCGTTTCTATTGACTCAGCAATAGAGATTTTGATCGAAAGAAAAACAACTACAAATGAATGTTCAGTTTTCACTATTATTTTTTCGATCAAAATTTCTATTGCTGAGTCAATAGAAACGAAAAAGATATTTTCTATGTTAATAAAATAATAATAATAATAATAATAAAAATCCGAATAAATTTTAAATTATATAGTTAAAAAAAAGAAAGAAAGAAAGAAATGGAAGTAAGTCAATTATTATTTCCTATTTTTCTAAAACGTGTAGTTCCTAAAACTATACAGTCTGTATGGTTTTATGCCTTTGTGTGTTACTAATGTCTTTTGAAGCAGTGAATGGATCTTCCTGAAATATGGTTTGCAGTTTACGGACAAAAAAAAAAAAAAAAATCTTCATTTTTGAAAACTTTTTCCGTATGGATCCCTGTTAAGAAATTTGCGTTTAAAGGTGACAAAAAAACTTGACTTAGAAAAAGTTTAAAAGCGAACCAGTTTAACAAATTCTATTAATCCTTTCAATAATCCATTGTCATCTTTCATAAAATCAAAATTAATTAGATTAAGACAACTTAAATCAATATTTGAGGCGTTAATTGTCATTGTAATCTTTAGGCAAGAAAAAAAAATAACATAACATTTGAACATTTTTTTATACGTATTCCTTATTAAAAAAATTAATTCTTCTTAATTGATAAGAAAGGCTTACAGGTATTACTAAAATTAATTGTGAAACGTTTAAGAATAAAATTTAGCTTGGGAGTAAGCTACGAAGTTTAACCTGCACTGATTAAACATGAAAACCGAGGATGTAGATTTATCAGTCATCAATGGGAATCTAGGATATCTGGTTCGTCCTTTTTAGGAGTCATCAGTCAGAATTACCCATTTGATAAACCTCACAAGACATGAAAGCTTAAGAATCTCCCATGAGGAGATCCCAAAAACAATTATTAAGCAAGCAGTATAGCAGAAAAACGTTGGCCAGATGCCTGCTAGACACACAAATAGCAAAACAAGAACGAAAAAAATTATTGTTGGAAAATACAGGTAGCCCCCCCCCCCCAAGGAAATTCAGGGCCCAGGTACCCCTCCCATATTATCAAGAACCGCTCTATGCAAAAATTGTAATGCAGAATAGCTCTATGCAGACGGTTAAAGCAGTTGAGTAGTTTGTATAAAATGTAGACTTAATTATAAAAAGAAGCCTAGAAATGATAGGCTAATTCATATATTTTTTTTTTCAGTTAAGACATCAGCCCGGACCCCTTTGATGGCCGGTTCTGAGGGACCAACTGACCCCCCTCCCACTTTTGTGGGGGTCCTGAATATAAGGTATGAAAACTGGTCGAATAGAGACTAAAAAATTAAATTTTGATAGTTAGTTAGTTCAAGAGATTAAAATAAACTAATGGTAAATCAGTATTATTAATGCCAAAAAGAGGACGTTACACTGAATTTTGCGTGAAGTCCAGCAAAAATAAAAAGTAATGTAAATATCCTTAATTTTGCAGGCTTCTTATTCAAGAATTTCTGATAAGAATAATGAAGAAATTAAATTCTTAAAGTGAATAAATGAAATATTGTATTGCTTTTAAACTGTCTTTGATTTCTATGAAAAGTGCTCTAATTGAGACACAGGGAAATAGAGGACATTAAACCAGATCCATCTTTTGTCTTGTGGATTTCTTTGTGTGAAGATGAATCATGAAATTATCTGATAATAGCACCTTACAGACAGGTTTCAATTGTAAACGCTTTGATCAGCTTACGTTAAGGTAGAACCAATCTGTCAATAATTCCTCCATTGTTATTTCCGGGTTTAAGTGTATCAATGAATTGATAATTGATAAAACTGCACGCGAATTATTTAGGGCACGGCTACTCGATGCGTAAGCTTAGAAGGCACTTTCAAAATTTGTATTACTTTCGAAATTTAAACCGATCTACGCGGCTTCAAAGATTCAGTGTTTAGTCTTATGTATACTCATCAGCCATATTTATCCAGTTGATGAACAGTTCAGTGTAGATCTCACTCGCAATTCCACCAATTGCACTTTTTTTATGTCTAATTGGGTATTTTTATGATTTGTTAAGAAGCCTTTTATACGATATTTCACATGGTATCGCAAGAATCTATTATTATAAAGTTAAATTATTCTAATTTTCCATAATCAGTAAGTATTTACATCCGATATAAGTTAATTTGCTTTCGTGTTCGATCAATAAATTCTAGATAATAGTTGACTAGATTTTAACATTAGTTGAACTTATAAGCTCGATGTAAAAGTTTTACAACTGTAGCTTTTGATTTGATGATATTTGGCATTCAATTAGAACAGGGGTGACCAACGTTTTGCATTACATACTCCAATATTTTCAAGCATGAGTTCAGATGCGCCAAACAAATCTTCTATTAGTAATCAACTCTTCTATAAAATACGTTAATACAGATATATTTAGCAATTTTTTTAATGATATAATGATTTACTTTGGAAACAAAGGCAAACAAGTATCAAACGTATATTGAACAGTTATGAAAAGAATGTAGAACAAAAGCCCTTTCATTCGAATAGATTCATTAAACTTGAATTCTTGTTTTTTTGTTTTTTTTTCCCTGAGAACTTAAAGAAATCTATTACTTTATGCTAACTTTTAATTATTCCCAAGGGTGCAATGCGCTACTTCCAATCCTACAATGGTTGACCATCGTTAAATAAGACGATAGAGTTTCTCATTCATGTTCTTCAAGAATTAGAAAAATAAAATTGTAAAATCGAAGCCTCAGAGTGTTATTTATAAACTTTCTCTCTGAAAAACTCTTCCATGTTTTTGGCTAAATTTTCATTGCTGGGCAGATTTTTTTTTAGTTCAATAACATTAAAAATCAACTGAACTGATGAAAATCAAATGACATGAGAACTGGAAGACAAATTGTAATCTTCAAATTGCTAGTACGTACTGGTGTTCGTAGATTTAATGAGCTTCGATTCCTGACCGCTCTATTGGAGCAGCTCGAAGGCTCGTTTATATAGCTTTCTCCCTTCTCTAAATAACTTAATAGGCAAATAATTTTCAATCGTCCTTATTCAAGGCTATTTTGTTCGATTCTTATGATATTTCAGTTAAATACAGCATTAAAAAAAAGCCCTAATGGAGGGGGGGGGTCCGAATTTTTAATAAAATTTTAATTGATTTTAAAAAAATTTTTTTTTTTTTTTTCAAATCTTTTATTGTAATTTAATTATTAGTTTAATAACGAGATTAATTACATTGTTAAATAATAGTTGCATAACTTCAAAAACTAGATTTTATGAACTGTAGAGATGAGACAATCATGACGGCTATCAGTGAAGAGAGTGAGAATCGAAAGGAAATAGTATGCTTTTGAAAGAGAAATCGACGAACGCAGACAAGCAATCAAAACACCAAACACTCCGTACTCTAGTATTGGGCAAATGGTAGGCTGAGACGACTATATCGTATTGTCTTTGCATGTTATGTTTTCAATGATGATTCTATCCTAATTAAGCTAATTATTTAAGCCATTACCGAACAGATCATTGAAATATTGTCTCAAAGGTTTCATTGTTTGATCTTTACATTTGTATCACATCATTAGGGAATGAATGATGACGTAGTAACGCTAGAATAAATCCAAACAAAAGCTTGTTTACGCTTGGTTTCAATGGAGATTTGGAAGTCACTGCTCAAGTAAAAAGCCCTTGGCTTGAGAAGTAATGAGATAATAACGAAAAGATTACAATCATACGCATCAACAAACTGTGACTTGACGATGCGAAATAACTAATTCGGGAAATAATTTATGGAATTCTGGCAGTAATGCTGCTTTTCTGTAATTGTTCTTGACAAACAAAAGGGGATACGTAAGACAGATTGATCTTAAAGATTGGTGTCTTACAAGGCAGTTGTTCTTAATAGTTGGATGGAAAAAAAAAAGGATTCCATTGAATCTATTTCATCGGAGCTGAAGTTCAAGGTTTTCTGACGCAGTTTATGTGTTTCTTTTGATAACAATACATAGCAAACTTACTGGTAAAATATAGGACAGGAAAATGCTATTAATATATTTTTAAAGAAAAATAAATCAAGTTATAGAAAGCAACAGTAATTCTGAAAGTGATCATCTGCATTATCCTTCAAATTACTGCGTTTCAACAGTTAGAATAAAATCAAATTCAGGTAAACATATTTCTATACAGAGGTACTTCATTACTGCATTTAAAGATACATGTCACGGTTCAAATTTAGATAGGATTTTGTTATCATTAGAAATTTTCGGAAGCATTTATTTCATAGATTTCTAATTAGAAGTTTCTGATATTTAGGCTTATTTTACTGAGATGTACAATTTAGATCAGTGTTCTTCATCTGAAGTACGAGATTTTCTCTGAGAACGCAGAAATATCAGGTTCTGTTAGATAGAATATTATCAAAAACATAAATAAATAAAGCAAAAAAGACGAACTACTTGCTGTATTCAAAATTTTGCATGTTCCAACGGTTGTGTTTTGTTGTGTGATGTTCATTTGACAAAACAAACAAAACAAAACAAAACCTCCTAATTTTCACAATTCTTTTAACTTTACGATGAATTTAATTAATAAAAACCATAATCTTCTACAATTTTTGTATACCTATGAATGAAAGGGACCTATTTTCTGAATTCAGGCTAAGAATATATCTAACAACATTTTAAATCTAAGTCATGCATAGTTAATGATGTAAATGCAAGTATAGGAACTATTCAAGTACGCGTGAACTTAATACTTCAACATCCATTTTTTTATATTTAATTTTTTTAATTGATGTTACAAAGGTAATTTTATTACGTGGACCTTCTAGGGTGTTAATATACACAATAATGTGTATTTGAAGGATTTAAGAATGTTTGAAATGTACGTACTAACCAAGCAAATGATTGCTTTCGGACTAAATCAGTATATGTTGGTTTTATTTGGTTGTCATCCTGTTCTTTGCTGATAATTCAGTTATCATTTGTAAGTAAACTATTTGCATTAATAAAATCATAAAATGTTATGTTGCTCCATGAGTTTTTAAGTACATTTAAATGTATTTTTGTGGAGTTTTAAAGTATGTAAATTTCATCTCTAGATGAATATTTTAGGACTTAAAATCTTCCTTACATGCCTATGCTATTGTCTTAAAAAAATTCAACATATGATGTAAAATAAGACAATAAATAGATAAATGCAGATAAGCAAAAAATGCTTGAAGTGCAGAATAGATGTTATAAGATTGAAGTGAATGGAGTCAATATTGAACAACTAATAGATTTTAAATTATTTCATCTTTTTTTATTCATAAACAATATTTCGTTAAGAGAATTTCTTGACTTCCTCAAGCTTTCTTCGAAAAATTAATAATACATAGATTTCAAATTTCACAACAAATAGAAAAAAACAATTTACAGACATTTTGATATGCTTATTGTGTTTTAAACAATCTTTAGATATTAATAATTTACAGACATCTTGATAGACCTATTTTGTTAAAAATAATGAGCTTTAACAATCTATTGAATATTCACTTTAAACTTTCTTTCTATGATTCCAAAAGATCCAGACTGTGAGATCCTACAGAAAATGGCAGTAATATATAAATTAAAATGTAGAGACTGCAACGACATATATTTTGGAAGTATATGTAGGACCCTCAAAAAGAGGGTGAGAGAACACATATGAGCAGTCCAGAGCAATAAAAGACACATTTCAGACTGGGCAGATCATTGCCTCTCCAAAAAACACAACCCGGACCCAAAAACCGCAGTCCTGTATCAGATAAAAGATAGGCAAAAAAGACTAATTATAGAGACACTTGTAATAAACAGTTTTAATTGCATGAATAAATCAAAAGGTTTACAAATAAATAAGTATTCGATAGAAAGTTTTAAAAAATAAAGCAAAATTCAAGCAAATTGTTAAAATTGTTTAACAATTTGCTTGAATTTTGCTTTATTTTTTAAAACTTTCTATCGAATACTTAAAATTGTTTAAATGAATATTCAATAGATTGTTAAAGCTCATTATTTTTAACAAAATAGGCATAACAAAATGTCTGTAAATTATTTAATATCTAAAGATTGTTTACAACAAAATAAGCATATCAAAATGTCTGTAAATTGTTTTTTTCTATTTGTTGTAAAATTTGAAATCTATGTATTATTAATTTTTCGAAGAAAGTTTGAAGTCAAGAAATTCTCTTGACGAAATATTGTTTATGTGTAAAAAAAATGAGATAATTTAAAATAAATGAATGAAGATAACTTGAAGTGATGACTGAAACTAATAGATTTTTAGTGTGGTTTAGGTTTAGTATTTAGTGTGGTTAAGAGAAAGTATTATTAGTGGTGAGATAGGAAGAAGAGTGAATGCTGGATTGAAAGTGATTGGTTGATGACATTGATTACTATACCAAGGAATGAAATGTATCGAAGGATGATAGAAGGCTAGAATTTACATCATAGTGTACTTGAACCTAGCTTTACATACTGCAATGAAGAGTTCGAGTTGGTATGATAGATTGAGTGCTGTTGAATCGAGTGAATTGAATTGTATTCTACCTGTGGAATGAGAAAGATGTAATGTGTAAGGTATAAGGTATGTATAGGAATGCAGTGTGTGTGAGGTCTATATTGTAGCGTTTGCCTGAGTGACTTACTAAGCATCTGTAGATTGGTCGAGTGTATGGTAAATGTTGTAGAAGAAACTGATAAGTTTCTTATCTGGCTAGAACACCATAAGTATCTGAAAACCTATGAGTTTAAGAATTTTTATAAAAGAAGAGCATTGCATGAAAAATAGAATGACTGTTGATGAAGCTCATATATTGTGGAAAGATGGAAAGATAACGTATGTGGGATGTATCTCTCATTTCTAGTGGTGGCCATGTGGTTCACAAGTGACAATGTTGTTATTATTTACGCGTAATGAAAAATCAGTATTTTTTTTAATCAGCAATGTTGGATGCTAAAGAAAAAAATGCACGTAGAAATGCAAAGATCAGGGAAAAAGAAAGAACTTTCATAAACTCCAGGTCCTACTTATTACAAGTGAGACAATACAAAAAGTTCTGCAGGTTTTAATATGTGCTTAGATCAGTTTATTAGATGCATGTGTGTTTCTTATTAAAAATAAGTCATTTATTTTGTTAATAGAATCGTGGATTGTTTTTCTTTGTCTAATAAAGTCAAAATAACATAAAAAAATATGTTTTTCCTAAAGAGAAAGTTTGAACAAGAAATTAGATAAAAGAAGTTTAGAAGGAAGTAAAGAGATTTAGGCCTAAATGATAAACGAACTCTGATGGCGAAAATACAATTATTCACCGGATTATTTCTTCTCATTATCTTCGTCTAAGTTATGGGAATATGGTTTATATTTCCGCCCCCTCTCCTCTCTTGGGAATATCTACAAATATATCATATGGCAGAGGAAATCGCAAAGGGAATTTTATTCTCTTCCTTACAGCCTTATTTATGTTTCCTGGCAACAACCTTAAAATAAAGACAAATGGAAAGGATCTAAAATACACTGAATTGCCAATTTATTAGGGGCATCTGTCCTTTTTTGTGTGAAGAGGATGGCGATAAGAAATAACAGATTATTATTAATTATTTATTATCTTTAAAATATTGAAAAAGATACATTATTTAATTAAAGCATTTGAAGTAAGAAATATTGTAATACTAGCAGAGAAGCTCGTCAACACTGACGGAAAACAAGGAGGCAGTCATATACCCGATATCGACATTGCTTAGTATCTCGGGAAGGGAATATGTTGAGAATTACTTTACAGCTGTCAAAAATTATTGAATACATTTTAAAAGAAAAGTTTAAAACTCTACTACACAATTACTATACAGTACAGTGACTGTAAAGCTCAAGTTTATTAACTTTATTACTTGATTATTTATTATTATTATTATTATTACTATTATTATTATTGATTACTTAAAAGATTCAAGCCTGTTTTAGAAATAAAAAAACAAAACAAAAAGATAATATCAGCAATAGTTATACACTTCATTAAAATTAAATAACCCTTGCTTAATTGTAATATTCAAGCGAAATTTATCTAAATAATTGACCATTATTAAGATACTATTGTGATTCATTTTTATTTCTTTTATAAAATAAATCTGAAATCAGATCTACCTTTGTTTGCGATGTAAATATTGTCATTTTTTAGTTAACAGCAGTAAAAAGTTCTTGAATATTTTGTTTAATTATAATCATTAATTTGTGATTAAATTCTTTTTATTCGTCTGCATCACGTTTATTCTATGGGCAAATCTTGATACTAAATATTTTAAATGTCCTAGTGAGTACTCAGAAAATGTATTATTTTTTTTTAATAATTTTTCGTTTGTAGTTTCTTGTAATATTTAAAATCTACTGTGTATTTTTCAAATGAAAAAGATTTTAGTTCATCTGGTTGGTAGACGATAAACCTGCTAAAACTCTTATTTTAATCGTAGTATTTAATATAATGAGCGTAACGAAATGGTAGTTACCGTTCCTGCTAGCGTTATAATTTTGTACACAGGGATTTTTACATAGTACATAATATTAACTAGATATATACTTCGCATAATGACGTCTGCATCATTAGCATTCGAAATTCGCCTTCTTTAATTAAATCATATTTGTTTCTTCTGAAAAAACCACGTCGTCATTAAAACAAAAACAGTACCGAACTATATTGCAGAACTATACTTTGAGATCAAAATTTATAATAATATCCTAGCATTGTTTTTTTTTAATGACAATTTTAATGTACTAATCAAAATTTAACCTCAGCAGCAGAAGCAATAAAACTTTTAATTAGCTAAAAAATGCTTAATTTTTTATTCATAAATATTTGTGTGTCTCGTTTATTTACAAATTGAGGTTGCCTATAAAAATGTATCTTACTTATGTTAAGAAAATTAGCCCATCTGTTTTAGCGTGATACGATTACAATTATTTTTTTGTTTTTGTTTTTTTGTTTTGTTTAGGGTTCTTGGGGGATTACGACCAAAATATTTGTATTTTAAGTTGATCATAAATAAAAAAAATTTCCTAATATCAAGAAATGCGAGCCCTTTTATTTTTAATAATTTTTTCAAAATGAAATACGAGATATTACAAGTTTGGAATTTATTTGAAGATAAATTCTCTGCTGACGTTTCCCGTCAATAACCTAAACCTTGCATTAACAAAACTGTTGACCTGCTACCATCAATCCTGTCACTGAAGCCTATCTATCTATCGATCCGATCTCTAATAATCATTTCCCAGTAAGTGCAAAAAGCCTATTGGGAAACAACTGCATAAAACATAAACCTGATCGGAAATGGCTATCAAAAAAAAACAACAAAAAACTCTTTCATTAGCACAATGTCACTGAGATAAAAAAACAATAATTTTTAGTGTAACTTTATGTTAAATTAATAATTTTTTAATCCAAGTTGTTAGTCAAAATAAATTAAAATTGCATTAATTTTTTATAAATTTTAAACAAAACTGCAAACAATGAAAGTAAATAGATACCTGTTATTGGTTCAAGTTTCAAAATATTTATTCCCTTGATCCTTTATTTTATCATCCTAATTTCATTTTTTTCCTCCTCAAATTACTTCAAGATTTTGAGTTATGTCTACTGTTCTTTATGAAAAATAACTAGAAATCCCTGAGAGAACTTAGAGCCTACTTTCTGTAAAAATCATCATCATTTAATGGAAATGATGTTTAAGGAAATACTGAGGCAAAAGTGAAATGAATTGAAAAGATCTACAGATAAATGAATGTTTAGATTCTAATTAGAAATTTAGAGCTCACGATTTTCATCACGCCGCCATATTGCAAATATCCATGTTAAATGTTTCTAGATTAAAAATAAAAAATTAAGGTTAGTTACGTAAATTATATGATTAATTACTTCATTTTTTTGAATTTTTATTTAAACAGTTACGGTTTGTTAGCGAACTTATAAAACTAAGAGCAATGATTAACCTATTTGGCTTTTTTTAACAAACAAATAGAAAACCTTCCAATCAGGAAACGCCTTTTTTCAATACGGAAAGGCTTCTTGGACTGCTACAATTGCGACATAGACCACAAGTTCCTGGTAAACTAGTTAGCCCTTTAAATGATGACGTAAAAGCCTTTATTGATTAAAAATAGCTTAATTAAGAACAGGGAAGTGGAATATTGTAAGAAAGGTTAAAAAACTGCTTTCTAACTTTTAAGCCTAGTCTTCAAATGTTTTAATAAAAAATAATTACGACATGCTTAATAAAATTAATAAAAGGTACATCAAAATTAAACCTGTACAGTTTCAGCTCGATTTTACAGTCATCTTCAGCAGTGAATGATTTTAAAAAAATTTAAATTAAACCATTAATTTCAGATCAAAATATTAAATTCTCTCTAATCAACCATGGAAAGAGAAACTGGATTTGGTTGAACTTCGATTAGTTTAAGTTGTTCTGATTAAATAATTAAAAGAAAAAGCAATTTTCATAAATCCGCATGATTAAAACTCTTGTACCAAGGATAGTTATAATAAATTATAATTCTTTCTATTTAGTATGCATTTATTTATTCTGATTACGGCGCTTGATTGGTAGGTTTTGGTCTCGGGTTCAACTTTCTTCAAAGTCAATAGAAATCACACTGAAACTGTTTTATCCATTATTAAAATTTAATGAAAACGTGTTTTTTTAGTTTTTTTTTCCGTTAGGCCCTTTCTAATATTATTAATAAATTAATAGGAGCCTAAGCCTATCTAAAATTTCAATGTAAAAAGATAAGTGAGCTATCTTGATGGTGGACAGACGGACAGACTGATATATGAATTGACTTAAAATTAAGACTTAAAATTGTGTTGTGAAGCTTTGTTGTTCTGTTTTCTTCTCTCCAATGCATATTAAGAAGCATTGAAAACGTTATCGAGTAGTAGTGGATAAAATCATTGTGTTTCTGGTACCGGTAACGAGATGTCGACACTTGAATTTCCCTAGGGTTCACTAGCCTTATATCAAAAGGGTCTGGAATATTTCTTGTAATTAAGGCGATTGAGCTTCAGATTGCATACTGTAGCCTCCTAAATCCAAAGGAGGCCTATCTTACCTCTTCCCAGTATTCTTATGAGATTATCAAGAAGATGATTTTTTTTTCTTATTATCATAATTGCAAAATGAAAGCTATTAAAGTACTTTCTTATATCCATATTAGTAACTCCCTTTATTGTGAAAATGGTTAGATCTGGTTTGGTAGTTGGCCACTTGAAAGTTCCGGACATCGAACGTATAATTAATTCTGTGGTTTTGTTCTTTACAAGAACAAAAACAGAATTATTTAAACGTATAATTCATAAATGAAAAGAATTTCAACATGAAATGAATTAAAAAAAATTAATGTAATACCATACTCAGTTATTAGAATTTACTTGGTATTGTTCAGAAGAACGGAAAAATCATTTTTTTTTTCTTCCAAAACAGTAAGGGAACTTGTGGGTTTTTTTTTTTTTTCCTCAGTTGAAGTACTGAGATTACATATCGATTTTTTTTTTAAATGCTTTAAAAGGGCAATTTTTTAGAGCCTTACCGATTCAACTTGATTCCTTCATATATTTTCTGTGATGAAGAAAAGGATAAAAAACAATTCCTTAAATAGGAAAATAATATAAAAGCAAAAGTTTAACGTGCGTAAGAGTTAGTAATAAACAATAAAGGTAAAACCGCACAACAATGAAAAGATCCACTGAGCTATTTTGGCGTTTTGCCAAAAAAAAAAAAAAAATGCCAAAAATGCCAAAAAAAAAAAGGGAAAATAATACAAATATATAAATATCTAGAATAGAATTTTAAGATATAAATGCAATTTTAAGACTAAACAGTTATAGTATTCTTAGCATCTAGAGTAGTCTGTATTAAGTCTTATTCAGGACCTTTTGAACGCTTTAAAAGCATTTTTATAGTGCTGGTATATAATTAATCTCCCATGTTTTTTTATGGAGGTAAGTTACGAAAAAGAAAACGGGGTGTACGCAATCGTTTCTCCTATTTATGGACACCTACCTTCAGATTACTAAGTCCTTGGATCTCGGTTGAGTTTTTATTTGATGTAGGTAAATTAAAGCGAAGGGACGATGATTTTTCACAGGGGAAGCGACCATCAGATGCTTAAAGCAGTTTTCGGAGAGGATTCACAAACAAAGCCCATTCTTTATTTATTTACTTTTTTAAGAAATATTATGGACATCGGTCGTGTACTTGTTAGTATCCCGCTATTCATCAACTTTTTTGAAGTCTGTCAGAAATGCGTTCCTGGATAATTACTTCTCAATGTCATGCTCGATCTCCGATTATTATTATTTTTTTTTTGCTTATCGATACTCGATATTTAGTTATTATCATGGATGTCCAAACCAAATATCATGAACATCAGGGATCATTATCAATTCCCTTAACGTCAAAGACGCTACACACTCCGCTTCGCTGCAAACTTTAATCATTGTTCGATTCATTGAAAAATAAAATTCAAATCTGTGCTTTTTAAAAGATTTTGTTCAAAAGTTAAATATTTCTATCCTACGAATCATCCTAACTTAAGTTAAAAAAAAAATCCGTTAAAATAATAGCGATCTCAAATAGGCCTATTTTTAATTCTTCTGCATACGTTATTAGTAAGGAAGTTATTCAGAAACTGTCTCCAGTGAATAACAAAAGAAATTTTAGCTAAATTCTTTACAATCTGTCAGAATTTAGTTTATGATGAACTATAAAAAAAATAAAAATAAATTTAGATTTCTTCATTTTTCAACGTATTTTAGCAAAATGAGGTTTGTCCATGTATCCCCTAATAACTTTTGAACCGCTTAAGGGTCTTCATGAAACTTGACATCCATATTTAAAAACAAAGGACGATCTAACTTTTGTGTTTGAACTTCTCTTGTGGGTCCTTATCAAGAAACCAATGCATAAAAGTGACAAATAAAAAAATCCCATAGAAAAGCTTTAGAACGGAAACAATGATGACTGACTTGATATTAATACTTTTAGATAATCCATTAATTTGCGCGCTTCAATATTTTAATTAAATTCAGTTAAATTAATCGGAATTTCAATAATTTAATTTATTGTATCAGAAAAACAAGTACTATTTGTAAGATATTACAATTTAAAAATTAAAAACTTCCATTTTTGCCGTTTAATAACTTTAAAAAAAACATAAACAAACAAAGAAATTATAAGAAAAGCTCGTGAATAAAAAAAAAAAGACGATAATATTAATTTTATTTAAAAATTTCTCCTTGCGGATCTCGTGAATACATAAAGGTGACAAGAATTTCCACAGATAATCATTCGAAGAGAATCCTTTCTTTGATAATAAACAATCAATATTTAAGTTCTTTTCCTTAAAAATTATTCTCCTGAGTCTAACGCAATGTACAGAAAAGGATAAGTTGATCTGTTAAATAAAATTTTACATTAAAATCATTTTTTTGCTATTATTATTGCAATTGCTAGAATTTGTCAAGAGTAAGAAGTAATAAAGTTCCTTAAAAGAAAATTATTAAATTCTTATTAAAAATTTTATCAGTTTCCTTGAGGAAAATAACTATTTAGCAATGAATTAATTTTCAAAATAAAACTAACCAAGTATGGTGAAATCGTATTATTTATTTTGCTTTATTTTTTTTACGCTACTTTGTTCCATTAATTTCTTGGTGTAATTTTGACATTTAGTATTTATCTTCTGGAAAGTTTTATTTTCTTGATTCTTAAAAGTTTAATGGCCTCCAGTAGTACATTGGATTAATTTCAACCAACAAAAAAAAAAAAATCATTTATTTATTGTTTGCTTTTTATTAGAAATGGTTCCTTAATTTTTATTTATATTTTGTGTGTGTTTTGTTGTGTATAGTTTTGTTCCTTTAAAGTACTACCTAACTGAAATTATAGAGTACAATATTAGGCTTTATGTTTTACGCTTTTTGCCAAAGATATATAAAAATAGGAAATGTTATCTAGAAATTAACAATTGATTATTCGTTGACAGTAGTTAAATAATTAATAAAATCTTTGATTTGATTTGATTTTTTTTTTCTTTACCAAATTTAGATAGTACGGTCTCATGTTTTTAGTTGACTCTTCCAAAATCTTCATATATTTCTACAAGATGACATTTATCTAAATAACTGTTGTCGACATTCTGCATTTTTATTATTTAAAATCTAATATTTGCCTGATTTAAATCCCAGTAACTTTTGACTATATTCAGTTTCACGATAACAGCAGCAATTTCTAGATCAGAAGGTTTACAAATCAATTAATTATAATATATACTTTACAATCCTCGTAAAGTATTCTGATATTCTTCATGTAAATAATCGAATTTAATTGAAGTATTCATGGCCTAAGACAAATGTTTTATTCTACGATTTGCAGATCCTGTTTAAAGCGAATAAAATGCTATTTGTCACCAGGTGTGACTTTGAACTGTGTTTTTTTGTATAATTTCTTTCCTAATTGTTTCCTTAGTATAATTACCCTATTTCTTTTAATTACCATATGACAATTACCCTTCCTGTACTCCCTCAGAGGCGTTGAAGTAGGTGAACTACAATTAACTGCTTCCTGTATTTACATAAATTAAAATATATTATTTTTAATTTTGTTTCATTATGTAACTTATTACTGTTATTTCCTCATGAGCGTTATTTTTAACAATAATTAAGCATTACTATTTTCATTTTTTTGTAAGCTTAATGGGTTTGAAAATTCAATAATAATTTTACAATAAGTATTTAAAAAATACTTTACTTATTGTGATTATCATAATAATCACTTAAACTATCGTAAGAAAAATTAACTAAACGCATTTACTTTTAGTTATGCTGAAGGTATCTTTCAAAATACAATAGCTAGATAGATCTAAGAGTAAAAAAAAGCTTCTATGGAATTTTTCTTGTCGAGATCTATCTATTTGAAAGTGAAATCAAAAAATAATAATAATAATAAAAAGAGATCAGTAAAGTAAATACTTTTTTTTTTTTACTTTTGTTTTCTTTAAGTCTGGGTGAATGTCAAAATAATCTCTTGAAAGAGCGACGACCTTGCTCCAATTATGTTAATTATTCTTTGGTTTTTAGTTCAAGACAAAAGTTTTCATTTAATTCAAATGAAATTCAGTTGAAGTCATTGTTTTTCTTGAGATAAAAAAAAAAGAAGATAATTAGTAAGAATGTTTACTTATAAAGAAGCAGCAGCTAAGTAATTCGCATTTACTAATAGTATTTTCCTTTTTTTTTATGAATTTCTAATAAGTAACTTAATTAACTTTTTAACGTTTCACGTGGGTTATTTCATCATAAAAAATATCCACATGGAGTTATAATTAAATTTAATTCGTCTCAGCTGTATTTAATTTTTCCGTTTGAACGTAAATAGACATTCTGGATAAAAAAAAAAAATCCATAATTTTTCGAATGCGAGAAATTCTTTGTTAATTCTTCTTTCTACAAAATCAACACGCCAGCGAGCTGAAATCGTGATGCCACCAAATGTGCATTTCTCTAACACTAAAGTACAGACTCTGAATTGTGATATAACCAGTATAAATCATTAAACTTTTATCTGAAATATTTTCTTGAAAAATGAAATGCGGTTTTGTGTTGACGAAAGGAAAAATTGACGAAAGGAAAAATTTACGAAAGTAGACTAGGAGCTCTTTCATGACCTTCTTCAAACAAAAAAAAAATTCTCATTTACAAGTTATTATAAAAATTGATAAGAGGAATGAGAATAAGAAGCCTATTATAAGCCATTTTTACTTTAATATATTTCAAAGTACTTTGAAATGAATTTTATGTTAATTTTATTCCTAAATTGTCAGTCTTCTTGTAAACATCACTAACTTGTTTTCTGAAACAAATATATAAGTTGGTGGTCATTAAATCAATAGGGTCACCTTTTAAATTTACAATTATTGTGTTTGTGAATGTAAAACGTTACTTTAATGTCATTCAACTGATCCCTTTTTGGGGATTTCTCTGTAAATCAGTATACTATAATTTCAAATTAGTATTGGCCTAAGTTTTTAGCACAACTCAAAATTGAAAAGGACTACTTTTAAAATCCCCAAATATCACCTTCTTTAATTAAAATTTCAATGAAAAATGAATGCTTTTTTACTTGATTGAGTTTAAACCTTTCTGACGTGTCCATTCGTCAGTTTAATAGCTTTATTTCTTTAATATAGATTCAATATAACATTAAATAATAAGGAATGTAGAATATTCTATTCCAAGGAAAAATAATTCATTCAATCTGTTTCCTTCAAATACTGTTGAGTCATAGTTAATGTGAAATTGTCATAGTTATTGTCATAGTCATAGTTAATGTGACCATTTGCTGTCTCAATTCGTTATCATCTGCAATAAGTCTTATTTGATGTAAGAAGAGAATATTATTTTAAAATATCATTATATAAAAATAGATCAAATAAAAAATTCAAGCGATATTGCAATTTGATAGTTACAACTCAGTTATTAAATAAACGAATTATTTAAAGAAAATTAAATATGAAAGTAACCTATTAAAAGTGAAACACATCGTGATTTAAAAATACAAGTCATGCTTAGCTTTGAAGTTGGAAAGTGGCTTGATGTATTAGAACTAAAAATGTTTCTTAAAAATACACAAACTTTTCTTAAGACTTTTTTTTTAATCTGAAATAATCGGGAATTGATGAAATTAATATTAAATATTTGTTTTTTCATTAAAAAAAGGAAGTACAACTTTTGAAGGGATTTTTTTTTTTATGTTCCTACGTTTTTAGCCTTTCTTCCTGGGCTAGAATGTAATTCATCATATAATAACTCAGTCTGTGCGTTTCCCTATAACTATTGAACTGGCAGTTATTGATATAATTACATTCGAACACATTTGAAAAATGTTTGCTCTGCTACCAAAATAAAACATACAGAATGAATGTGGCGAGGATAAAACATTTCAGAATGCGAAATAAATATTTAGTGAAATGTATACATCATAAACCTAAACGTTACATATCGGAGAAAAACTGTGTAAAATTCTTCAAGAAAGAATAACTCCATTTACTTGTCAAATCTCAGTTCGAGAATTAAAATTCTTATCTTTCACGACGAAAATGTCCAAAACTTTTTTTTGCTTCTAACTTGCATCAATTCAACAGAATTTCTACAACAATCTTAATACAGTTCTTAACGTATATCACATACATATTTTGAAACAATAACATTTTTTTACTTACGATGCTTTTACTCGCATTATTTTAACAACAATATTTTTAACGCCTTAAAAAAATATACAATCTTGTTGAAGCTTGACATACTGAATTACAGGAAGAAGATGATCCAAGTTTTGTATTTGAAAATTTTTCCATGTGGATCCTTGTCGTGGAATTTGCGCGTGAGGTTGATAAAATTCGTATACATTAGAAACAAAACAATGATTTTTCTACCGAAGCTTAATAGTGCATATTAAACCTCGTGCGCATGCATTGATAGGATTAAAATTGGATATATAACTTAAGTATTTGTGAATTTCATTATTAAGTTTGTAATTATATGTCGTTAAAAGACAAAAAAAAAAAAGGGGAGGGGGAGGGAAACAGTTTACTTAGGGTTCAAGTTCCCAGGATTTTCTTGTGCACTATTTAAGATGTTTTCATTATCACTTTAGTGAAGATCTATTATGAAGGAGATGAAAACCAATAATCATATTTACAGTAACTGCGGGTTTATGTCTTCATGTGAATCCTAACAGTAAAACTGTCATTCTTAGCTCAGAACTGACATTCCTTGTAATGTAACAGCCTTTAAGTTTCAAATTATTAAGATATAAAATAATTCCAAAGAAATAAATTTCTTTTGTTATATAAAAAAAAAAAAAATCCTAGCGAATGAAGAGGAAGTCACGTGAGGCATGTTGTTTTATGTGTTCCTCTGATGCAATGTGTGTGTTTTTCTTTAGTTTATCAATATCTTTAATAAACGAGATTCAGTTCAGTTGAGAGACTATTCTGGAACAACAACGAGAAATAACTTGGTGGTGCCTAACCTCTTTTTCGATGAGTTTTATAGAAACCAAATGTTTTTATTTCATAACCATCAACTAACACGAACAAAACCCCGATAATGGAAGCCAACCATTACTTTGTCAATGTAGGTTAGAAACGGGCTGTGAAAGGACAGCGCCAACTGGTCTAAATATTGCAATCACTCGTGCGTTTCAATCCATCATTGGGTTGGAAGGTAATTATTTTTAGTTCTTAAGAAACAATGAAAAATAAGACAAAGAAAGACGCAAACAGGTGATTGCAATTACAAGTGGACGATAAAAGAATTGGTTAATCTGCTCAAATATTTATTGTCATTGTCTTCAATGGACTTATCTCTAAATATAGACAAATGAACTGATTAAAAAAGCCGTCCTTTATTTTTCTGTTTCGTTTAACAAGAATTTATACATAACGTTTTTTTTAATAATTACATTAGTAATACTTATTATTTTAATATTATTATTTTAATTTTTAATTTATTCTTTAATTCAGCTGATTTTTAAATTTAGAAAAAGTTACTTTTTTTTTTTGTTTATCGTTATTTGGTATCAAGTGAAAATATAAATAAATATTATAATATTGTATAATAAAATAACATAAGCTGTTACTTAGGTAGACATAATAAAATATACAATTAAATATACAGAAAAAAAAATCTTATTTTTTATATTCAGATATATAATTTTGTTAATTTTAATTTTTGTATATTAAAATGAATTAATTTAAATATTAAAATAAATTGATTTTAAATGTTAATAATCTGTAGTTTAGGTTTAGTAATATTTTTGAATATTCGCTTATTATTCTGAAGTAAACAGATAACAAAATGGATGAATTTTGTTATTAAGTCTTGATAAGTTAGAAAAATATTTATATTTTATGATTTATTTTATATTATAAAAATTCCCGATAGAATTTGGGAAACTTCCAAAAAAAATTAAGTTTTATGAAAAATAAATAAAAAATAAATACGTAAATAATAAAAAATCTAGTTATATCTATTTATTTATTAATTATTAAAAATAAAGATTATTATTTTTATTTTTAATAAATACTAAATAAAAGACCTTGTGTTAATAGATAACATCTTGTAACAGCAATTTCACTGTTTTGGTGTTCATCATTACTTTGTGGTCAGCATAATTACCATCATATGAATTACCTGAAAACAACATTTTAATAGTTTGTTTTACATATACATATATATGTTGTAGAATCCCACTGTCTTTATCTATATTTCGGTTATATTTCTAACTAACTTAAGGGTGTGGTATTTAGTGATAAATTCCTGCAGTTTCGTAAATGTAATACACAAGTTACAACTAACAAGTAAGTAAAAATTTTCAATGTAAATATTTATAAATGTCTCTTATACTCGCACCGTCGCATTCTACCAAGATTATTAGTTATTTGGGCTAATATTTGCACCCTCCTAGGTATGCAAAAAATACAGAAAATTTTTAAAATGCAATTTTAAATCAAAGTATGGATGTCCGTCTGTTATTAAAAATAGCTCAAAAATAACTCATCTTAGAAAAGTAAAACTCTGTTAGGTATTTATAAGGAAGAGATCTGCTGATTTTGTTTAAAATCGGACCAGTAGGTAAGGAACTAAAAACCCCATGCATATCTTCTATTTTTAAACTGTCATTTTGCTTTGAGAGCACTGCGTGGGTCTTAGATATAGTAGTTCACTGGACGCGCTCATTAATATTAATTGTTGGTAATTTTTCCAATTTACTAATTAGAGCGATAATGTTGTCCCTGCGTCACTCTCTTCCTACGAATGTTGATTAACTCTTTAACTTCATTAGTACGATTTACTGAAAAAGGAAATGAATTGTGTGTGAAATGCTTAAAATATAATTCATAATTAAGTTCAAGAAATGAATGAGCAATTACACTTAATTATATAATTAAATTCGAAATTATATTTCTTATCAAAAATATTTTCCGCCAGTAGTGGAAAATTATGGATTTTTATTAACAGCTCATTTTAAATATTTCAATATATGAAACTATTATGTCAGACTGTCAGTGTCTATTGCAGCAATTATTCTTGTATTGGAATATTAGTTATCAAAATCTTTTTGAATAATAGAAAAACAACCGAAGTGCTACACTGCATTGGGTCTAGGGATAGGAGATATGTTTTAGCCTTCCCCCACTAATCTCTCACTAAAATAATAAATTTAGTTAGCATGACTTCAGTTAATCTCCGTATTTCTAAGTTCAGAGACATCCAATTATAAATAGCAATCATTAATTAATAAAAAGTAATAAATAATAATTAACTTATTATAAAATTAAAACTCTATATTTTGTTATTAATTAATAATTAACTAATAATTTTATGATGATAAAAATTATGAATAAATTACACTTTTTAATGCATAATGAATTCATATTAATTAATATTTATAATTAATTATGATTATTAAAACGAATTCTTAAGATTATGTGTTTGAGTAATTGTATCGTGAAAATGTTTCGATACCTCTAAACTCAGTTTGAATGTGATAAGAAATATTCTAGAAAAATTGTTAAAACTGTCCTGTTAGATTTCATCCATTAACAATAGCTAATGTCACACAAGTTTAATATCTTGTAGCTCAGATATAGATATTGTAGATATTGTTAGGTGGATTCTTCACTTGTTGTTATTTAATTTCATTGAATACATATACTTTATAAGAAAAACAAAACAATGATACCCTCCATACTGTTATTCTTCGGCTAACATTAAAGCAAAGAGCGAAACTTATTTTTTATCTACCAAATGTTTAAATTCAGAAAATAAAAAGATGGAGTCAGTAATGAATTACAGAGTAGAGTTTTATCAAATATAGTCACACTCCACTTAACAACTTTTAGCTCATAGGAAAGTTTTCAATCGCAACCATTCCCCATTTTGCAAAAGCTGATCGTATGATAAGACACATGACGCTACCACTGCTACGTCCAAATGGCATCAGGGAGCTTACAAACATGTACACGCTGCATCTTTGCATTACATTCTGTAAGACAATATTAAGTGCATATTAAACTATTTATAACTTCCATTTTCTTTTTCCTTGCGATTAAAATATACAATAACATAAACCTCTGCGATGTTATGTGGGACTCGTCGGACAGCTTTGATTTTCACTATACATATATAAAGATTGCAAGGCAATAGATGCATCGATAAGAGAATGAAAGAAAGGCAGTGCTTCACAATCATCAACAACAATTAGGAATCTAATAGGTCTTAATATCCTATAACTTAATAGGCATTTGCTGTTAAAACGAAGATTAGGAAAAATACGTATTAATTTTCAGATAGCCTCTAATTAATTTGAAATTTAATATTGGAGAAAATATATTAACTTCATCAGGTCTGTATATTTATCCTCATGAAACAATTCTATTTCCAATGGGATTTTGATCAAATGTTATATGTAACAATATTCGAGTCGTATTTATATAACAATAAGTCGTATTTGGTTGATATTTGTTAGTTATTTCTCCTACTTCGGATGAAACAGATTTACATTTTAATTAATAAATATAACCTACATTTTAACTAGCAAATTGGATAATTGGTGAAGTTTCGTCTAGTGAAATATTTAGACTGGTATCATTGTAAAAAAAACTACTTTTCTAATTACAGTATACTCTTGATATCTCGAAGTCGAAGGGATGCTAAAAAAAAATCGAGATAGCGAGTTTTCGAGATAACAAGGTCGTAACCAAAACATAAAAATTCACGTAAAAACACAAGATACGGAATAATATTCTAAAAATTAGAGTCTTGATAGATGGGAATAAGCATAAATATGTAATGATAGTTAACAATAAGTCTAAATACAGCAATGATAATTTTAATTTTTAAAAGTAGTCGAAAATAATTACATTAAATTGAAAAGAATTATTAAAATACAATGAACTTACATTGCTGAATTTTCTTTAAAAAATACCTCTATTTGCTTCGACGCAACCGAAAGGCGGTTTTTCCGGAAAAATTCATTTTTTACTTCGAAAAATATTCGACATAACAAGGTTTTGAGTGAAAACTCTTCGACATAAGAATTAACATTAGATGAATATGTCATATCAAGGGGAAAAATAATTTTTCGACATATCAAGGCTTTCGAGATATCGAAGTTCGAGAAATCGAGAGTGAATTGTACTTCTCTTATATCTTGTTAACTTGTAATAACAAAAGCTCTTTTATGAACGTGTCTAAATTCTTATGGTCTATGTATACTTCCTTTTTAAGTCTTGTAAATATTCGATTTCAGTTCTTTTTATTTCGACAACTTTCGCGTAGTAAGTTAGAGCTGACATTAAATTCATCAAAGACTTCTCAAATATGCATTGAAGTATTTCTTGCAAAGACCAAAACTTATAATTATACGCACTTATTAAATTCAAGCTTTTAGTTTGGAATGAGTTAATATTTTAATAGAAATACGCTAGTATTTCTCTAGGTATCCATCGCATACTGGAGATTGCAGATTGGGCGAGAGGAGATAGACACTAAAATAAAAATGACTGTGTTGTAAGTTGGACTATAAATAAACAATTAGTCCAAATTCTAAGAAAGTCCTTAACAGACAAACAAAGAAAAAAAAACTATCAAATTGTTCAATAATAAATCTTAGTTTGCTCAGTCACTATTTTATGAAAATACTAGCCGGGTACCGTCGCTTCGCTCCGGAACCCTTGCATATAGAGCATTAAGAAAATATTTATTTAGCAAATTAATATCGAGATCGGAGAATATACGACTTCCCAGCCCGTTCTACGCTTAACTCAGGTGTATTGCGGGTTGGCGCTTACACGGGGGGGGGGGGGAGATTGCCGCCAAACACTTCATTTCTGCATGTATCTTGCAAACGCAGAAACGTTTGTGAATGACTGATATATCGTTCGATAGAACTTTCAAATACCAACATTTTCTCAATATAATGTTCTCTTCCAACTTTTATACTTTTCGTTTAAATTGAGAAAAAGTCAAAATTTGGCCCTTTAAAAGGCGACATCTTGGAAACCAAAAAAGTTTTTCGAAAGATTTTTGTAGCATTTTGTTTGTCTTAAAAAGATCTACATTTTATCCATTTGCATGACCAATCTATCGCTTATAGTTTGGCCAAAAAAGTGGGAAAACCTAAAGTCTTATGAGACGATGACAGACAGAATAACGCTTTTATTATATAAGATTTTGATTATTAACAGATAAATTGAAGAATTAGAGTAGGACAGGGGATGGGCAGTCCACAAAAAAAAAAAAAAAAAAAAAAAGGCGCGCACCTGTCAGCCGGCACGTAATAGAGCAATCATTGTGATATCATTTTTCATAAGGAGAAAAAAATTGAAAAACAGCGAATACACACTTAATTGTGAATTTATATAAGATTCAATACGTGCAGAGTTGTATTAAAACATGTAATAAAAACTAGCTTTTACCCATTTTTTTGTATCCATAAAAAATAGGCAAAAAAATTCCCATGCTTTGATATTTTAAAAATAAAAAAGTCGCTTTCTTTTCTTTCTGGAGATATTGATTCAAAAACTCTCTGTTCTACTATTATTCCCAAATTACAACTTTTTTTCCCCTAACTTTTTCTCACATTTATTTATTTCAGATCGATCAGACAGCGGAGCTTCCGAAATAACCGGATTTCCGGATGCCGGAAGGAAATTCAGAACTTTGTATTCAGTTAGTTATTAGAGAATTATTATTTGTTATTAGGTGATTAAGAAAAAAGTTATTTTTTTACAACATGATTTAAAGGTAGAATCCGAAAGTTGAAATTTGGTTTATAAAAAGATGTAAAAAATTAAAGCATTGAAAATTGAGAACTGCACAAATTATAAAAGAAAAGTGCAGTCCTAAAATTAGTTAAGGCGATAGATTCAGATGCATAATAGGGCACCTGTACTTCATAAAAAAACTTTGTTCATTTTTTTATTTTTTTTATGCATTACTTATTTATAATTTAGAAGAATTTATTTTGGTCAATAGGTAGTAAATGATCTCTGAATGAAGGGTAAAAACAGTGAGACTCGCAGAACTGTCCTTTAACTCTAATCAATATAGGAAATTGTCCATTGCTGTTAGTATCATTTAATTTTCCGTAGATATTGTAGACCAATGGTATTCATTTGATTTTTGGTCTTGTATCCTTAGATATAATTTATCTTGTTCTGTGACTACCCTCCAAGTAAATAAGTCAAAGTATCGTATTTACTTCTAAATAAATAAAATTCTAGAGCTTATGGCAAGCATCTAAAATAAATTACAGAATTTACATTCAATACATTAAAGTTTAGTATTTTTTTAGTAATTAAACAATAAATTTTAATTTTACAAATATTTATTTCCTATCGTATAAAAATTATTTAATGAACGAAGGTAAACCTGAATTGTAGCTCCCAGTTAAGTAAACGTTTATTTTGTTGTTGTTGTTGTTGTTGTTTGTTGGAAGTTCCAATAGAATATCCCATTGAGGGAAAGATACTGAGGTGGTTTCCCATTGCCTTCCTCAGGAACCATTAAGCGTCAGACCCGAAGAGAAGGTGAAAGGAGGATGACAAACATAGGAAAGGAAATTGAAACATCCCTGCCGCTACCGGGATTCGAATCCAGGTTCCGACACACCTGCTTCGTGGGAGGCCACCGCCATGCCGGAACGGCAAAAGTTATTTTAGCAAATCAAATTAATCTATCAAATATTTTATCAACTACTAATTAATGTGGTTCTAACACATTTCTTTTCAAGTACCCCCCCCCCCCTTAAATGTTTTTCTCGTACCTTAGATTGAATATAATTATTCTAGACTAATTAAAGCAAACTTATATCTGATTCTTCATATTTTTTTATTATTTTCTGTCATGTTTTTCTTTTGGACTGGGCGCTAAAGATCTATAATATATAAAAACTCTGTAACTTACGCTTTTCTTAAAAAAATTTCGTCATCAAATGAATATTTTAATGAATCCAAAATTAAAACTTTAAAAAGATGTGTCTACTTGAGAACCACTGAAATAACTTTGTGAATTTTTTTTTTTTTCTTCACCAGACACCCGTTAGTCACGTTCAAATGTAAGCAATTTCTCTTCTCCACGAAGACCAAGAAGTGTTGGAATCGTAATTAAATTACGACAAACGCTGAGATAAGCTTCTTCAGCGACACTTCCTTTGGTTTTTTCATCGGAGCTTTTACTGAACCTATGAATAATTTAAAAGAAATAAGTTGTTTTCTGAAGAGTGTCTTCAAATTCTGTTTTGTGGTTTTCATTACCTGGTCCTCTTTTCCTTTTCACTCATAAATAAATAAAAAAAAAGACAGTTCGCTTTTATCCAGGTCTTCCTCTCACTTCCTTTGAAGCAGTTCATTCTATTGCAAAACTATTCAGTTGACTTTATTTTATTTGAATATTAGTAGGCTAAAATATAAAGAAAAACCTTTATAATTCTTAAAGAGTTAAATACCACGAAAAAAAAAAAAAGACAGATGAGATAAGAAAAAAAAGTTTAATTTAACCCACCCCCCCAATAATTTATTACCTTTTTAATGGTACAATATGGATCACTTTTAATTTTAATAAACTGTAACAGACTTAAATAGGAAGGCTGAAAACAATAAAAGAAAAAAATACGCAGTTACCAGATAATTATAGTTTTATAATTTAAAAGATATATTATAATTAAAAAATAAATGAAGACTTCTCGTTTCTATTGTATTCACAACTGGTTTTCGGGAACCCAAAACGGGAGTCAGAGTTTGGAGATTTGGGGAAAAATTCGGTTTCGAGTCAAGGCCATTTCAGATTTTAGGTGGGTAAAGAAAATAGTGGTACTTGGACTAATTGGGTCTATCAACACTGAATCTATTATGATGAGAACGAATATTCGACTCCTATTCGAAAGTATCATATTATGGTATTTAATCTGACTAAGGTATCTGGCCACTTGCATCCTAGTCAAACTACATAGTGAAAGGTACTTGGGTTGAAATGAGAACAGTGAATCTGTCAGACGATTCTCAAACACATTTCAATTCGAAAGCCTTCCGATTTTGAGGGGAGTTCTCGTATGCCTTTCAAGTGTGTTTTGAAGATCTTTGGCCAATCACAGTGGTGACGTTGCGACAAGCAAAGCAAACATTCACTTTTTAAAGAAATTTCTCAATATTTGATGAAAAACATATGCGTTTCGCAAAGAAATATTGGGGCTTGTCTGTCGCGGAATATAGAATTTTGCTAAACAATATTCTGTATTTTAGATATTTTTTCCTCTCACAATAAGAAGTTATTTGAATAATGGTAACAAATTTGGACTCTAAAGTGATCATTTTGTTCACCTCTTTGCTCATCTGAATTGAAGCCTGAGTAATGTAGTGTACATTCATCAATATTAACAACTTAATGAAATCACCTTATTCTATTTTGAATGATTCTCCTGCAAGACCATTATGTGCCAATGATGTATCGATCAGGCCATGATTGAGATTATATTTGACCTTGAATTGCAACATCTTGAGAAATGAGTTTCACTCAATACTAGTGTCACTAACCAAGCAAATTGTATGGGGGTTGCTTGAATTTTTGTGTTCACTACAAAAACTGTGAATTGATTTTTTTTTTTTAAGGGAAATAGTTTTAACTTCAAAGTCCTCTGTCTTTATTTCGGATGACAAAGAGAAATTTTTACAGATAAAAATATTTTTGGAGATTTTATTTTGCTGACTAATAAGCCTGTAGTTAAAAAGAATACGGCCGTTCCAGAGTTTTTATTGTCAACGATTCCTAGGCTTTTTATTCCTCAAAATAAACCACTTAGTATTATACATTATCCTAAGCTTAAAACAAGCAGTTAAGGAAACAGTAAGGAAATTATAAAGAAAGAATATCATTGGAAATCGAAAGGAAATTGTAACAATCAATTTTTCTGCATCAGAAAAAACTCACACGACTGTATTATGTTCTCCTTTTGCTCAGAAAGAAGAGGAAAACAAAACAAAAACAAACCAAAAAAAGTTTGTCAGAGATTGGTAGACAGTTGTTGGATTAGGAGCTCATTAAGTTAGTAGTTAAAGCAACTATTTATTTACGCCATAACTTAAAAAAGAGTTACTGTGACATCCTGTCAACATTTCGTTGTTAATTATCGTTTCAGTTGCTCATACGAGGAAATCCACTAACAATAAAAAACTCATATGAAGCTACATTAAGTCATTTAGGTGTTTTTGTTAATTATTTCTTTGTTTACTTTAGAAGTTTTTTACTTTCTTTTTATCAGTACAGATAAATACTAAAGTTCATTTTACTTTAAAAATTACTCTAAATCGTTTGGCATTTCTAACTTTTTCATATAACTGTTAAGGATTTCGTATATTTTTTTACATGTTTAATTTATGAATGAAAATAAATGTGTTTTAAAATGTGTTTCTGCAATTTATAATTCCCTGTAGTTCTTCGCAAATACGATTTTCACAAACAACATAAATATTAGTCATTTGAAATTCTTTTTTAACATTACGGATTAAATTGGGTTCAACTTCAAGGTTTGTTCAGTTGTTGGTTTGATACTGAATAGGCAGACCTCAGCGTCTTTTAAAAATCATTGCATTTTTGTTGAATAAAAATCGTAATTCATTGTTATTATCAAAGGACATTAATATCGATGCGCACGATTGAAAATTACGTCACTATCCAGTGGATAATCCTCTTTAGGTAACTGAGAAAAAAAAAGCATTCCAAATGAGATTCTTTTATACTTTTTATATTACAACGTAATATGAAACAATTAGGTACACTGCATAAGCAAGGAGTTTGTTTGGAATGCAAAGTTGAATTCCTTAAGGAATAATTCAAAGGCGCTTCCTTTTCGTACTTTCTTTGTCGTATAATGTTAGAATTGTTAGAGAACATAACATCAGAATAAAAAAGATCATTTGCATCGGCTTCGTTTGATGGCGGTGAAATAGTTTTCAATTTAATCACCATGAACTTAACCACTACAGCTGAATTTTAATTGCATGATTATTAATAGGATTAATGTAAAGAGATGATACTCGTTTAATAATGAGAGTAGGCAATCTTTCAATTTTTTTTCTGCGATCCCAGAGGAAATGTGTTGTAAGTTATTGAACTGTTTCCTAATCCTATTCAAACTGTAACAATATAATTTAATAAAATTATTGATATTTATTTATTCTTGGGAAAGTCAAGATTAAAATATAAAATGCTCTTTTCAACATCTGAACTTTTTATTTTACTGAGAATGGATTTTAAATCATAAATTTATTGTGCAGGACTTATATATATACATATAATCTTGATACAACTGCAACAAAATCCATTATATGAGCTTATGTATTTCCTGAATATTTCATTTATAATTAACAACGATCTTACTTTTCTTTTTGATCAAACAAAAACCATCTAATAAAAACCCAAATTATTATTTTTTTTTTATTCTTTAATAAACTTTTTTTTCAAAAGATCTTTATATCCAAGCATTCCCGTTATGTAATTTCTGAAATGTTGAGTGGATTCTTTTGAAACTTGGCATGTTGATTTATGGTCAACCGACTACCCACGCTGTGTATTTGAAAATTACTCAGTGTGAATTCTTTTGGAGAAATTCTCCCGTAAAGATGATTCACCAAAACTTCCCACAGTTGAAGGGAAACAGTTAACTCTTACTGGTGGCAAACAATCAATTTCTGTTCAAAAGTAATAATGAATTAGTCAAATCGAAACATTTAAAATCTCCGCATTTAAATTAAATTAAATATTTCCATGATTTGATTTAGTTAATTGAATTTAGGCGAATTGAAGTAAAATATTTCTGATTAATTAATTAGAAAATTTGATGGTAAATTGTTTGTATTCGACGAATATTATAACTTACAAACAATGAGACATTTTTCTTTGCATTGCTTTTAAAGTATTTTGACAACTTAAAGGAAAATATAAGTCGTAACTTTAATGAAAATTCTAGGAAATAAAACAAACACGATTAAATGCAAATAATATAATAGGATGACGTTTTTTTTTCTTTTCTTTTTTAATCATCTTTCTTCTACGTTTTAATAAGACCTCGATGCGGAAATATGAAGGAAGGAGAAGAGATGAAAGCAATGATGTCGTACCAAAGACGCGGACGACATTTCTCTCTTTTTCTTGACAATTGGACATGGAGACACACGTGTCGAAAAGCGAAAGAGGAGAGATAAGATAGAGAAGGTGGCGCCATCTGTACGCCATTACATACAGACACGTTCCTCTGCGGCCTTTTCAAGTTCATTGCTCCAAACAAAACAGCACAAATCGCAATCTTTTGAAGAAAAGGAATCTGTAGCAACATTTTAGTTTCTTTAACTAGCTTTGAAACTCTCTTTTTAACTTAATACCCCCTCATTATTTACGCCCCATTTAGTTTTCCCGCCTTCAAAGTTGGGAATTAGCCTTAAGCGAGACCAAAGAACAAGTTCAGTGTTGTTGTTTGTTTATTTTAACGGTATTTTTATTACTATTCGTTGCAGTTTAAAAAGGAAACTAGGAAACAATTTTTTTTCTCAAGAAAATGTTCAAGAAAAAAATTATAAATACGTGATAAATTGAATACAGAATATTCTAGTTCTGATTGGCCGATATTAAGTAAGGCGATTTGTATAAGAAAAAAAAAAGTTCGAGTTGTTTTTTTTCTTCTATTACTTTTTTTTTTTTTAAATCAATGTAAGGCTAGAAGGGGAAGGGAAGGTTATTTATTTTTTTCCTTGATATCTTTAGAATGAATTTTACTTTCAAATAAATTCTTTCAATACACTGGATATCTTAAATCTATATTTTTTGCCACACCTACAAAGAGGTTGAGGTTAAAAGTGTTCAATTGTTAATATTGTGCCAATTCATGGTTGAAATTGTCACGATTTCAGTTTAGACTATCTTATCACAGAATGCTTGAAAAAATTTGCTTCACAGATATTCCAAACTAAATGATCAAATTTCATTCGAACCTATTAAGTAAAGTTTAAATCGAGTAGAAAGGTAGCCTTCAGTAAGTGGGGTTTTGTTTTTTTTTTTATTTTTTTCTGTCATGTGACAGAAAAAAAGTGCAATCAAGTGTAGTGTAATCATTACTGGAATTTATATTCGTAAACCCCTTATTATTAACTTTCAAATGCTTTTGATAAATTGAAGTATTTAAAAAGCGTGTTAAATACTTCAATTTATCAAAACTATTTGAAAGTTAATAATAAGGGGTTTACGAACAAAGCGTTTTGAAAAAATCATAAGATAACAGTTTTGTAGTTTTTTATTACTATTTAATTAGAGCATTATTTTTTTATGAAATTCGAAGTAAATTTAATACAGATTTTTCGTTGGACCTATAAAGTTATTAGGTTTTGGAAAAAAATATTTGTAATACTATTATTTCGGTTATCACATGATTAATTGTTTCTTCTTCTGTAGATTATTAGTCTAATAATTCTGTAACAGTAATCTTAGATTTCTGTAGACCATTGTTAGAAATGACATTGACTTATGCTTTCTTTCTATTAGGTCGCCGCAATAACGAATAGTACTAAATAGAATTTGTTGTAATTGTAATTAAAGTTCTAATTGAAAGAGAGCATACCTGATGTCACTGTTATCAGTGAGCTACAGAAATCTACAACGGATAACGTCACTTCTTTATATCAGTATTTTCTTTCTCATATTTTTTCTTTCGAAAAAAGTGTATATCTGTGTTCCACCTTCCAACAATTGGAATGAATGGATCTGTCTGAAGTTTTTATTCTTACTTGCGGACAACAGACGATCTAAGTTTTTCTTTGTAGATATCTTCAAGAAATTGAAGCGTGACAATAACCAAAAAAAAAGAGTCCCTTAAATAAATGTTGTAGACGAAAATAAAAAAAGAAGATACAATTGCCCCCTATTAATGAAAATAACAATTAAAAAGCTTTAGTAAACAAAAGTAATAGTGAATGAAGGATTTCTGTTATTTTTTTTTTTTATGTGGCTTATCAAATCAGTATATCTGTATGTGTGTCCACTCCTCCCTAATAATTTTGGAACCGATGATTGAATCTTACTGAAACATGGCATGCACATTTAAGGACAAGGTGATCTAATTTGTATATTTGAAATGCTTTCCGTGTAATTACCAAAAGACAATCACATAGAACCGAAACAGTGAACTCTATCTTAAACAATCTGCTGATTAATTCTCTTAATGCCTTTGCGAGTTATCTTATGATTAAAATTAGTCTAATTACTTTTTTTCAGAACTGAACAAAAATCTCTGATATTATGTATTTATATTTAGCAACAATTATAATTTAAAAAAGTAAACAGAGTCTTGTCGTTGGTTATTTTTCAAGACTTTAAAGAAATAAACAAACAAAAACAAATAAATAAATCTTTCATGAACTTCGTCTTTTAACTGTAATGGAGCCTTTTTTTAAATTTTATTTTTTTAACGAATAGACATAATTAAGCTTTTAAGCGAATTGACGGATTTAATAAACAATGAAGCGAAATATATGTATAATATATCTGTATATTATTTTAACTATGTGATTTTCTTTTCCCCCGTTATTGGTGAACCTTGTTGTTTATGACTCGTGATTTATGGTCTCATTTTCAGAGATTTATTTTGGTGGAAGTTCTTTGACTCTGTAAAAGTAGCTTTAGTTTTTCCATCCTCTATTAGTAACAGCCAAACCCTTGTCTTCACGCTATTTCAAATCGTTTTCGAATTAAGATGACGTCATTTTAGGGTGTTGTCTTGGCAACGAGTTCAGAGGCTCCGAAAAAGTCAGTAGAAAAACAAAACTATTTAATTACTGTTTCTTTTTAAGTTTACGTTAGAAAAACATTGGATACAAACAGAAACATATTATTTTGTGTTACAAAAATGTAAGCGTTCTTAATTTCATTTTTACACAAGTGTTTTTCTAAACCTAAATATTTCAAATTACATAGACGAAAGATAAAAAAAGATTTCTATAAAAATTGTTCCATATTTACAATATGAAATAGCCTACATACTTTAATTATAACTTCCATTCTCTGGTTTCGTTCTTTTACCAAATTGGATTGAAAAAAAAAAAAAATCTTTTTATGGTCTTCTTTTTTACTTAAGTGTAAGTTGATCAGTAGTTCTTATTTGAAAGGAAATTAAAGGTTTTTGGACCGAAATTATTTTGTATTAAAACAATAAAGTTTTGATATTATTATTATATTTTTACTGCTTAGTATAACACTATTTAAGGTATAAATTCATAGATGCCTTATTTACAAATAGCCATATTTGAGTTGTTGGCAATTGTTTTCGATCGTTAACGGTCAAGTTTCTACATGCTCCGAAAGAAAAGAAAGAAAAATGCGATGTTAAAATAGGGAAAAAAGAATTGTATGATATACAGAATTATATCAATTGTATGTTATTTGAAGAAGTATAAAAAATAAAACATTTCAATTATTCTCCTATGGATGGGAAGGCCTGGTGGTCAAGAGGTAAGATGCTTGGCTGCGGGTTGGGTTCAATCCCTGGCCTCGCGGAAGCGAATATTTTTTTACGCTCCAGTCTCCTTCAACGGGATCCGAGGTTTCTTTCATTAGAATGAAAATTACTATTAACCATAATATAAACAATTTTTCAAAACTTTACAAAAATTAGATACTTAAATCAAAAATTACTATAATTTAGTAGATAAAATCTACAAAACAAATAATCATACGTATCCTTGTAAGATTTCTATCTTAATATTTATAAATAAAAGTAAAGATCTTATAAGGTTACCTATGATTATTATTTTTTTGTAGATTTTAACTATTGTGGGTCCGGTGGCCGAGCGGGTAAGAGCGTTTGGCTGCAGATTGGAGGTAACGGGTTCGATTCCCGGCCTCTTTTTCCACACTCCTTTCTCCTCCAAACGGGTCCTAGGGCCTAACCAGCTCTCTCTAGAATGGATACCGGGTTTGTTGGTTTGGTCCACTGAGCTGGGAGCCTACCATCCCGCTGCCCGAAAGGTCTGTCAAGGCGTATTCGTGGGAATCTTTAACAGAATCTTTAATAGATTTTATTTATTACATTATGAAATTTTGAGATATACATATAAAATGAATATTTTAAGATTTGTATAAAGTTCAACAATTATTGTATTGATGTTCAACATTTCAGTAATTTTCAGTAATATTTATGCAATTAAAACTGCTGAAAGATTATTATAAATTATAATAATAACTAATTATCTGTTTTTCAAAATTATGTCTAAACTATTAATTACATTTTATTTATTATCCATTATATTATATAATAGAGGAGAAGGTGGTATTTTGGAACCCCACTTTGTCTTTTGGTCACCATGGTTCACCATTAAGCTTAAAATCCAAACTGAAGGCGTAAATAGCTTTAGCAACATCCCAGCTAACTATCCTAAATGGCTAGCTACTATCCTAAACCGAAAGATATTGTTATTTTGTAAAATGTGAAAAAAGTCAAAATCGTGTTCCGGTGATTGGGGGAGGGTAATTTGGAACCTCATTTTTTTTTTCATAAAAATTCAATATCTTGCTCAAAAACATGGTTTTGTTTATTAAAAATAGATATCCAACAAGGATGGTCAGTTTGACATTTATATTATAGCATTCCCTGGTCGCGAAGTTGAAAAAGTCTCATCGCAAAATAGGCATTTGGCATCCTCTTGACGTGGCTCATCTTCCCCAGCTGGGAGTTCAAAATCTGAATCTCCAGATTCAGCTGCCACAAAATATTCTGCTTCAGATGACTCATCAGAAAAGCTGGCAGATCCCTTTCTCGCAGCTTTTTTTCTCCTGACCAAAGGGTTCCAAATTACCCACCACCTTGGGGTTCCAAATATCCCGCAATTGCCATTTTGGATTAGTCTTGATCTACCGTGTAACAACTTGTAGATTAATAACATGTTTCATTGGTTATTGGCAAAAGAAGAACTGTACAACACATATGATGCACTAAAACTTAGCTACCTACACTGTAGGAGACACAGAAAATATAAACACTTACATCGAAAAAAGTTCTCGAAACCACGTTCTGCAACAAGCACTTATCTACGCTTCATCTAACGAGCAGCAAGCAACTGACACGTCGAGCCTGTGGTCGGGGGGTTGAGGGCAACAAGTTACAAGTTCCACCGGGATGGTGCGATACCTATCTGTCAGTGAAATGTCAGGGTTCCAAATTACCGACAGGGTTCCAAAATACCACCTTCTCCTCCACATTGTTTAATATTTAAAATTATGTTTTACTATTATGATTAATATTCTTTTTTTTTTGTTTCTGATAGAAATTATATTATTATAATTTATGTACTTCATATAAAAGAAAATTACCATTATTTAAAATATAAACAATCTTTTAAAACATAACATAATTTATTTAAATCTTTACTGTTATTTATAAATATTACGATGGAAAACTTACTAGGATACTTACGTATATTTCTTTTATAGATAGATATCTAATAGATCGTTAGATATTGAAATTTTTATAAAATGGTTACTTTAATATTTACATAAAGTTTAAAATTGTTATATTGCTGTGTACAAGTGTTCTGCAATTATTATTTATTATGTAATTGTAAATAACTAAGTTAGTTTAAGTAATTTCTTCTTCTACTAATGTATTTATTAATTCGTTGAATATTTAGAAATACAAAACAGGATAAAAACTGTTGTTTTACAAAATTTAAATAATTGTAAATAATTTAATTAGATTAATGTAATCTCTTATGTATATATAATTAAAACTGTTGAAAAATTTCAATTTATAACCTACAAAAATAACTAATAGTATGATACAAATTTTCAAACTTATGACTATACTATTAATTACATTTTTTTTATTATATATTATATTATATTGTAAAATTACTTAACTCCAGAACCAGCTTAATAATTATTTTTTTATTTCTTAACTAGACGGGTATCGTCGCTTCGCTCCGGAACCCTTGCATATATAGCATTAAAAAAAAAACAACTTTATTTATTTAGCAAATTAATATGGAGATCGGAGAATACACGACTTCCCATCTCGTTGTGGGCTTCTCCGCTTAACTCAGGTGTATTGCGCGTTGACCCTCACACGGGGGGTTGCCGCAAAAACACTTCATTTTTGCATGTATCTTCCAAACGCAGATAGGTTTGTTAATGACTGCTATATCGTTCGATAGAACTTTCAAATACCGACATTTTCTCAATATAATGTTCTCTTCCAACTTTTATACTTTTCGTTTAAATGAGAAAAAGTCAAAATTTGACCCTTTAAAAGGCGCCATCTTGGAAACCAAAAAAGTTTTTCGAAAGATTTTTGTAGCATTTTGTGTGTCTTAAAAAGCTCTACATTTTATCCATTTGCAAGACCAATCTATCTCTTATAGTTTGGTCACAAAATTGGAAAAACTGAAAGTCTTATGACAATGACAGACAGAATAACGCTTTTATATAATATAATTATTTAAAATTACAGTGCAGTCCCGCTAGGGATAAGAAATCCCTATTATAATTTTAAATAATTAAGAAATAAAAAAAAATATTATTATTATTATTATTATTATTATTATTATTATTATTATATTAAAAGAGGATGTTAGATTCCAACGATCATAAATTTCTAGAACGATCAATTAATCCTCAAATTCTTTTTATTCATTTTTTTATTTAATTTATAAAAAAATCCGTGATTATAAATTAATTAATTATAAATTAATTCCTTATTTAATTTATCTTAAAAGATGCAGAATGAAATTTGGTGCCTCCTTAAGTACCATACAATTATATCTCTAAATGATGGATTTTTTTTTAAGGATTTGACAAAAACAAGGTAAATAAAAAGATAGTCATTTTCCTGAAAAACTCAATTTAAAAAAAAAAAAAAATCCAGTTCCGTAAATTACTCGATTTTTGGGGGGAAGCTTCTTAATTTACTGATCATTTCTTTGTAAGCATAACGTTTGAATTGAATGCATGAGAAGAATGTATTTATTTATTTCATTTAGATCTATTTAGGATTTACTGAAACATTAAATTTGTCATTTTCTTTTTTTTTTTCTAGTCAATTTGTTCCTTATTTGTGCGAAAGAATTTACGATGCACACGATTGCATCCACGGAAAAAAAAGAGAGCAACATTAATAATAAGTGTTTGAAGTTCATGGCAACTCCAAAGTCACTTTCCTCGAGTGGCTTTTTTCTTCCTTCTTATTTCATTTCCTTAACAAATTGTTTTTGTGTGATTTTTCCTTGGCCTTGCTTTCTTAAGCAGAGATTCAGAAAAGTGAGCAATGAAGTAAAAAAATGAAATAAAATAAAGGAAATTTAGGATAAAGAATTGAAATAGTGTTAATTGAGGGCATTAATTTATTATTATGTATCTCGACCATTGGATTATCAGGTTGACTTCCTGAGGCACTCATTCTTTCAAAAGCTCTTCTGTATTTAATGTTCTCATTTAAAAATAGGGCTTAGAATTATTTCAATAATATTAAGGAAGGAAAAAAAAATAAAGAAATTCTTGAAGAAAAGAAATGAAACTAACTTTTTATTAAAAATAAAAAATGTCCTGTCATTTAATCCTTATATATTATTTCTCAAAGCTGTTTTTCTGTCGGAACGCCGTATTTCCGTTAATTCTTCATCAAATTCAATGATTGAGACATCATTTTGAAGATTACGTTCCCCGCTAATGACGAAAAATAAACAAATTGTTTAAAATTAACGTTTATTTAAAAAAACTTTATTTTAAAAAACTTTTTATAAAAATGTAGACACGCTTTAACAGAAGCGACTTCTTTTCGAAAACGAAACCTTCTAGCGTCGTAACCTTCAAATATATTCTTTTTTAAAATAAAAATGCTCTTTAAAATGATATTTCATCGTTTATTTAATAAGAACAGATAAAAAAAACAAACAAAGATTTATATTTTAATAAAATTACAGGAATTATTATAATAAGAAACCTAAAAATTTGTCAACTTCTCATATATTATTTATCAAAGGTGTTTTTTTTTTTTTTATTTCCCTTAATACTTCATCAAATCAATGATTGACATATAATTTTGAAGATTATGTCCACCGCTAATGACAAAAAATAAACAAATTGTTTAAAATTAATGTTTTCGTTAAAAAATGTTATTTTAAAAACCTTTTTTCAAAACCTTTAGTTGTAGAAGGCACACTATGTTTAACAGCTTTTGGAGTTGCTTATTATTTCTCAAAGGTATTTTTTTTTTTTTATCGATGCGCCACATGATTGAGACGTCATTTTGAAGGTTACGTTCACTTAAATCAACGTTTCTCCTCGCAAGTAATTACCATATATTATTATTTATCTATTGTTTTGTATTATTTATTTATTTTTTTATTACTTAATTTTTCATTACTTTACAGCGTTTGCAACGTTACGTTATACTTCTCCTAATCTTAATAACATTGATCTGCATGACAAGCAAAGGTAAAACAAACATTTATTGCCGAGAATTTTCTTATCCTTATATATTATTTCTCAAAGGTGTTTTGTTGTCGGTTTATTTCCCTTAAGACTTCATCAAAATCAATGATTGAGACATCATTTTGAAGATTACGCTCCCCGCTAATGACGAAAAATAAACAAATTGTTTAAAATTAATGTTTTAGTGAAAAAACGTTATTTTAAAAACCTTTTTATAAAAATGTAGACATGCTTTAACATAAGCGACTTATTTTTCGAAAGCGAAAGAAAATTTCAAATAATGCTGTAGCGTCGTAACTTCTAATACATCCTTTTTGGAATAAAAATGCACTTTAAAAAGATATTTCATCGTTTATTTGTTAAGAACAGATAAAAAAACATACAAAGATTTATGTTTTAATAAAAATAAACGACTTATTACAATAAAA
>JAFIDM010009631.1:269235684-269253499 GCA_023159025.1 Thereuonema tuberculata | reverse complement strand
CATAACAATTTGTCAACTTCTCATATATTTTTTCTCAAAGGTGGTTTTTTTTTTTTTTTTTATCTCACTTAATACTTTTTCAAAATCAATGATTGAGATATTTTGAAGATTACGTTCACCGCTAATGACGAAAAATAAACAAACTGTTTAAATTATTGTTTTCGTTAAAAAACTTTATTTTAAAAACCTTTATAAAAATGTAGAAGGTGCCATCTATTGAATCTGTTCATTTATTTTTTTCCACATTACCATTCGGTGACTGATCAATATACCATGCTAATTATTCGCACGGGTCAACCTTTTTATAAAAATGGAGAAGGCGCCATCTATTGACAATGGGTTTAACTAACATGCACGACAGCTGTTGGATTTGTTTATTATTTCTCAAAAGTGGTTTTTTAGTGCGAATTATTCGCACGGGTCAACTAGTTTACAAAAATTCTATTTTCTTTTTCTTCTTAATTTTATTAAAATTGATTAAAATACAGAGATAAAGGTTGGAATAAATCAAATGTTTACTTCTACTCTTCCTGACCTTGTTTTTATTTTTTTTAATTTGAATGAGAAATTTGGAAGGCCGTTTCGACTTCTAGACAGTCAAAATTTCTTTTATTATTTCTTTTATTTTTTAATTTCTTTTATTTCCTCTGAAGTGCATCGTAAACTATCAGTGCTTTTTATCTTTAATGTGCTTTATTTCATGGAGCTATTTTTTTTTTCATTATTTATTCTGTTTTTGTCGCTTTGATGAGCAGTGGATAATTCTAGCTGAAGAGAGCTAAGAAGCTCTGTTTTAAAGTCACAATCAAGTGAAAAGTAAATAAGCTACAGGAAGATACACTTTTAGCCTAATTTCCAATAGGGTAGTGAGAATCATCATCTCAGTCAGTCTGTATACGTATATGCAAGGGTATGTGTCATTTATAATAACTTTTGAATGGATCTTCTTGAAACTTGGTATGCTTATTCGAGGACTAGGGAAGATCTAACTTGTAAGTCTGAAATGTTTTCTAGTAGATGCGTGACAAGAAATTAGCACGAGAACGTGACAAAAAATTCCTAGGAAAAAGCATTGGAATCTAAACAATGGATTTCTATCTTTATTTCCGTTAACATCTCATTGTCTTAAATAATGAATATTAAATCTTGGCTAATCCTTTGCGCTTCGCCTGATGCAATTAAAATTAATCGATTCAGATAGGTTAAGTAAATGATTCCTTTTAATGTTTTTAAAAAATGGAATATTTTTAGTGTTTTATTTTAGTCATGAAAACGACAAAAATAAATAAATAATAATAATTTTTTTTTTTTTTTTTATTAAGAAAAAAAAATGTTAAGGAAAGTAGGTTTTAAGTTCTTTTGAACTTCTTGTTTTGAATCTAACTGTATTTGTGTTATGTGATATATTTTTAATAAATGCTGAAAAAAACATGATACGAATACGGAATACGAAAGAATTGAATAACCTTCACAAAAGATCTCAACCAGACTTGTGTCGAAATTTTACATTTTTCGCAATGTTGAAACGATTCTAAATTCAAGCTTAAAAATAACGTTGCTTCAGTTCCTTAAATTCTCACTCACTCGTCTTACGAATATTTTATCCGTTTTGTACTAAAGATTTAAAAAAAAAAAAAAGCATTTGACAAAAACAAAAAATCTATATTTACATAATATTCACTGATTGCAAACAGCAGAAATTTTAGAAAAACTAAATTCGCGTTATTTATTTACATCGTCTAAATCGGATCAATTTTGTTGGTATCAACTACAATGAATGGATTAAGGATTTAATATTCAGTATTGAAGACAATGAGATAGAAATAGGATCATTGTTTAGATTTCAATACTTTTTTAGGGGAATTTTTGTCTCCTTGTGCTAATTTCTCCAAAGGACCATTTGGAAAAGATTTTCCAATATAAAAACGTTTCCATTAAAAGTTTCATGGTCCTCAATATGCAAATAAGGTTTCAAAATGATCCAACCAGAAGTTTATGTGGGAGACACGGACTGACTGATATGATGGACCTCACTTTCGTGTTCGAAAGTAAACTCAACTATCCGAATTACAAAACACATAAACTTCATCATAGAATCATAGTGGAAATAATGCAATATAGAACAAATCCTTTTTTTTTTCTTTCAGGTAGAATAATTAATCTAAAGATGTCTCCAATCGTTTTTCTCAGCAATTTGTTTTTTTGTTCTTTTCTGATTTTCCGAGCGATCTATTTCCCAGCATATCTTGGAGTGAGTCCTACATCCATTCTTCACTGTGAACAGCTGTAGGAAATGAGTGTCTCCTCCACAGGGTGTTTGACCTTCTTGAAGAAGACGACGACATAACAACAACAACATTCTCAAGACTCCACTTTCTCTCTCTCGTTGTTGACTCAAAGAAAATATTTGTAACTTTACCCTAAATTCTTCTTTTTTCTTTAATTAAGAAGAAAAATATCGTTTAGCTAGGATGACTTTTAACAATCTAAAGAAGTATTTTTCTTTAGTGGAATTCCTCTAATCTTGTCGAGTTAATTAAATCAAGAAAAAAAAAATAGGAAAATACAAAGTATGTCTTTTAACTGTTTCAGTTTTTCTGCAAATGCAATTGCATAAATTTTTATAAGCGAAAATCGTCGGATTGAGAAGCACTGTCTTTTTTTTTTACTTCTCGATGCATTATTGCACATAAACGTGCATAACTAACATAAATTAAGCATTTGTAATTAAAATAAATGATTACGCATTGAATTTCGCCATACTCTCGTCTTAAAATTCATCGTCAGTTTATTTACGATAAAAGAATAATCACAAGAAAAAAAAAAAAGAAAGCGATAGTTATAAAGACTTTAATACTCACTTATTCACACAAAAAGATGAGTGTTCACGTAAATGTATAATGAAACTGACGCCATCTGAAACGCCCAAGCGGTAGCTTCATGCCAAGTGTTGTATAGATTAATCAGAGGTCGCAATACAGAGGATAGGTATTAATTGAAAACGAAGCCTTGGAAAGTGAATTATAGCAAAGAGGGGGGGACGTTAATTTTTCATCATCTTTTTTTTTTCAAGAATTAAGAAAACAAAAGCCAATTAATTGTAAAAGTGAGGCAACGAATTCAATATATTTACAATAAGTCAAAACTCGAAACATTATTTGATTTATTAGTTAGTATGAAGAAACCAGAGCATAAACCCTCACAAAGTAATGAAAAAAATAACGAAATAGAATTACAAAAAAATAAAGAAAAGAAATCAATTGAAACTGCACTATTAGCAATCTGTAATCGTCCAAACGCGGGAAAATGTGGGGTTTTCTGTAATGCTTCAGCAGTTTTGGGTAGATTTGGTTTAAAAATCAAAGTAAATCTAGCTTTTTTTAATGTTAACAGTAAAAACAGTATGAAATATTTTACATTTGATAATAGATATTTCGCATATTCCATGTTTTCCATAGTTTCAAGCTTGAAAATTATGAATTATCAGGATTATAATCTTTATTCAAGAATTTCCATTAGAGCCCCACGAAAGGAAGTATCAGAGAAGTGATTTCTAACCAGAATCCTTATAGATGACAGAAAAATTTATATACTGTAGAATATAGATACCAATAAAACTAATTTATCTAATTTTGGTATTTTATTAAATTGAAAGAAGCTATTTCGATTTTGGCCATTAGAAGAGGCCATCCATATTTTACAGATTCTATGGATAATATTTTTTTTATTTTTATAATAGACCATCTATTTTGGGAAATACCATTCTGGTATTGTTGTTTTTTTAAATTGCAATCGATTTTATATATCATAGATTTAAATATCCAGTATTTTTTAGGTGTCATGAAAACTTCTGTTGACTGGTCTCAGCTGACGAGCGCTAGAAGGTGTTAAATAACAGTATTTAGAAAATCACTGGTCAATACACTGTGTCACTTATAAGCAATAAGATTACAATGAATTTACTTCATAAATCCAAATAATTATCTGAAGTGAAAATCTCTATAGAGTAACTTGAAAAATCTAGAAATAAAAAACACAAAATTAATATATAATGTAGAGACAATAACTCACGTAAGAAACATTATTTAACAGTTTAAGAACCGATTACCATAATTTTATTAAGAAATTGATATCCACATATAATTATGTCAACGAAGAATTTTACAAGAATAAGAACATTTATGCCCAAGTGCACCAAACTTCAATTAACTTTGACGGCTGCATTGTGGACGTCACTAAAATTAGTGGGGGGGGGGTGCTGCTGTAGAAAAATTTTAGACTTTGTTTTAAAATTGTGTGAAAGGAAACAAACATGTATAAAAAGAAATTTATCAAGTTTATAAATAAATTTTCTTTTTATACATGTTTGTTTTCTTTAACGCAATTTTAAAGCAAAGGCTAAAATTTTTCTGCAGTAGCACCCCCCACTAATTTTAGCCACATCCACAATGCAGCCGTCAAAGTTAATTGAAGTTTGGTGCACTTGGGCATGAGAATGGTAGTTCATAATTTAAGTAATATATTTCTTTCTGCATACGATATCTCCTAATAAAAATACTGAAGGAGTAAAGTTAGTCTGATTTATCTTATGAAATCATGAGTTACATTAGAACCATCCATTTGGTGGCTCTCAAACACTGGCATGAGACATAGTTGTTTACTGGGAACTAAACACTTTATGTACCGCTTGTCCTTCCATCAACATTATTTAAAACCAATTTGTCATACAGACCTAAACATTTGTAGAAAGTTTCTGACATAACTGTATTTAGTTTCGTAGAAAAGACAGTGGAAGTTAAAAAAAGAGAATTAACGAAAAAAGAAAATTCGCTATAAAAGACAGACAATTCATTTGTGTATTAGCAAATGCTGCAAATGGATTAAATGAGTGCATAAATTAAATAACAAAATCCACATATTTATCAAATGTATAATGAATTCAGAATTTGTGTTCAGAAGTGACCACAAAAAGAAGAGCATAACATTTAATATTTTCAAGCTTACATTTAACTCTAAGTAAATAAACTAATTTGTAGGGGTTTTTTTTAAGTGTGCATCATTATCTACAGTCAATTAAATGAATTGCTTTGTTCCATGCAATTCCGAAATTCAAAACAAAGTTTTTATGTTAAAAAGAAAACTATGAATAAATATGCATAGATTAAATACTTAATGATCGGTGTCTTTAAATATTTAAGGTATGTAGTTTGTATTTTTTTTTAATTTGACCTAATCGTAGATCGGTGTTTCTTAATTTTCGTGACATATTATATAAACTAGTTGCGACCCGTGAAATATTCACGGAAGTAAAACAAATTCCACATTTTCTAAAAACACAAGATTGAAAAAGATATTCTAAGTTAATTTTTTTAGAAGCCATGACTTCCGTAACAGCCCACATGTAATTTGAATATCGGCTTATTTGTTAAAATAATATTATAATATTGTTAAAATAAAAAAAAAAATAAAAAATTGATTTACCACTTTCATAGTAGCCAGCGCTGCGGTTTCTCATTATGAAACATAATGGCAACCTGCTGCCCTAAAAGAATAGGCTCGTCGAAATTGAGGCAATATTATCGGAAGTAAAACAAACGCCACATTTTTGAAATACCCTGAAATTTTTGAAAAACACAAGATTGAAAAAGATGTTCTAAGCTCATTTTTTAAAAGCCATGACTTCCGCAACAGATCACATGTAATTTGAATGACTAAGCCAAATTTTTGTTAAAATAAAAGAAAATAAAAAATTGATTTACCAGTTTCAGCATTAACAACAATAGTAACGAATGTCCAACAGCCAATACCAATAATTCTGTCTGGGCAATAATGATGGCACATGCTTTGACATTGTCCCCTACTTCGTTGAGTAATGAGCGAGCGGCTACACAGCCGAAATTATATAAAAACCGAGTTTTACAAACTCTCTGATAAATTTTGACGCATGAACTTCATGCATTTCAGTGTAAACTTTATTTATGTGGGAAAGAATATCTCAATACGCTGATAATAATTGTGTAATCGCGATCCGTCGTGGTGAAGTGGGACGAATATTAGAGACGCCATTTTTAAATATGGGCGTTGGAACATGCCTGCAACGCTGCACTGTGATTGGTTAATCCAAATTACAAATTTACAAAGATCCGTACAATTTTTGCCTTTTATTAGGATGATTCCATTATCAAGTGATTTATAATTCATTTGAAATCAAATTCTCAATTTATTTGTTATTCCCATTTTTAACAATTCCTATTTTTTTTTTTAAATTTTGATTAACTAAACTTTTGTTTTATATCTTTGTTTTACTTACATATTTTATTTTGTATCTTTAATATAGAAATGTTATTAAAAATATAAGATTTTACCTAAAAACAAAATGGGTCGGGTTCATTCATTCTCATTTTATTGTAAACCGTAGATATAAAGATTTTTTGTTATTTTTTAATCATTATTATTGCTTTTAAGAACGATTACTTCCTTTTTTTTTAATAGTTTCATTTTTTTTCAAAGTTGCACTGATCAAAATGACACCAATATTCTCCTATTTTAATTCCTATTTAGGGCACAGCGTCACCACCCATAAAGACCATGTTGACAGGTATCAGTAATTTCATTTTTACTATTGTGTCCTTTTTAACAGTAATTCTATTATTATTTTATTTGTCATTAACTGATTAGCCAAATAATTATAAAAACTTCACAAAAAAAAAAAAAAAAACTCAACATAAACGCACATAAATGAGGATTCCTTGAGCTGTTTTTTAATATTTTTGATATCGGGAATCAAGGACAGCTGTTTCTGGTTTTCTAACCATTATTAGCTGCATTTGTTCAGTATAAGAACTATTTATTTTAGTTTTTGCTATTAACCGTGTAGGGTTCGGAAATGGAAATTTATTTTATCATTATTTTAACAAATGTCTGCCTTAAAAAAAAGATGCGATTTCATTTTTTTGTTTTTTTTGTTTCGGTTTTATTTTTTCCCCCACACAGATATACACTCAATTACAAAAAAAATCGAAGCACCATGAATGTCCAATTTGAATGATACTTTGTAAGCGCCACTTGAATGAAGAGAATTGGAATATAACAGTGAATAAATTTTTATTGAAGAATAGCGGCATTGCTGTTACATTATTAATACTGTGTTGAGCCACTTCTGGCTGCTCTGCATGCTGATATACGGTGTGGGATGGAGTGAAATAAATTCAAGATGTTGTCTTGTGGCAGATTAGGCCAAGCTTGCTTCAACTGCTGCTCCAAACACAAGATATGCAATTGAAGTCCCAGCATGTGCCAGACATGCTTGATGGCGACACTCTGGGGATCTGGCTGGCCAAGGAAAGGTTCAATTACTCGGAGGTAGTTCTGGGAAACGTGTGCTGTTTAAGCATCCAAGGGTCTACCCAGCCTGCTATAAATTATAAGGACTGCGTTTCTTTCTTCATTTATGGGTTACAAAAGGACTAACTTTGGTCTGATCATCTTTTCCTCAACTTAGTCCCTCTGATTGAAGGAAGCCTACCTCCACTGCCTCTTTCGTGGATCCACCGCCTATGAGATATACCTACCTTATTTACCATAAGTTAAAAATCCACTGCAATTAAGCATTTTCATTTTAAAATTGTATACTATTAATAAAATTCTTCTATTAACTAATTCAAGGTGCTGTTCTTTTGTAAGTTATATATACTGTATCGAATGAATTAGATTCGATAGAATAAAATTATAATTTTATCATTTACCAATCATTAAGATCTAAAGGAATTTAATTTCATACATAATTTTTATTGAGAGCTGTTAATACTCGGAATATTCATATTTAAAAATAAATAAATAAATAAAGGAATTTTATTTCCAAACTGAGAGATATGAAACAAAAAATATTTATTTAATTTTGTAGGCTCTAACATAAAGTCTATTTTAATAAAAAAAAAATATATTTCTTTTTAAATTAAAGTGTGAATTATCTATAATAGATAATGATAATGCCTCGTAAAGATTGCAAAGCAAATATTACAGTGTTATATAATTATTGATCAAATCTATTTCCATATTGCATTTATTATCTACTCCCTGAATCTTCACCACAATTTGTTAGATTCCCTGGTAATTTATTGCATTCATAAAGATTATTGTGATAAGATATGAGGAAACCCTAATAAATTGGAATGAAACATTCACTCATTATATACCACTGAAGTATCGAGAGAGGGATTGGGAGGGGTCAGAACCCATCCCACCCCACCTCCCATTGCATCCGAAAATGGAGAAATCTAGAATTTTCTTCCTGTTTTTCTTGTTGGAAAGTTCATTGGTTTGTCTGCAAACCCTGACTATGATTTTTGGTTGAACGACGACAGCCATTACTTAAATAGGTTTTTTTTTAAGCAATTCCCGTGGAAACCTACGAAAAGGGTAGTTATTAGGATTTTAATATCTCTATGTTTCTGTGTAACGGCCTCCACAGCTCAAATCAGGAGTCGAAGTTATATCTCCCTAAGGGTTGGGGATTTGGGAAAAAATTCGACATCTGGTATTAGGTGGTCGTTGATGGCTCAGGAAAACAGTAATAGTTGAACAAAATTGGAGTGTATCTCTACTGAATCGACTGAGAACGAATTGGATACACTCAATCCAATATGGCCGCTTCCGGGAATATTTCGGCGGCAACAATTTTCCTGCAAGTCCATTTCTATTCCAATGGTTTACCGAGGAAGCCGTGATTGTTCTTGATATTTGAATTACGAGTACAAAGGCTTGAATAAATGAGTTTTGCGCTCCGATCAATAATAATGTCACAATTAAGAAAGCAGACATTTGGTAGATAGGTAATTGTACTGGATCGCTTGGATTTGTAGTTACTACAAAACTGTGAATTATTTTTTTTCTATATCTACTAAAGATTTAGTGTAAGGCTTTCAAATAATACAGGGTGAGCATAAATGAATGGTGGGGTTTCAAAGACCTATTTTCTGTATTGCTTAACGGATAAAGTCAGGACCTCTTTCAATTGGAAGTACAACTGTCCAAGTTTGATGTGTGTAACTCAAACTCCCTCAATGTGTGCACCTTTCGTCACCCGGCACACATTCAAAGGATACTCTAATTCCTGCCAGACTCGATGAAGCAGGTCGGGCGTGATGGCCTCCACAGCATGGGTCATCCGTTCTTTAATGGAGATGGGCATTAGGGAGTACATACACGTTGTCTTTCACCTACCCTGATTGAAAGAAGTCACATGGTGTCACCCATGCTGTGGAGGCCATCACATCGGACATGGTTCATCGAGTTTGGCAGGAATTAGATCATCGCTTGGATGTGTGCCGGGTGGCGAAAGATGCGCACATTAAGAGAGTCTGAGTGACGCATGTCAAACTTGGAGAGTTGCACTTCTAAGAGAGATATCAAAGCAATACAGAAAATACATGTCTTTTAAACCCTACCATTCTTTTATGCCTATCCTGTATTTATCAGAGTGAAAAAGAGTTTTGAAACCCTTGTCGACCGTTCTTCTGTTATACGATAACTTTAAAACTGTAATATGAATAAACTTGAAATTCTATTGTTAGCTGTCAGTTATTATAAGGAAAATACTATTATTGCTATTGATCTTATTATTTCTACTGATTTTGATACAAATCTCCTGTAGATCCTAAAAGTACGTCTATTGGTCCTAATACAAAAGCAAAAAAAAAAAAATCGTTTTTCTTAAAAATCAATAATCGCGATAACTCAAAACCCAAATATCCAATTAAGCTGAAATTCCAGTGGGTAGATCCCTATTGATTTTCCAGTAAATTAGGATCAATAAGTAAGGAACTAAAAGCCAAAAACCGTCAAAGGAATGAACAAATAGTTTTTTTCTTCTTTTTTTAACAACTTTTTACATAATCTTCTATGTATTTGAAAGTTGATATGCCAATATATTTTACTATTATAATTGCTATTATTTATTACAGTCAACCCTCGATTTAACGGACTATTTGAGGGAAGGAATATCCGTTATTATTGAAAGTCCTTTAAATCTAATGTGTTTGAAAAATATTATGTATATTATCTTAAATGATATCACAATATACGAGTTGCAGCGCTTAGTTTTATGTATCATATCAGTAAAAAACATACAAAAAATAATTACATAAAGAAAAATATACAATGATACATATTTTATTATGTAGATATGAACGATAAACAGACTAATCTCCTAAGATTAACTGTGGTATAGCTGCATAGCATGATTAGAAAATGCTGATTCATTAATTCACACTGGGAACTTAATTTTAAAATTTATTTTACTGATATGAATATTTGAAAATAAGGAAAATTTCTTAGTTTAAGGTTATTTTAAAATTTATTTTTTACTTGATATCTTTAGCTAGAGATAATTGGGAGACTTCTTTGTTTATATAAAGAATATAAGCGCTTTTCTAACAAAATAATCCACTTTTAGTATTTTACAATAGGGACTTGCCCCATATTGTAAAGTTTTCACTTTTTTCGGTTTTTCCTTGATATTTAATAAGAATTAAGATTTCCCTTATATTGTAAAATTCGACTGAAATTTTTTGTCGTTAAATCGAGAGTCTACTGTAATTACCGGTATGAAACAAACCCACAAGTATCTTCTACGAAATTCACAATTTTGTTTTCATGTTTCGTAATGAGTATGTATTTGTAAACAGATTGGAAATACTATTATTATTATTATTAAATACTAACAATAATCCAGAGACTATAAACCTGAAACGCTGTTGATCTACTGTAAACGAAAGTCTGTTTATGAAATGGTTGTTTCTGTGCAGAATAACTTTTCATCGAGCCGGGTCTTCTTGAAACTTTGTATTCCACTCTGAGATTTTTAAAAATCATTCGAATTCTGAAACATTTTCTCCCCAACTCAAAAGAAACTTAACCTAGGACGTCAATGTCTTTGTTTCTAAGGTAAAGTTTTTTGTTATCCTGCTTCAACTGTATTTTACGGAAAGTAAGTTCCAAGATCTTCAAAGGCTTTTCTGTTATATGACTTGAAATTAGTATCTTCCCCTAAGGAGACGTAAAGAATCCTTTGGAATGACGCTATTTGGATTTTTAGTGAATAAGGTTTAAAATAACGAAGATTCATTTTGTTCTTTCTCTAAAATAGTTCTCAACCTTTGACCTCCGTCTTTCTATGATAATCTCGCACCAGACAGTGATGTATGCGTTTCATTTTGGGAGTATTTTATTAAAAACTTTAAAAGCAAAAGTGCAGCATTTAAGGAAAATTGGTTTGATGTTCTTTCAGGAACTCTTATAGGTATTATCTTGCAGAACAGAAAATAAAACAATTGCAATAGAAATAACAACAACCGATACTTTGATATTTTGACACAGTGCTTTCGCATTATTGTAAGGAGACAAAGTTAAAAAAAAAAAAGTAGTTTCTTTAATTTAGATTTCATTTTTAGCCTATCTTCCTAGAAACTGACCATCAAGAATAAGTTGGTCTGTATACAGGGTGTCCCAGGAGGAAAGGTCAATATTTTTGGGAGGTGATAGCAACGGTTATTTTAAGCAAAAAAAGTTCATATGAACGAGTGTCCTACTCCGAAGGGTTTCCGAGATAGAGCTATTCGAATGTACAGTTTCAAAACGAATGACAACAAAGAGTTACTACGTACTATAAAAGCCTAAAGAAATGACAGAGAAATGAAAAACATCTGAGCTTTCATCGGTGAGAGCTTGGAACGGCCGTTTCGTCCTTTATGTGCACTCGTCAGCCAAACCCACTCACCAGATGAAATGCCCAATTGCAGAAGTGATACGGGAAAGCACTCCCACACCCGGCTGTGGTCCCTTCCGAAAGAAAACACATTTAAAGAAAGAAACCACGTACTGTTTCAAATATTTATTGGCCAAGTTACACATTTCTTACAGTTTATAATAAGTCTCAAAAATTCCACTGCCACATTTCTCAACTCATGTTGTTCTCACATGACGTGTTTCTTCTCTGAGTTCATCGTGGCGTTCCCTTATGCTAGCAAAAGCATCCATTATGTGAACTAGCAATTCGTCTCATGTATTCACTCTACGTCTGTACACTTCACTCTTCATTCAATCCCATAAACAGAAATCCAAGGGAGTTAGGTCTGGAGATCTTAGCGCCGTGCGGTGGAAGAGAAGGAAAACAACAGCCAGCAAGAGCAGTGACAATTGAACACCAAATTTCAATTACCTCGGAAACCATTCGGAATAGGGCATTCGTTCATAGGAACTTTTTTACTTAAAATGACCGATGCTACACCTCCCAAAATATTGGCCTTTCCTCCTGGGACACCCTGTATGTATATCGGCGTCTGTGTCTCTTTGCCTATTAACTTTTGAATCGTTAGATCGATCTTCTTGAAACATAAATCTTCATAGATCTTCTTGTACATAAATATAAAAGGACTAAAGACGATCTGACTTTTCTATTTGGAATCTTTTTCAACTGGGTCCTTTTCGAGAAATTAGAACGAGAGGCAACAAAAATTCCCAAAGAAAGAATCTTATAAGGATAACAATGAATCTTAATCCTTTTAAATCGCACCAGTGGATTTCGATGGATGTTTTAAATAATTCTTCCTGTAATATAATTGAACTTAATCGAAGTTAAAGTAAGTACTTTCAGATTAATTAATTTCTTCAGAAAAGGAGAACTGCGATTGTTTGTAGTCAGCTGATACTTTTTTTTTTTTAATCATTTCCACTACGTTAAAAAAATCCAAATAAAAAAAAAAAAAAATTAACGAAGGCAATTTAAGGAAAGTAGGTTTTAAGTTCTTTAAGAAACTTCTTGTTTGATGTAATCGAAAACCTATAATCTCAAAAGACAAATAGAAATTCAATGTGAGGCATTTCTTAAAATCGGAATCTGACAGATAACCTTGACGAAATTTCCTTACTTCATTTTTTTAATCTTTATCTTTCTTTTTAAAATTCCTAGAAATGAGGTCAATGCTCTAAATTGTATCGGTGATTGGTGGGAACTGATCCGCACTGACGCCACCTACATCAAAACAGACAGTGTGCTTAGGTGCCAACCGATTTGCCCGATTATATCGTGTCCTTTTATGAACAATAAACGCGTGATATAATTGTATCTTAGAAATTGTAGATAGCTCTTAAATAAGAGTTAAATTATTTGTTTATTGTATATATGTTTACTTCTTACTTGCAAAAGCATTATTATCTGTCTGTCCGCCCAATACACACTAACTCTTTTTGGTTTGATTTGATATTAGTTTAGAAATGTAGTTCTCTATTTACTACAAAATAGCGTTTCTACGACTATTTCAGAAGCCGTTACAATTGTAAATTTGAAATCATTTAATACTACATGAATGGTAATGTTAGTATCGTTATGTTAAGATGTTAATATGCTTGAATACTCTAGATCCGTTTGCTATTTTTTTTCATTTTTTTTTTTTTAATAAGTTTACGTTTAGCTTTACAGTGAAACAACACACAGTTTTTGTACTGTGTACAAGAAAAACAAAAAACCTTAATCAAAAACATTTTTTTTTTTTAACTTCAGCGTAAAATATTAATCCAAACCAGAAGCATAACACACAAATTTCAATTAAGCTTTAAACTAAAAGATAGATTTTTTTGTTTTTGTTTTTTTTAATGAAAGGTAATTGCTTCTACTTGTTTTTTACAGTTAGCATTTTTTTCTACCAAATAATCATAATCGACTTTATTTCTGTATTTGTTTTTAAATCTAAAAAACAATTATTAATAAGAAAATGATGTTCATTAAATCAGTCAGTCTGTGTCTTTACAACCCCTAACAACTTGGATGGATCTTCTCGATACTTGACATACACATTTATGGAAAAAGACAAGCTACCTTTCGCATTTAAAAGATTTTTTTTCGTGGAAGAGGAGAAGATCCTTGCCAAGAAATTTACCTGTGAAGATATTTCCTCCGAATTACATTAGAACCAGAACAGTGAGTTTCTATCGATGTTTTAAACATCGAATAAATAGATTCTTTTAGTAATCCACTGGTCAGTAGCGAACTTCATTGTTTTTATTCTAAGAAAAAAAGGAAAAATTTCACTCTCTCTCTCCATATATATATATAATATATGGAGAGAGAGAGAGTGAGATATTAAAATTAAAATGTACGACTTTTGTATTCATTTAAAAAACTAAAGAAAATTAAAACGTTCAGTTTTAAGGAAAATAGACTTCAATTTTTTTCAGGAACTTGTTGTTTCAAATTCTTAGTATCAATTAATATGGTCTTAGAATCAACAGAAGTAGGATTACGGATTTACGATTAAGGATGATTGTCGTAAATGTGAACGGTAGTAACTTGAGGAAAATTTCTAAGTAGATATTTTGCACAAATTCTTCTACAAAATTCGTAATTAAAATCAGTGAGTCATTATATCTGTGAGAATTTCGTCGTTTCGCATCTCATTTGTTGACTTTTTATTGACGTTTCCTAATTTTTCATCCTTCTGATAAAGCCAGAGATAATTTATATTATCGAAGCTTAATACGTGATGATTTACGAGACAAGAGCATTACAATATTATTAATTTCCTGTTAACATTATTTAATGATTACTTGTTTTTTAAATAAATAGCTGTTGATTGCTATGTAGATCATTTCATTTCTATTGTTTGAATCCGTGACATTTGAAATTCGTTTCGTCCTGTGCTGTTTCAGTCTGATCTAGATCAGGCCAATTGCGTGGCCAATCACAATAGAAAACGTCTCCGTGATCTTTCTGCTGTCATATTCCCTTCATCCCCTCATCGTCAACCTGTTACCTACATCAATAATTGCAGGAGAATCGAGTATAACTTTTCTCACACTCTGCTTTTCGTTATTTCAGAAGTGTGTTTATAGTTCAGAGGATCACTGGCAGATGGCGTTGATCATCAATGCTGAAAGAAAACTACACTTTCTCAAGATTTCTTTTCAAACTTGGAATTATTTAAAGTGTTTTCTTATTCAGTACTTCCGTTAAATAATAATGTATTTTCTTAGATTTTTAACATTCTTTTTTTTTTCACTCTTATTAATTATTAGTTTACTGAGACTATGTAAACTTTGTATTTTGACATTTTCTATATAGAAAAACTTGACTTAATATTTTTGTTTACCAAAATCTCCATATAGAAAAAATTGAAAATGTTAGAATGACAATTATCAAATTAGGAGTTAAATTATATTTCAGAATTCACCAAAATAAAAAAACAAAAGCCATTCAAAAAATACAGATTATTTGTAAACAGATTATTTAGAATTTGCTAAAAGTATTGTTTATTATTGTGACAAATTTAAAAAAGTTATTATTATCATTAAAAAGAAAAATTATTCATAAAAATAATATGGTCACTTCAAACTATATTAAATTTTTAGCTTCTTCAGTCAGTAAAAGTAACTATATCACTTCACTTTCATTTCTGAAGACGATTTATTTTTTTTTAGCGCTTTAGTTTTTTTTTTCCTCCTAATTTTATTCTAATATTTCCAGTCCTGTGATTGGTGGAAAACAAATTCAAAATCCCATTAATCAACTAAAAATAAAGAAAAATACGTTGGCATTCACTGATTGATAAAAATGCAAATTAGGACTATTTTGATTTGCGAAGTCATACAAAGTAGTAAACTGCTGCAAATCGTTAGTGAATTAGAAGATATGAATTAAGAAAATATGAATATAGGTCTTACTATGTACAATTACATTCACTCTGCAGTCATTCAATTTTATTTGTGATTTCAACTGGTTTGTTTTTGTAAAATGAATGAATTTCATCAAATTTGGAATTACGATAGACCATCTATAACAATTTTTGTAAAGAATTTATTTTCCAGTATATTCGTCAGTATTCATTTAAAAGATATTGATTTATATAGTCTACTATTTCATACAGATAGAACAATTATGAAGGTATTCTAAGTTAAATATATATATTACCTAGTTATGTAGTATATTGTGCTTTGATATAATTACATGAAATATAAGTTGCCCAAAAAATATAAAGATACAATAAGATTTAACAGTTTTTTTACTTAACTACCTTTTTTTATAATTTTTTTTTAAGTAGCTTTTTTAATTATAATCCTTGACTTAAAAAATGTAATATTAAACTGAGAACTCAGTTTAACTTCAAGATAAAATAACAAAGTTTAAATAAAAAAGTAGAAAAGTACCTTAATAAAAAACCAGAATGTTTTAGCCTACATTTTGAAAACACAAAGCCTTATTGTTATTTTTGATTGAATTTTCTTCTACTGTCAATCACTTTCTACTGAATTCCCTTAAAATTAGTATTTTTTGATTGTTTTCTTTCTTCAGTTTGAATTGCATTATTTCTCACCTTTGCTTCTGCCTTTTCTTTTTATCTATTGAAAACAAAATACCCTGACCCGATTAATTCAATTGGGAATCATTGAGAATTGTTTATTTTTTTTTTTTTTTAAATATTTATCATTGGAATTATGGAAAGTATATCAAATATGTGATGTAAGAAATTCAATATGTTAGGTTTATAAAATCATTATTTATTTATTTAGTACATCAATACGTAAATATGATTTTAAACAGGATTTCTAATAACTGATGTATATTTAATATAAACCGATTAGTTTTTCTAATAGTTATAATTATTAGAAAATTAATAGTTAAAATTATTTTTTTTAATTTTTTTCAAGTTTTTGAAAATAACATAAAATTCATTCTTTCTTATCTTTGTTACAGAATCTACAAAGATGCATCTTTTTTAACTATGTAATATGAGCCAGTGGGTCCAGTGATAGCCAAGTACTTGACTGAGGGCAGGAGGTCCCAGGTGGAGATCGGGGGTTTCGTTGCATTCCCCTCCAGACGGATCCTAGGTTCACCCGGCCCTCTGTAGAATGGACAGCGGCTTTCTGTTCAAGTATTAAAGGCGAGCGGACGTCGAGTTAACCACAGTCTAGCTGATGAGGAATCGCTGGAGGAGCCTTACCTCCCACAATCCCAAGAATCCCGTAGGTGTAGAGTAGGATACTTTAAATAACTTACAATGATAGCAATCTAAGCGTTTTACGCCTGAATCTGGCAAAGATGTTTGATTTCATCCTGTTTTGACACTTTCGCTCCTTCCAGCTGTCTATGGTTATGCTTAATTCTTACTTGTTGATATTCATCTAGTGTATGCTTCTACATTTCGGAACTATCGCTGTTGTTTCAACACATTCATATTAATTAGACAATTTTTCATGAATTGTATACTTTCTTTACCGTCTGAGAGAAGTTTCATGACAATTCTTTACCTTTGACTGTCAGACTCTATAAAAGACAGGGGGATAAACCATCGCATAATTTATCCTTTAAAGCCGTGCTCTCCGAAGAAAACCCTGGCTCACATATTTGATACTCAAAACAAAGAAGAAGAAAAAAAAAATTAAGATTAAACAGCAATTCAAAGAAGTTCAATTTTTAGCTTTAAAATATCCATTCTGCTTGATTCGCTCGCAATTTCTGTTCTGTTTCTACTTTTTTAAATCCTCTTTTCACCTTTGCACTAATTTTTAACTTCAATTCAGAGCGGACAAAATTATGAATACTTTATAATAACAATACGCAATCTCACTAACATAAAAAATAATTCCCATAACTGTTGAAAAAACTTTTTTTTTCCACTTAAAACTAAATAAAGGTTTTTAAAAGTCGTAAATTTGAGCAAAAATTTTATGAAGAAAAGATTTTTTTTTTTTGTTCATCCCGAATTTTTTTAGAAATGCACAAAAAAGTTTGTACTTTATACTTTTTAAAGTATCTTAACTT
>JAFIDM010009631.1:269209782-269226335 GCA_023159025.1 Thereuonema tuberculata | reverse complement strand
ATTAAGATAATCAATAAATTAAAGCATACATTATATTTGACATTAAATCTTATTTAGATTTAGTATAATTCATGGAAATGTAATTGTACAAAGAAATTAAGCATATTATAATTTTACAATCACTGATCATTATTTATTAAAATTGTTTTTAAAATTACTAGAACTTTTAAAACCTGAAATAAATTTTACAATTAATGCTTTGTCCATCTGATATAAATATAAGAACATTAATAATAAGTCTTGGTAAATTTCAGATCCGAAACAGCTCTATTTAGCGCCTGGAACGTAGTACTTTTGACTGCGTTTCTTTTCCTTGTTATTCATGTTAGGGACATGTAACTCGTATTAAAAACAATTATTATATTGTTTTTATATGACTTGATTACTTAATTAAACAGAAAATGGCTAAAATACACAGAAAAGCTTAGAGAAATAAAGTCTTGAAGGGTCTCAACTGATAATGCTACTGGTGCGGAGGCACCACTCGCACCTCCCTTGCTGCGGCTCTGTTGATTTAGTTTTTACGAAAATATAGTTGGGAAACTTTATTATTAAAAACGTTCATTCGTAAAATATTTATGAAGATGAAAGTTAAGAATACTTTACGTTTCTCCAGATACGAGGTTTTTTATTTCCATAGGAATCCATAAAACAGTGAAAGCTTGTCCTAACGATTAGTCTAATGTCTCTTGTTTCGCTTGGCCAACTCTTGTAAGTAATATCATTTATCCGCAGTTTTTTCTTTTTATTATTTTTTGTTTTAGTATTAAAGTTAGTCCTCTTAATTCTATTCATTTACTAAATGAACAATAATAATAATAATTTTTGAATAATAAAAATTTATAATAATTGTAAAAATTAGAAAATTTTAAAGGACCAAGGATTCCAATCACAATTTGTAATTTTAACTTCCTAATGCACTTTTATTCAGGTTTGTTTTTTGTTTTTGAGTTCTAATATTGATTTCGCAGGAAAAAATAATCTTAATGTTACGAATCTTACTTTTGTAGGTTCATGGAAGCTCTCATTAGGAGCAAATGTGTGGTAAATGCACTTGTCCATTGTTGAAATTGGTAATTTAATTTTATGTAATTTTTCTGGCAAAAGAACTTTAGATTAGAGATGCCACGAATAGTGATTTGGTCGAATATTCGGTATTCGGCCAAATCACTATTCGTGGCATCTCGTAGCCGAATATTCATGGCATCTCTACTTTATATATACAGTATTTAATTATCTATATATAAGCTTACTTTCATGTAAATTTGAAATATTTAAAAATAAAAGTAAATGATTACGAAATAAAATTATTTTATTTAATAATTACAGCTACTGATAATTGTGGACCCTGTAACCGAGTGGTAACGGCGCTTAGCTGTGGAGGAGGCGGGCGAGCGATGGGCTGATCACCTGGCCTCATCTCAGTCCCAGGTCACTGAAACGTTGGAGCCTTACCTCCAGCACCCAGATGGGCCATGGTGGACCCTGTTTGACCTCTAAATTATATTTTGCAATATTTTATTAATTGGTACCCTCTTTAGGCGTGCCATCCAAATCGTGTTCGTGAAGCCGCCCATTGGTATATCCATAGGTTCGCCATCCCTGATATAGATAGTTTAAAGGATTGTTTCACGAAGGACTTATGGCAAGAATTAGTCTCTCACTTGAAAAAATTACAAATGTAAAATTTCATACCGGTAGTGTTCGTGCTTGTGAAATAGATCATGGCCTGAGATACAGATAAATTCTTAAAAAAATAACTTAATTCAAAGTTTAAGTACTTCAACAATTCAATCTTATTGAGTTTAGCACTCATTACAGATTTGGCACTCATTATAGGGCTACAATCTATAACTGCTGCAAGTTTCAAATACGTAGATTCTCTAGTTACAGCTAAAAATTAATACCACATGTCTAAATAATGTAAATGACTTTAAACTTAACATATTTTACAAATGTTGCTGAACTGCCCTCACTCGTTTCTTTCCCATGGTGATGCACTTCCGAACCTCACCTAAGATGATATCCTGACATGCTCTACTGATTTTCTCTTTAAGTCCATTTTTCGGTAATATATCTTTCTGGCCGCTCTAAATGTTCTTTATGATGGAATTCCATCGGATTACAGTCAGAGGACTAAGATGGCCATTCATCCTTTCTGATGAAATTAGGGATCTATTGCCCTAGATGATTCTGGGTCGCTCGGCTTGTATGACGACAATCAGGAAATAACCCATTTTCTAACAGGATGATGTAGGTCCCAGAGTTAAATTCAGAGGTAACTGAAAAAAAAGAGTTGTTGTTTTTTTTAAGATTTTGACTTCAAATCGGAAATTTATTAAAAACATCGTTAACATGCATATCAAGCAATCAGAATATTTAGTTATTTTAAAATACTAGTCGGCTACCCGTCGCTTCGCTCCGGAAGCCTCGCTTATGTAACAAAAAACAACTTTTTATTTATTAAAACACACACACACACACAATAAAACTAATTTATTTTAAAAAGTTGTTTTTTTTTTAATTTAATTTTTGATGTCTATATTTTCTCAATTTACGACTGCTTTTAGAACCAGTGTGTAAATCATATATCTATGATATATTTTTATTTTTTATAGAGATTAGAATGTTTGCATCGTGGTCTAATGGCTAAGACGTCTAACTTCGGAGCAGTATTCTACCTAATAGAAATAGTGCATCTTTCTTTCTTGACTCTCTCTTTTTTTTTTTTTTATTCCTATTGATACTTTTCAGTGGTTTTCGAGTTAGAAATAGTGATGGTTTTTGAGTTACAAATAGTGATTTTTCAGTATTCTACCTAATAGAAATAGTGCTTCTTTCTTTCTTGACTCTCTTTTTTTTATTCCAATTGATACTTTTCAGTGTTTTTGAGTTACAAATAGTGATTTTTCAGTATTCTACCTAATGAAATACTGCTTCTTTATTTCTTGACTCTTTTTTTATTCCAATTGATACTTTTCAGTGGTTTCTGAGTTACAATAGTGTTTTTTCAGTATTCTACCTAATAGAAATACTGCTTCTTTCTTTTTTGAGTTTTTTTTTAATTCTAATTGTCACTTTTCAGTGGCTTTTGTGTTCCAAATATTGATGGTTTTTGAACTGCAAATAGTGATTTTTTCGGTATTCACCTCAAAAAAAGAGTGCTTCTTTCTTTCTTGACTCTGTTTTCTTTACTCCAACATCTGCCGTGTACACGCACTTATTTTTCAATATCACATAGAATTTGGTTAAGTAAGAATATTTAAAGTATTGCAACGTTTCGGGAATTATAGGTCTAATTGTCAGTTCCGAATTACAAATAAACTGACGGATGGGAAATAAATAAACAATCTTGAGATTCAAAAAAAAGGTTGAATATATTCCTTATTGATGGGGGAAGGGAAAGGAAATATAAGTCAAAAAACAATATGAAGAGAGTTGTAGTCCCTATGGCCTAATGGATAAGACGTCTGACTGCGGATCAGAAGGTTGCAGGTTCGATTCCTGTCGCGGATGTTTCATTGTAAAAATTATTTCTATTTTCCATTCTCACAGAAAATTGCGCCGGACAGACAGACACACAGACAGACAGAGATGTAAAAGATTTTAGTAATATAGATTCCCCTGGATGCTATTTTTTGACAAATGTTTTTAATTTTTTAGCTGTTACAAAACTATAGGATCTATGGATTTGATACTTGCAGCAATTATAGATTACGGCTCGCGAAAATAAGTGCTTTTACAGTATATTGAAAGATGCCTCGCATATAGATAAATATCTGAAAATATTTTATGTTCCAGAAATTTCACTGCAAAGAGGGGAGGAAGCGTTGTTGATTTTCTTTTCTTTTTGCTTGCAGATTATAAAAGATGTAAAAGAAGATTAAAGGAGGAAAGAAGTCTTAAAATAGCGGAAGAAGTGAATTATCACATGGAAAATTTAATCTGAGATTCGTTAAAAGAACTAAAAGAACCTGTTTTCAAGAAATTTGTATTTTTAAGCGGAAAAAAAAAGTCTAAAACGGGATGTTTTCGTATCATTAAAAATAATAAGTGTAGAAAATTTGAATGAAATAACTAAGAAAGGTTATCGATAGATCAATGATTAAGGAAGGAAAGTAGAAGAACCTTATTTCTCACACCATTGAAGACGGTTTTTTTTTTATAGAAAGTTGGGATTTCATGTCACTTTCTACATTTCTTTCCACCCTCTTTAATCAGCCAAGCGTGAAATAAGAGACAAAACTATTAATTTTTATAACTTTTGTATGAATCGTTGAAGAGAAAATAGTGAACTTAAAGCAGTTAACTTTGTAATCAATTTGAAACCGAAGCAATTTAATGAACCTATTTTTTTTTATGTGTAGGTGACTTTACAGCTCTATTCAATGAGAATATCTTTTTACTTTTTTTTTTTATAACTAATGCAGTGATTCTAAATTTCTTTAATAGCACGGCTTATTTAAGATATTCTTTATCCTACGTTAGAGCTAGAATTAGAGACAAGACATACACTGAACACTAACATTTGAGACGCATTCGCTTTTCGTTTGTATACTTCAGTTAACGGAGGGGAAGTAAAATTTTCCGAAGCCATCTCTAGGAAAACGTAGCATCGACTTTAAAGTTTTATTTCGATTCATTTACATCTGATGAAACCTGAGATTATTAGTTAAATTTCATCAATATGTTACAAGAATGTTGGGAACTGTTTCGTACGGACGAACAGACAAACCATGAATAAAAAGCGATTTTCACATTTTTAAATTGTAGGATATTTACACTTATAGATAAGACTCCTTCTTTTATTATTTAAATTTATTTTATTTAATTTCCTGGGCGGTCAAATTTCTTACTGCAAATATAAGTTTATTTTATTATTTTACTTAAATTTACCGACGATAATATTATATGAGATTACCTGCTACTACTTTCTTTTTTGCCTGAACTTCATAATATCAATATAATCATTCTTCTCATAAAAATATCGATGCACTCAATTGTGAATACATTAAAAGCATCATACTAAAAAATAAACCTTTAACAGTAATTTTTCTTGATTTTATTATCCTATCTAACTTAAAATCTATCACTGTAAGTTAAAGAAAGATAAAATACAACTAGATACTAGAAAATAACCAATTTAATATATAAATAATATATTTAGTGTATTATTTAGCTTTCGCACGCATTCGCAAGTGAAATCGAGGGCTCTATGACATAAAGGCCTAAGTGACATTTTTGTAAAAATTGAGTTACATGTCTTAAGTGAAATCCGAGAACCATATCTTTCATATGAAAAAGAGACCTAACTGAAAATTTCATTGCAACTGGTAGAATTCTGCTTCCATAAAAAGCTACTTCCATAGAGCTGCAAGGCAATACAAACATAAAACCCTTAATAACTCGGAATGGAGATTTTGTCACTTAGGCCTTTATGTCATAGAGCCCTCGAAATGTAGTGCGTTATTTACGTTTTGCGAGTTATAAAAGAAAAAAAACTGGAAGCCATATTTTGACGATTTCAGGTTTTTGACGGTGCTCTGGTCCCTAACCTGTCGAATAAGCGCGGACGCGTGTATACATAAAATTGTTGCCTAAAGATCTCATTGGAAATTCTTCGATTAACTACTGAAATTCATTCTCAGTTTAAACAAAAGCTGTCATAAGATATACTAGAAATAGTTAAGAAAAAAATGGTGGTTTTTGCTTTCCAATTCCTCATCCTTCTAATTATATTACAGTCTGTTTTAAATTAAAACAGCAGAAAACAGCAGAAGAAAAAAAAATCTGGAAGTATTATTAAAAATCTGATATAAGATTTGAGTATATATCTATTTATGTATCTATCTGTTCCAGTTTTAATAGATATTAAATAGTATGAAAAACGACTGAATAGATCACGCAGCAATAGAGTAAAGGCATTTCACTACTTGTTACTCGATGTTGTTTAAATTATTCTTGTTAGGATACGATATTCGGAAAATTTCAATACTAGTTACAAACTCTTTAGTTGTTTTAAATTTTATTTTAAAGCAAATGATTAAATCATAGACTACAGTGTTTACAGCTAACAATAGAAACCATAGTATCAAGTTTTCTTTTTATAACTTCCTTGCTGTAGTATGATTATCCTTCTGATTGAACTTATTTTAATTTTGAATTATAAGAAAATTCAACGCTGGAATGTATGTTTACACACACACACACACACATATATAACATATATTATGTTTATTTTACTGAATTTAATTTAGTAAAACTATTTAAACGAATTATTATTCAAAGAAAAAGAAATAGAAAACATTAAATCTAGATCAAAATAGCATATATATTTAAATGTACAGGGTGTTTCGGAAATGGTAGACAAAGCGAAGAGATACGGATTCCAAAGGTAATTTTGAGTCGAAAAATCTTGTAAGACATTTTGTTGTATGGGCCGTAGTTTTAGAGTTAGGAAATGAATGCTTTGGGATGGTCCCTAACCAAAGAAAGCTCAGTTCTGGCGATTTTCAGCATTTTCTTTAATTATCATACCTGTTTTCAGTCATGACATTTTTTATCCGGATTGCTTTTTGTCAGAAACTTTACTTCATTTGCTTACACTTCCTAATATGAACTGAGCTTTCTTTGATTAGGGACCATTCCCAAAGCATTCATAGAACAAAATGTCATAGAACAATTTCGACTCAAAATGACCTTTGGAACCCTTCGCTTTGTCTACCATTTCCCTTCCGAAACACCCTGTATATATACGTATATATACTGAGTGTTTATTTATATATAGTAGGCCTATCTGGAGCATATATATATGTAGGTTGATTCAAAATTTCCTGAACAAACTTAAAGATAGGTTTTACTCAGTAAGACAAACAAGAAAGTTCAAATAAACATGGGTCCAGAAATGAATAGTTTTCGTTATTCAATTTATAGTTGGTTATTTTCGGACCCAATTAATTGTTTGTTTGTTTTTTCAACACCTCTTTATTAAATCATTCTTTCCCTATTTTGTATATCTGTGGTTTAATTTGTGAATATTTTGAAATATCGCATCATACTGTGCCAACAACCAACCATACATTGAATAATGAAAAGTACGTTTTTTGCGAAAACTATTCATTTCCGGACCCATGATTATTTGAACTTTTTTTTTGTTTGTCTTTCTGAATAGAACCTACCTTTAAAAGCGTACAGGGAATTTTGAATCACCCTGTATAGACTTCAAAATATTTAGGCTATCACATTTAGATAGTTGTCTGTAAGAGTAAATATGAAATCAGAGGCAGAAATTTTGTCCTTTTCATTCTTTCTTTATTTTGTATATCTGTGTTTTAATTTGTGAATATTTTGAAATATGTTTTATCGCATCATACTCAAATCATCACTGGCAAAATAGATTATTCAAGGATTTTCAATTGTTGATCTTCAGATTATTCAAGGAGAAATGGAATTTTTAATTACATAACTTGGTATATTTAATCATGCAATGATAATAACAAAAACAAACTTTCAAACTTTGATAAGAGTATAAATAAAAATGCTAAATTTTGACTTAGGAAAAAAGCCTAAGTTTAATACTTAATTAAGTATTCTTGATCTAACATCGACATAATGTGCCGATAAAAGTGAAATGAACTATGAATGTTATTTTGACCACCAGGTGCAAGTGATCTGTATGCGGCAACTGTCTCCGATTCCTGACACATGTGCTTTGGGCTAGATTGTAACTAGCAGCAAAGTACGTGGTTAATTTATCGTTTCTTTGCCCCAAAGCCATTCCCTTGATCGAAGAACAGGGAAGATGGAATTATAAGGAAATTCTAAACTAAAAGTTATTATCTTTTGCTTAAATTTCCATTTTTTTTTCTTTTTCATTTGAAAGTAAGTTAATATCAATGTCCCTTTTCTTTCTTTATTGTGAAATTATATTAAATGTCCTGAAAACATGTCAAGGTGAATATTGAAAATACTACTGCATACAGATTTACACAGATCACGGCATATGCAGATGATTTAATCTTAATTATATCAAGAAACATTGTAACAGTCAAAGAAAAATCTTGTAAGACATTTTGTTGTACGGGCCGTGGTTTTAGAGTTAGGAAATGAATGCTTTGGGAATGGTCCCTAATCAAAGAAAGCTCAGTTCTGGCCATTTTCAGCATTTTCTTTAATTATCATACCTATTTTCAGTCATGACATTTGTTATCCGGATTGCTTTTTGTCAGAAACCTTTACTTCATTTGCTTACACTTCTTAATATGAACTGAGCTTTCTTTGATTAGGGACCATTCCCAAAGCATTCATAGAACAAAATTGTTCCAAAACTTCATTGTTCCAAAATTTGGATCGCAACAGAGAATTTTTTTTAATCTGATCCGTCCTTTAAAATTAAACTAAATTCTTTCTACCTCCGATTTTCTTGAAACTTGGAAGATGAAGAAGATACATCCACCAATCCTAAATATCTTTGTATTAATGTTTTTCAATCTTTCTGAACTGATAATCCCCTTTCCGCATGTCTGTAGATATTCCCTCCCTCCCCTATTATAAGTTAATTGGAGATTAACAAAAATAATAAAATTGTCAAGAAAACCATTTCCCTTTTTTTAAATCAGAGCCTTTAATACTCTACCAACTCTTTTACGCGACTTTGCTGGAGGATTGTGACCTGCTGTTTCAGCCACTGATTTAGGATCATCAATCTTAGAGGCAGAAATTTGATGAGATTAACATATCAGATGAGAACACTAAAAGAAAATAAAAAAGCAAAGAAAGAAAATAATTGCACTTATCGAAATTGTTATACATCTGTAACTTCTGGGAATTTCCTATATTTTTGGAGTATTGAAAAAAAAAATTACAAAAATTAAAACTTGTTGTGAGTATTAACATTAATTCTGCTAATTCTGATAGATAAAATTTGCTAAAAGAAATGTTAAAGTGATGTTAAAGTGCTGCATTAAGCAATGATAGATTGAACAATAATAAAATACTATATTATTAGATAGAAACTTATAGAAAGATAACAGATTTAGTGATCCTATTATAATGGAATATTAAGCATAATCTATTAACAAAAAATAATAAAAAGTTTTGAAGAACAATAATAATAATAATAATAATCATGCAGACAACATTCGATGAATAAATAAAATTTATAAAATTAGCCTATATTAAATTCGATAGAAGCGTTAATAAATATGCAAATCATTAAAATATATATTTTAGTAAAAAAGAAATATTGCCTAGTAAATTCCTAAAATAAATTGATTTTATAACCTTACTACACGTTAAATTTGACTAATTTTGACTATAAATTGATTTTCTTTCAATATTTGCGTTTGGAATAGGATTACAAGATTAAAATAACGATAACGACGTCCTGTAATTTATAAACTCGATACGAGGAACTTCAAAAGTTTGGAGAAAATTTCGTGGGGCCAGTTGGAACCAATTTGTGGCGCCCAAGGCTCTTTTCCTGTGGGCGTGTTTCAATGATAGGTCATTAAACATTTCACTAGAACTGGAATCAAAAGATAAGAAATTATTAATTGGTTAATTAAAGAATATTTTGGTAAAAATGCCCTAATCAAAGCACAACACTAAATACAACAGTGAACGTCCTTTATATATAAACAGATTACTATCAATCGGATGAAATTGAAATTGAACGTCTTCTAAAATGAGAAACAAAAAAATTGATAAAAGCAGAGATAACAGAATCTATCTTAAAATGAATAATAATAAAAAAAAAAGCTTCAAGAATTTAACAGTTTACTAATGTTAACGTCGTAGAAATTAAAAAAAAAAAAATCATCCTTTATTTATGTAAAATCTTAAATTCAAAAAACACTTGCTGTTATTTAGAAGTATATATTTCAATGATATTTCCAAGCACTTTTAATTTATTTTTTTTGAAATTGGAAGTGCTCGTCCCACTCATCGATCTAATAAGGTTTCTTAGGACCTACCTTTACTGTAGGATAATCGTGGTAAATCTAGAAATGTTTACAATTCTGAGCTTTAAGTTTTCATCGCTGTAGCATCAAGATTCCACTTATCTTGATCACAAATAAAAATTGTAAGGGATTTGTTTTCTCCTGTTAAAACTACTATAATCAGCTAATGCGAGAATAAAATTAAAGTCCTCAAAATGAAAGTTGGCCGGCGGAAGTTTGAACTGCGCAGCCTTTCCGGTAGCTGATCAATTATGTTTTCCTGTCACAATGGATGCCCGTCGTCTGTTTTCACTGAGAAAGACATGTTGATAACTCCAAATTAAAACTTCTCTCGACTATTTAGCGTTATTTCAATACCAGTTGCTAACAATAAGTATTTATATAAATAAATAAATATAGATTATTTATAAATACAATGCTCTTCTGCAAAGTAACAAGCGTTTACCGTAATAGCGGCGTCCTGTCATAAAATCAGACGGAAGTGCCTGACCAACCTAATCGATGACACATGCGCAGATCTCACAAAAACAGGGCGGCCATCTCTCATTTGGAGGACAGGCAAAGAATACACTGTTTCATGCTTTTACATTTTTGTTATAATATTTTCGTTGCTATTTTATTAATCATTCAGAATCTGATATGATGTTTTGGTATTTTCTTAAATATCCTGACCTTCAAAAAACTGCATATTCCGATTTATCAAGAAAGAAAGACTCTCTAATATAATATTATTCGGGGTATTATTTAGACATTAAACATTTAATAATTGAACAAACAGGTGTTAAACACGTAAGCACAGGAATTAAGCATTAATAAGCATTTAAAATACAACGGCAACTAAAAAACGAAATATTCCGTTCAAATTCATTGTTGTTAGTATTTCTTGTTACTTGAAGTCCGATAATACGATAGTGGCGTTACCCCATCAAGTGATTATTCAAGATAAAATTTATTAAATTTTTCACCATCCGTAATTATCATTCGTTTTTCACAGATAATGATAAACACTATCGTTCTATTGTAGCCCAGTGGTTTAGACAATGAACTGCGGACTGAAGGAGCCAGATTCCATTCCCGGAAATGGTCTGGGGTTTCACGGTAGTTACTCCACAAAAGGATCCAAGTGTTCACCCAATCCTCTGTGAAAAGCTTACCTCATTTCTTACTCAGGGATTAACGTGGGCGAGTGAGCATCAGAATGACCATCCTATTTTAACTAGTCCAATTGGTCGAGGATCGCTGGAGCCTAAACTCTCGCACATGCAAGGGTCTGCTTAGCCTGTAGTGGAGCACCTAGTTACTACCTTTCTATTATGTGTAGAATGTTTTCAATGGATATCTCCGGTAATGAATAAGAATTACGCTGCAGTTGAGCTTTAATCAATTTTATCTCGCTAGAGCTTTCGTTCAGAAGCGTTTTCTTAGCCTAATCTCATTCCTAGAAATTCCTTTTAGAACTCTGTACTTTAAATCTAATTCTCTTCTTATCATATGTCTGACTCTTCCCCATTTCAGTTTCTTTAGTTCAAGTAGAATTGTCAGCCACGAGTTATTTACTCTCTTTGCAGGTATCTCATTTTATAATTTCTAACCCATATCTTTTCATATTTCTTTGAGGAATCTATAATCTTCTTTAATGAATTTTAATTTCGAAGCATTACTTAGCAAAATGTACTTTGCTACATTGTTTTGAATTAATCTTTATGTTTTTCACTGCAGTTATTACCGTTGCATTTTGTTAAATACTTACAAAATTTCAAAAAGAGTTATGTGTGGTTTATTGATGTGTTATTGAGATTTACATCAAAACATTTCACTATTTCATCAAATAACAAACAATATATATGGATATGGGTAACCAACCTTGCACTACTTACAGTTTAAATAAATATATAAAACAAATTAAAACTCACAACCGTTTCGAGTCCTCATACACTTAGGACCCCTTGTCAAGTGGTAATAGATTTCCATCGGTAGTACACTCCCACCGATGGAAAGCTGCTTCCACTTGACAAGGGGCCTTAAATGTATGAGGACTCGAAACGGTTGTGAGTTTTAATGTTTTTATATGGTATATTTTTTAAACTGTAAGTAACACAAGGTTGGTTACACATATCCATCTGACTTTTAAATTGCACGTAAAAACTTTTTAATTAAACAACATATATATATATATATATAAAATCAGGTGCATACAAGTTCAGAAAACACTAACGAAAATGATTGCAGTGATTCTATGGTTTAAGCTTTTACCAAAAACAAAATATATCTTAATTAAATAATAAACTACTATTCAGATTCATATTGTAAATAGTTTTCGATTTATCGTGATTTTTAGATATACTTATTTCAATTTCAAGATTACTTTGTAAAACTAACGGTGAAAAATAAAGCTTTTTTTTTTCTATACTCAATGATTTATTATATTTTTCATTACATTATATACTTAGGACTAAATATGTCTTTTTTTGAGTTATGCTTTCTTGTTGTTTTATCTTTTTCGAAAATTTTCCATTTAGAAAATTAACAACTTAAGAATGTATATAAAAAGAAAGAAAAAAAGTAAAGAGACTAGAATTGTGAATATTACATCCAAATATCAAAAGCATTAAGATCTCTGCTGAAACGCTTATAAGGCGGGCAACGATGTCAGGCAGCCATGTTTCATCGCTTGATTCATTATGTGGAATTCTTTGGCGCCTAACCATATTTCTTACTGTGTCGTAATTCGCTTGAAAATTTATTAAGGGACAGGTTTTGGAGGCCTGTTGACACCGTAACAGAGGCATCGCTTTAAGTTAATGGGCAGCTATTTCATTAGAACGGAGCTAAACTTGTTTTCAAGACTGTAGTTGGTTGGACGTGTGACACCCTTTGCAATTAATAAATTACCAATAAATACTGAAGCTGTTCTAAGTTCGTTCAACACAACAATTATTATTCACTGTTGATTTCGGCTTCGTAGATGAAATTTATCCTTCCTTAATAAGTGAAAATAAGTGTTTCTAATGTGGACTTTTAATGTATTAGATTGATTTTTCTGTCTGTCTTTGCATCTATTCAGATAAACAACAGCGTTCATTAATTAAAAACAAGTGAATAAAAATAATCATAGGATAGAATATTAAAATAAAAAAGGGCCTAAAAATTAATAAGTAACAATAAACTTTTTTATTTAATGCGCAAAGAAAATTCATTGAAGCTGGCGGAATGCCAGCATATGAATTTCATTATTTTATTTTCTAATGTGTATTTATTGTGCTATTTTTAGATTAGCAGGTTACATATTCTTTCCTACGATTATTCCTGTTAACCTCTGAATTGAGACCTAATCGTTTAGTGCTGACTACTCCTAGCTGATTATTGCCAATAAGAAGCTATTCTGGAATATCATCTAGTAAACACTTGCTCTCACCCATTGTTGTTTAGAGTGAATAAAATTTTGAAGGAGTTCTAGGCATTTTTTTTTAATAAATTGAAATAACTGTATGAACAGGTTTATGTATGTCTGTATGTAAATTGAAGACAGAGTATGGACTGTTTAAGTGATGTTGTCACATCTCAAAGAGACTGTGGCTACCGTCCATTGCTAAGGTTTTAGCATTGCAAATAGTTACGTCCAAGCGGATTTTTTTATCGTTGTTTTTCTTTCAGAAAAAGATCCCAAAAATAATAAACAATTATCAGAACGCATTTTAAGACTTCAAGAAAGCCTACCTTAGGGTTTTTCCCTTATTTTTGAGAATTTTAGGAGAAACCTAATGTGAAAGCTGTATTTTTGAATATTTTTGTTGTTCATACTGACTTAGGCCACATTGCAGCCGATGTCGAGAGCTTCTGATTGGTTCACTCAAAGCCACTCACCAACAGCAAAGTACTGATCTGAGACACTGAAACTCATTTCTGGAAGTAGGAAATAGAAGAATAAATAATTTTATTATTGGCGAATATAAAATTATTACACAATACTTCAACGTATGTTCTTCATGTCCTTTAAAGCCACTACACATATAAAAGGTCTCACTTCTTTATGGTTCAACCCTGATGACGATAATCAAAACCTAATATTATTGTTTAAGATTTGATTCCAGCGCTGCTTAGTGTTAGGTTTGCTTATTTAAGGAACATGATACATGTGAACATCATTAGTAGTGATTTTTTATTGTAAATAACTTCATTTTTAACCTTTTATGTGTGTGGTGGCTTTAAAGGACCCTTATAACAAATTTATTCTTTTATAATCCTACTTCAGAAATGAGTTTGTGTGCTTTGCTATTGGTGAGTGGCTTTTGAGTCCGCCAATCAGAACTTCTCGCATCGGGTGCCATGTGGTCTACGGCAGTCCGAAACTCAAAAATATGCAAAAATACAATTTTTATCGTCTTAATGTTTCTCCTAAACTTTTCGAAAATAAGGGGAAAAAATCCCTAAGGTGGGCTTTCTTGAAGTCTTAAAAATGCATTTTGATAATTGTATATTAATTTTTGGGTCTTTTCTTAAAGAAAAACCACGGCCTGACTAAGTGTTCGCAATCCTCAAACTCTAACAACCGACCATAGCAACGGGCTCTTTGAACTGCGACGTATGTTGTGATCACACACTTAAACGGTCCATTACAAAATGATGAAAGTACTTTTATATTTCTATTAAGGCAAAACCTAAGACGACTGCAATGCCTTGGAATAATAATACAAAAAAAAAATGTAAATAAATGGAAATGGTATGGGAATTATAAAAACATAATCTATATCTTTCCGAACCTTATCCAGCATTTCCGAAACGGTGAAGGTTCAATTTTTTTAAAGTTATTTTCTTCAAAATCTTATGAGACAATTGTTCTCTTTCTTACTGGAATAAGTCTAAGTTATACCATACAGGAATTGTCCCAATGCCCAACTGCATTTTTTTGCTAGAAGATGATTTTTTCTCTAAAGAATAAAGAATGATTTGCCTTAAGAAATTCCTTTTGGAACATTGTGTGATGTTTCACCCAATAGCAAATGTTTAACAGACAAGTTCAATTATGTATTTTAAACAAACTTTCCTTCCAATTTCTGTATTTCATTGTAGTTTCCTTCGTAATTGGAATAAGCCTATAGTAGATCTTTTTTGAAAAGCAGATAAAAATTTTGGAGCCTATTCAGATGTCTTGAAGGTTGAGAATCATTGTTCCTTAATTCAATGTTTGGTTAGAGTTCTGCTGTTATTCAAAGAAATGTAGATATTTTAACAAAATGATGGAGTTGGAAATATGACTCAGTTGACTGAAAACAGCATCAGTTTGAAGTTGGTAGTTAGTTTTTTTTTTGTTTTTTTTTAAAGCACTTCATGAGACAAACGATATTTACAGATGAGTAAGCTACAGTTAGAAATCGTAAGAAACTGATCTTTTTTTAGCGACGCCACACACTTTATTCTTAAGAAGGTCCTGATCTTCCGTCAATCAGCGAAACTACAAGTCGGACAGACATAAATGATATCTATTTGAAAGATTATGAATTGTACAGGTGGGAAAAATACGAGTTCCTGTCTGACGTCACTTTCTGTTTCACAGGAAGTGTAAGTGGCCGGAAATGCGATGTGTCCCACTTAAGTCAAAACTACAAGTGGGACAAAGCACTGAAACTTATTGCAACAACTTATGACTTGCAGAGATGGATAACTGAACAATAAATTAAAACAGTGAAAATTAGATGATATTCACTCCTGAATTGAAATGTACCAAATTAAATATAAAAATACACATGAAATACTAAGGGAAAAGTTTATCTCGCCCAGCATACTGCATGTTTGTCTATCTTAGGTAACCATTGCTCTGATTTTCCCCTCCCCTCCCTTATCAGCAAAAATAAGCAAAGCTTGAACTCCCTCCCCCCCTCTTGAATGCTTACGTAATATTTGAATGGTCCCTTATTTGAAATAAGGTAAAATAATAACTTTATTATTATTGTAATTATTCACATTATTCCCTCAACTAAAATTTTACAAAAAGAATCAAAACTAAATTTGAAGCAAAGAAAGAAAAAAATCTCCTATCTTCATTCTGGATTTCCTTTCTTACGCTAGTCTGTTGATCGTAACTATGGCAGCCACTCAACCTTAAAGCCGCCCTTGATTGATTGATTGATTGATTGGGGTGAATGTGGGTGGCTGGGAAGTCAAGCACCGCGACCTTTAGGTCTATTGTGCTATCTCACGGAAATGAGGACAGACGGAGAGAAAAACTGAGAAAGAATGGTGGGAGAAGTGCAGGGGAGACGGGAGAACCCTGAGAAAACATGTCCAGCGCTGATCGTCCACCATCACGAAACCCACATGAGAACCGAACCCCGGTACCCCGATATGAGAGGTCAATGTCCTACTGATACCGCCAACCGCGCGGCTATAGTCGCCCTTATATATGTATACAGGCAAATCCTATTTGATTGTATGTACGAAGCTTATCAATAAGTAAAGAAGTAACAACATCGTAATATTTAAAATAATCTTTACTTCTCCTTATGGCGATATTTCGTCCTATTTAAAGGACTTTGACGAGCCATTTACATCTCTTCTTAAATTCTAAATAACACAAAATCAAGAATCTACAAG
>JAFIDM010009631.1:269183404-269209382 GCA_023159025.1 Thereuonema tuberculata | reverse complement strand
AAATATTACGATGTTGTTAATTTTGTGATAATAATAAGAAGTTGTTAGTAAAGAAGTAAATAATAAATCATAGTGTGGTGATCTAACAAAGAAAGCTGAAAACAATAATAAAAACTTCGAAGTATTTGAAACCAGTAGCGAGGCAGAAGAACATTTTTAGATTTGCATTTAAAGAAATGGTTTTCTTTTGGTTGGGTGGTCTCCATTTCAGGTAACAGATTTGTTAAGTATTTCCAACTAGTCATCCCTAAGAAACGAGCTAAAACTCTATGTAATTTTGATATTAATATAAATGCCTAAATTTTTGTTGTAGGCAAAAAGTAGTACGCAAAAAGGCATTAAAATACAAGAACTAAAGGTTCAAAAAATCTAATTAAGCTAAATAAAGCATTTAACGTGCTGTGCTAATTGATTAAAAAAGGGGAAACAAGAACTAAATCAGCACATGAATAAATTTTAATTTATTCATTAAAATTGCCTTTCTGTTTCAATTATAGGGAGGAGTTGGGAACAGCTATTTCGTCCTACTACGGACTCATCAGCCCAACCCCAACCCCTTCATATGATGATCTAGCCTTTCTGGTTCTTTTATCAGGGAGGCGGGGTTGGGCTGATGAGTCCGTAGCAGGACGAAACAGCTGTTCCCAACTCCTCCCTATAATTGAAACAGAAAGGCAATTTTAATTTCTTTAATATTCCTGTGCTGATTTAGTTCTTGTTTCTCCTTTTTTAATCAATTTGCACAGCACGTTAAATGCTTTATTTAATTTTTTTTTTTTTTGGTTGCAGTTTTTGGTGAACTTCCAAACATAATCCCTCTACTCTCATCCGAAAGGAAATCCTATACAGGCTCTATTTAGAAAATTGCGGAAATCTTTCCTAAATTGTCATTTGAGGGACTAGACTTGTCTTCTCTATTAAAGAATGATCAGAGAGAATCAAGCTGTTTCCAAATCAGTGAAATTTAAAATTAAAGTCATCTTCTATGGATCCGATTCTTTCTTTAAGATAAATTTAATTACTTAAACAAACTCTTTGTCTTCAATTACATTTATTATCTTTTAAATCTTTAATTTAAAAGGGATTTGATGAATTACATTGTAGAACAACCAAAGGAAAAATGTTTCTAATCCTTTTACGAGTGATTAGAAAAAGAGGATTAAAGTCGGATTAAGTCAAACACTGGTCATTAACGACATAATCGTTAATCCAACAGAAAAAGATGAAGGAACTAGGAGTTGATTTTCCTGTTGCCAACTAACTCAGATAAAGTCTTCCGCCAGCGAATGACAAAACAAGTGCTTACAGCTAAAACATTTACCATCTTAAAACGATTTCCTTCTTTGTAAAGTTTCTTAATGATTATTTAAAGATGCTTTTTTTTTCTTGAAAATTTTATTATTCAGAGCCTTCTTTTACTAAAAGACAAAAAGTAAACGAAATCTAACACGCAGTTAGTAAATTCTTTTCACTTCAAAGAATTAAAATATAAGATTTTATTTCAAAAACCGAGAAGCTATTTTTCATCCGTAATTGTACTTATTTTGGTCATCGGCAATTCAAAAAGAACTTAATATCCGTCGGCATCATTTTTAACTTTGCCTGATTCAAAGTTTATTTTCGGAGTTTCTTTTTGCTGTAACTTTGCTGGTAAGCTATTACTGAACTTGTAAATTCTCAACACGATGCCGGACTGAAAAATGTTTGCTCTTAATAAATGTTGTATTATTGTTTTAAATTTTGCAATGTAGATTATTCTAATAGACTGAGCGATTGCATTAAGAAATAAGTGGTGTAATCTTATGCTATGGAGTTTTTGCACTATCTTTTTCTATTTCTTTCGGGCAGTTCCGCGATTCGTAACCCGTTATGTATTCCACGGAATTGGAGCCATCCATCATTTACTGTCCTTTATATAAAGAAGTTTTGATGGATACATATTCCTTTGACTTAATGGAAACGAACTGAACGAGTCACTGATGTTTTCTCAGTATATTTAGCTTAATCAAAAGGATTCAGTTGTTCGATGTTGTGCTCTAATGTGAAAGGGTGTTCGATGAAAGATGGAGTGAGACAAGAAGAGCTGAATGTTGAACCTCAAACATTAATTTTTTTTGTATGATGTGCCTCAGTTTGATTAACAAAGAGAGTTATGCTGAATTCTAGAATTTCAAAAAAACATTTCTTTTTTTTTCTAACTATTGTTTATAAGTTTAATTTCTACAAAAATGTTCCAATGGTTCTGTTCTATAAGAGCATTTCTTATTACTCTAATCTACACTTGAATTGGTTCAATGTTAAGCTTCTCTTTGCGAAATGTAATTTTAAAGCCTGTGACAATCTCGCAAATGTAGACTTAATGTTAGCTATAGGAAATCAGCCTTACCTTAAGATTTAACCAAAGGTCTGAGGCTGTTCATTTCAATAAGTAATAAAGTAAAATGTGATGTAAAATTCCTTAAATAACAAAAACACTTATTTCATTAATTTTTAATTATATAGTCTAGTTTTTAGTAATATAATATAATCTTTCAATTGATTTTCTAAAATGGAGGTTTTTAATTCTGTTTTGTCTTCAAGTTTTTTAGTAAAATTAAAAGAAAAAAAAGAATACAAATCGTGATATTTTATGGAACAACTTCAGCTTCTTTCAGAACTTCTTGATTAATATAAAGCAACATCCCTTTCAACATTTAACATTCAAACCATCCAAATGTAATCATTAAAATTAAATTTTGTTATTTTTTATAATTAGTTTTAACTATTTCGATGTGACTATTCTTTTTTTCCTTGTCTCACAATAATCTTTTACTTTACTTACTTTTATTTGCTAATTATGTTAGTCACTCAATTATTCATTGAATAAAGACAACGAGACTAGGATGGAGTCACGAAAATAGTCTTTGATAATTATAGGGGAAAACATTCCAGAAGCAAAAGATCTTGTGAAGAAATAAAAACGCTCAACCTAAGAAAAGCGGCCTACAATCAAACGGTGATGCCAGAGGCTATGGTTAAATAACAGGGGGTGGTTATTAGCGAATTGACTGATAGCAAATGGCCAGGTGTATTTGGATTGGTCCAAATCACGCAATCAAAAGAACTCTACCTATGAGGAATTTAATTTCACCCACTCTTACTGGGAAAACGAATGGACACTGGAAAGTTAATAGGAAATCCAAGCAATCGACCTCGAGAAAGTTAAGTTTCCCTCTTGGCTAAGGAAACTGAAAATGCTTCAATAGGATTTTTTTCCCGAGCAGTTATTAATACCAGAAGTGGTTTTTGTGGGTTATTTCTTTTTCCGGTGCAATATTTCTCTGTTAAGGTCGCTCCCCTTAAAAACATTAATTAGAATTGATAGACCTTGACCCCTTTTGGGACATTAGGTCAGGTAACTGTTAATTGGATTACTATTGCTTTCTCCTTGTCAGTAGCACATATTGGATGAAATTGAATCGTGTACATTTTATTAGATATTTGATATAGTTTAATCCAGTGCTTCTTAACTCTTAAGATATTAAAGAGATATTTGAAGCAAAAACATTGTCTGTTTTAATACTGATGAGAATAAATGTCGAATCTCCATATTCGACATTTCGAATGTGAATCAGTAATTATATCATAATGATGAATTATTCCTCAAAATAATAATAATAATAATAATATTGATAGTAACTTAATACCATTTTTTAAATAGAGAAATTGGTTAAAAAAAAACTCCGTTATGTTTATTACAAATTTTGATACTACATTCTAAATCTACTAGGACAGTGATGCTCAACCTACGGCCCGTGAAGGTGTTACATGTGGCCCGCTCTTTTTCCTTTTTGAAGCTCTGTCCTCCGTTATAAAATGTCCTCCTTTTGTAAATTCTGTCCTCCTTTTTAATATGTCAAGTTTAGAAACCTTTTTTTTTTTTTTTGGTTGAACAGATAGGATTGCATTGTTTTTTATTCTTTTTTTTTCTTTTTTAACGTTAAAATTTAATACGCTGCGGCCCGCGAAATTCACAGCAAAGTTAAGTTTGGCCCCCATATTATGAAAGGTTGGGCACCACTGTACTAGGGTAATGAGAAGTGTTATGATCTATCTGAATAACCAGAATTTTAAACAACTTCTTTAAGCAAACTATCTGTATTTATTTATAATATAAATTTCTATATATGAATGAAATTCTTTTGCACATATTGTAAACAGCAAATTAAATATCTCGTTTTATATATTCATACTTATAATTTTACACAATATTGTTGCTCTTATTTTACATACAATCTTTTTTTATTAAAAAATGAACAACAAACATTTATAACAGTTGAATTTACAATCTTATCTACGTTTTCTTTCATCCAGTTTGTTTTCTTTCCGTTTGCTTACCTCAGCTTTTGACCTTCTTCTGTCTTAATCTTTATATATCGAGAAAGCATTGCAGATTTTGATGAAATTTGATATTCATCATTATGGAATTTATTTTAATTTTGGAAATTATATTTACAACTATACTATAAATTTTGTAAAAATAGTTTGTACTAATCTTCCATCAATTTGTACAATTTCTAGTACAAAAAATAATAATGCAAACTTTAAATTTGTCTTCCTCCTCTCTCTTGTAAGCAAAATAAGCTTATTTCTCATCGTTCATACTTTGTTAATAGATGGGTCTCTTTTATCCCTTCTCTCGTTCACATCAGTATTTAATTTAATAGATGTTTAAGTGGATAACATTTGGAATAAACTTATTTCCTGAATTTGTTTGGGAAAAATCTATTATACAATATTTTAATAATGGTTTTTAATATGGTTGAAAAATATTTGTAATCTAAGGACGAGATGGTAATTTTGATTGAGACCTCGAATGCTAACATATGTTAGTTGTATAAACAAAGACAACGTTCTAGATACGGGAAAAATAAAGTCAACAATGATAAAAGAACATCAGGTGCTGATTGATTCAAAAGAGAACATAGATGATTGTGTATTATTAGAACAAAAATGAAATTATATTATTACAAAGCAATATGAAGCATATCACTCATAATCTAGAACAGCTGACTATTTCCGAAATAAGGAAATGAAATATATAAAATTAAACATTTAATATACCGTATATGTTCCAATAGAGGCCCCCGGCGTTTATTTGCAAAACTAGCCACAGCTCCCCGCGCTTCCCTTTCCTGAAGCCACCTTGGTATTCCCCTATCTGATGTTCCAGTTGAATCTCCAGTCTATTTTGAAGTGCCATTGCAAATATCTTATATGCTGTCGATAGGAGAGATATTCCTCTCAGATTATTGGTACCTGTCTTGTCTCCTTTTTTATGTATTGGATGTATAAGTGCATTTTTCCAGTCTACTGGTATCTTTTCCTCCTCCCATATTTAATTACCGTATATGTTCCAAGAGAGGCCCCCGGCGTTTATTTGCAAAACTAGCCTCGGCTCCCGGCGCTTAATAGAGACCCGGCTGCTATTAGAGGCCGGCCATTATCAACAAAAACCTTCAGAACGCAATATTTTTACACATAAATACCGGCTAATATTACAAACAGCTACTTTATTTGAATTTCACATGCTACATAAGACTGTTAAAGATAAATGGCAATGTCTTTCTGTACCTTTCGCTGCTATTCGTCGCCCGAATCCGCAATGACGGGCGGCCGCCTCACCGGAAGTTTCTTTTGCGTATTCCACCACGCGAATCTTAAAGGCAATGTCAAATGACCGTTTCGGCGGCATTTTATAAGGCAATGTACCGTAAGGTATAAAGATACGGACGCTTACACTAGTACCGGTAGGCAAATATCAAAGACCCGGCTACTGTTAGAGACCGGCTACTATTAGGCCGTGTCCCCTCTGCAGCCCGGCGCTTAATAGAGACCGGCGACAATAAGAGCCTCGGCGTTTATTGGAGCATATAGGCCTACGGTATATGACATATTTTAATCGCGAATAAGGGAAGCTGTGGCAGGAATTAAACAGAATTAGCTTCAAAGCAAGGTTAATACCTTAAGGATTAGCTAAAATTCCATTAAAAACAATTGAATAATGTAGAATTTAATACTCATACATTATTAAAATAGTATTCATAAACTAGTAACTATTTTGTTTGAATTAATATCATGTAAAATTTTTAGATGTAATTTATTAACTCAATTTTAAAAATCATCTCCCCTTACCTATTAAAAGAAAAAAGAAAACAAATGTATATTCAATTTATATACCTTGTAATTTACCTCTTAATTAACTATTTGTTTTATAAAAGTTGAATTTCAAGAAATTATCACTTTACTTTCCGTTTTCTATCTTAACCCTCTTGCTGTTCTTCCCAATTACTGGTGAATTTCCTTATCATTTTAAAGGAAAAGAATAACGAAAGAAAAAAAAAGAAAGACCAAAGTTGATCTTAATTAATTAAAAAAAAAATGACTGTATTCTAGATCAATCGTTAATAATTAAGAAAATACCGCGAAATGAAGAGAAATTAGGCCGTGTTCATTCATGCGTGGAAACAAAGAAAAGAGAATGAGAGAAAGTTTTGTCAAATTAAAAAGACAACATTTGAGAGATGCAAAAGAAAAGAAAACGACCATTTAAGGAGATTTTTGGGGCCCAAATTTTCATCTAATTATACAAAATCTATGGAATTCTTATTTTCAAATAATACTTTTGAAAAACGTTAGTTTCTGTAAATAATTTAGCCAAAGAAAAGTGTAAATCTAATATTTCAGAAAGTCTTTTTATCTATTTTCAAAACTAAGAAAGCTACCGTGAAGAAATTTTGGGATCTGGGGCGGTAATTGAAAATATCGCCTCAAAGACAGGGTTTTGATCCAACCAAAATACAAAAACTACAAAGACAATAGACAAGGAGGCCATTTAGTTTGGACCAAATTTACGGTTTGATGTTATTAAAAAAAAAAAAAAGTACAATTTTTCTGTACATCAAGTCGCGAAGTTCTCTGAATATGACAAGTTCGTTGATTTTAGGGTAGAAAAAAAAAATCAAATGTTTGGTACAACTAATGAGGCAATTTTTTGACAATTTAATTTTCGCAAGAGTTCTTTTTCCTACTTATAAATTTAAGATATTGTCTTTTTCTTAATAGATATTTTCAACTTTCGAATTCAAGTTTTGTAAACTAGTTCGATGATCGTACTGTAATTTGATGAAATTTTACTTATTCCGGTTTTGATTTAGGATGATTTACAATATTGAAGAAACTCAAGTATTATCAGTTCATTGTGAACCTGAGGCTAAATTTTGATTGCTTCAACTGAACTGGTTATTGAACGAAAAAGAACTGTTACGGGAAGAATGTCAAAAAAAAAAAAGAAAACTCCAGAGGAATTAATAACATTGTAATGAATAACATTGTAATTAATTTGCATGTTATTCATTTACTATTATGATAAAAGTGTAGATATAATTAGATATCGTTATGTCATTCTTTATAAATTTTCAGTCCAAAATAATTCTGAAAATGTATGGAAATATGAATAATGTATAAAACATTAAGTTTTCTAATAATGTATGAAACATTAAGTTAATATCCTTTGCTTGTAATCCACAGGAAATTAAGGGTATCAACGAGCTGTTTTCTCTCCTCAGCATTACACATTCAAATTGTAAAAAAACATTTGAATGTGTACTGCTGAGGAGAAAATTGCTCTTTTATATGACAAATTCCCATAGGATAAGTTTTGAAAGCCAAACAATTAACTCATGGATTGCATCAAAGAAATGATAAGAGTAACACTGTCTTTAGGACATGGGTTAATGCGTTACTGTTAATGATTGATATTTGTTAGTTATGTAAATTTTAGTAACTTTAACAGAGAATTTACGGATTTACTCTATTTTGCGGAATATTTTGAAGATAGGTTGTCTTTTGTTGAAGTAATATACAAATTGATAAATAAGTAGATTCCCTTTCGCTCAAATGGTTTAACAATTTTTTTAAACATAAATTCAAATAAAAATTGATAACATGTCATAAAGTATGTAAATTATATTGTATTGTATTATTTGTTTCATATTACTTTTGCAGTGCTATGAATGCAGTGAATTAAGGAATTTGAAAATAAAAAAGTAATAATAATAATTTTGTATTCCTAATATTAATAAAAAAAAACCTTGAAGTGATATCTTCAGTGATTGGTGATGAGCTCCAAAAAGCTCGAAACGTTATCTCGGGATGTTTAAGGAGAAGAATACGATAACAGTAGTTTCTCGTTTGACTTAACATATAAATTTTCATCAAATATACAAATAAATGTTGAAATTCTTCAAAAACTATTAATTGTCATTTTTTTATTTTTAGTGAGAATATCCTGCCGTTAGGTTTTAAGACAAAATTAGTTCAACCTTATAAGTTAAATTACAGTTCTCCAACATGTTTCTAACTCTCTAAGTGTACCTCTAATACAACTTACTTGTTAGTCTATAAAGTTACATACATTCAGATTTCTGTTTGAACTTACGGTTGGAAATCCTTAAATGTATTTCCTGTCACTTTTTACGAAATGTTTGATCCACAATCATCATAATATATTTAAAACAAACAAACAAAAGTTCTCGAAATGATTTCATAAAAAACAAAACAAAAACAAAAAAACAAGGAAAAAATATTCAGAGAGCAAAACAAAAACATCACCTAGATTCTGGATAATTTGTTCTCAGTTCAGTTACACCAGAGGTCATAATATTTTTTGGTCGATCCTAGTGACGTCATTGTCAGTTGACCAATCGCTTTCAATTATACGATCAAATCAATTCAACGAAGTGGGTTTTCCGCATAAATCATCAGAAGTTTTTTTTTTTTCCTTTCCAGTGAAAATGTAACATCAATAAAAACAATTTCGTGACTCTAATTCTTAATAATTTGTGTTGCTTCGCTTTCGCCTGAATTCACTTTTCAACTTGAAGCCCCTATTCTCACTGATTGACGAATCAATAATTTTTTATCCTACTTTCCTAAGAAGGTGAGCATTCCGCTTAGTAATCCTGTTAATCTCTGCGCACGTTTTAATATGATTAAAATTAATCAGTTTAAAAATAATGTGTATTTAATTAATTTTTCAGAAAATAATAAAAAAGTGGGAAAAAAATCAGCTATTTGTAATCAGAAGATGTTTATAATAACAATAAGAAAATAAATAAAACAGACTTAAAAAAAAAAAAAAAGAAGCAATATTTAAAGGAAAGTAGACATCAAGTTCTTTCTTGATTTTTTTTTTTTTTTTTGTTAACTCTTATTAGTAAAAACATGATGAGGACTGTAAATAAAAGTCATAGCTGTAAGATTCGAAAAAATTATTTTACTGATTAGACTACTACCCTATATTCTAAGATTTAAGTCAACTGATTGAAACTGAAAAATACCGTCATGTCTTGAACATTGACATGTATATTGAACATGTACTTATATTGATCTTTACGTTTTACATAAAAATAGCTCCTTGATATTTTTTATTTTTAATATTTTTTCTAAAAAATTTTTTTTTCACTTTCACAAACGCTTTTCTTTTAGTGAATATTGTTCTATAAATTAAAAAAAAACTTAAATAATAAATCTTTTCATAAATTAAATAAATAAAATAAAAACATGATTTACATTAAAAAGGGCATTTCGAAATTAACATTCCAAATTTTTTTATGAAACACATCCAAAATGTTTTGGAAAATCATTTTCAATCTTTTTTGTTTTTATGTAAATCATGCTTTTTTTTTAATATTTAATAAGAATTTTTTAGCTATTATAATTTAGCTATTTCTAATTTGACCGAAAAACATTAAATGACTCGATATACAATTACAGTAATAAGACAATCCATTATTTTATTATTATTTTTTTTTAGCTTCAAAGGAATGCACTGAGATGTATAGTAATCGCTTTGTAACAATTTTAAAGATCAACAGATGCTAAAAGAGTCCCAAGGCAAATTATATTATAGGATCTCCTTCATGTTTTGTACTTTTAGGTTGTTAAAAGGCTCTCAGTGACATTTAATATCTTTTTCGACATGTAGAGTTGATATTAGGTTAAACTCAAACATTGTCTCACGGAGCAAATATATTGTTTAATCGGAAACCAAAAATAAGGACTTCAAAATCCTAATGATTGAAGCCTTGTGAATTGAAGCTGCATTGAATTTTTATCTCTTGTTGTTCATTTTTGATTGTTTACACTAATTCTATAATTTGTTTCGTTACTTTTCATTGGATCAAGCGACAGTAGGAAGGTTGTAAATTTCATAATAATTATTTATGTAGTTTTACGCTTTCTTTTTTGTTTATATGAGCTTTCCTATAATCGCTATTAAAGATTATAGACCTAACAATTCTTTATCGTCCTTTTCCTCTCTTGTTTCTACCTTAGCAAACCATTCTCTATCTTTTTCTTTTCTTGTATAAAAGGATAGTAGAAGCTTTGAATGACAAGTTTTCGTTAACATATCTTCAATGTGTTATATTAAGAGCCGATTTAGATGTTGTTGCAGTTTGTCAACTTGTTTCTATTGCTAAATCGAATTTTAAGTTGAAATTGATCGATTCGAAAATTAAAACAAATAAAATTCATATCTAATAAAGAAAATAAAGAGTTGAATAACAAAAGAATTTTAACACTAGTCTCATTTCTATAGAATTTTTATAGATTTCAAATGAAATTAAGAAAAAAAAAAGTCATTAAGAAATGACATCTTGCTGTTTGCTACAAACTGACTCATATTACGAACTGTGTGTAGAAGGCGGTCATAGGGATACAACAAATGAGAAGATATGGTGAGCAAAGGATTTCAATGATTGCCTAAGATCAGTAGAAAGAGAGCAAGGGATTTGAGAGCGACCAAATTTTGCCTTTTGGTGTTCTAACACGTTGTGGCCATTTTAGTGGTAACGATGGGGAAAAAGGGTCCTGATAACAGACAACTTATAACAACTCAACGTATGATCGCTTGACAGTTCCAGATTACCAAGTTCTTCTTGGAGTATCTGACTAACACGAGTAACACACAAAGAAACATTATTATGAAGAATTAATTTATAATAATCTAATTAAATTTAGTAAAAACGAATTAGGTAATTCTTTGTTGAAAATAAAGAACTCTTGAGGAGCAGTGAAAGTGAAGCGAGAGTTTCCGGTAAGGAGACATCCTGCATTGATGGAAAAGTCCATTGGCTTCATGAAACAATAAATTAAAACAAAGTTAAGGATAGATAGATAGATGGATTTAACGTAAAGTTCTTTAGTTTTTGAATAAACAAACTATATGTGGACCAGTTGTTGAAAGCGTGCATAGAATATTCTCTTACAAAACATGTGGGCGAGGTTGAGTGCGTTTTCCGTAAATATACGACAGGAACTGAAGAGGAAGACACCATTGAAAAGTCATTAATCTAACAGATAATGATTAGCTATCGAAATAGTTAATTTATTGGGACATAAATAATAAATCGGAATTTTTTTTAATTTTTGCTTTTTTTTTTTTTTTTTTTTTAGATAGAAAAAAAATAAATAAACAAGAAAGCTTAATTACACTTGAAACAAGTTAATAAAAAAAATTACAAAATATACAATAAGTGAAAGGTAACAGTTCACAACCATAGTTTGTTCACTTGTGTCACGAAAAAATTACCAAAAACAAACTAACTAAATAAAAGGCAATGGACATTCTTACAGGACTTTCTCAATTAAGAAATTAAAAAAGCTTTCTGTATTTCCAGAACCTAAGTAACAATAATGTTAGTAATTATATATTAACATAAATTAAGCAAATGAATACTAATAATTCAAATTTGATTTCAAACTGTTATTCGCAAGAAAATCTGGAATAATAAAGAAATGAGAATTGAAATAAAAAATTCCAAGCTCCTAAATAATACGGTCAAAAATTCTATTATACAGTCATTTAATGTTAAATCATTTTTGTGAAATTGGAGATACCAATATAAACAACCAACCAATTATAATCTTAGAAAAAGAAAAAATTAACATCGGATTTACTCGCTTATTAACAATAAATATGTGGAAAGAAATATAAATTATATATTGGGAAAAAATATTCAATTCAATTCAATTCAATTTATTGCTAATAAAAGTTTACAAGATAAATGTTTACATGACATTTTGACAACCCAATCGTCTTAAGGGAGATCCCGTCGAGAAGACAAGTAGGCGTTAATTCAATCAGTTTAATCAAAAAATACTATCAAACAATGACAAAAGATAGTAAGAAATTGGATTGTAGAATATAAAAATTTAAAGAAAAAAAATAGAATGAAAGAAGAAAAAAAAAAGTTTTATTTAAAAAGAAAAAAAAGTAAACAGCAATTGGCGTAAAGAAATTGTATCAAAACATTAACTAAAGAAAATAATAATATAAATGTAATTTCGAATAAATTAGTGTAGTATTCTTTGAAGTACTGAAGACCATCGTATTTTACGACTAATTTACAATAAGGACTAAACAGTTACGGAAACCAAAATGTGATCAGAACTAAATAACAGCATCAACATGCTTCTTACATACAAAGACTAAAATTGAACAGTATTCTCAGTTATTTAAATCATAGTGGTTTGGTTTATATTCTACACTATTAATACAGGTTATAACACTAAAAGAGAATTATGTTTGATGTACATCAACATGTTAAAATTTACTTTGATAATATTAGCATAGTTTACTTGATATGAATAAGAAAAAAATTAAGGACGTAAATAAACTTGAGACGTTAAGTTTGAATATATATATATTCGAGTTATTTGACCCCTGATCAGCATTTATCACAAGGTCCCGGGGTCATCTGTTCAGGTAGGGAAGAACGCAATAGCGCATTTTCCAAAGGAAAATACACAAATAAAACAATATGAAACGTATTAAGATTCGTAGTCGTAAGATTTAACATTAAGATAATCAATAAATTAAAGCATACATTATATTTGACATTAAACCTTATTTAGATTTAGTATAATTCATTAAAATATAATTGTAGAAAGAAATTAAGCATATTATAATTTTCTATCGAAAAATTACTTTGTCAAATATTTTTATAATTCTAAATCAAGTTAAATTTAATATTTAGAATACTAATCTCTGTGTGAATGTAAAGTTTAAAGTACAATATCAAATCGTTTGTAATATTTAGAATTCATTTTAAGATTAAATACAATATTGATACCAAATTGTTGTGAGATTGTTTTCCGCTAGATGTCGCATTTATGATATCATTCTTAAGCAAAAATGCAAAACCTTATAACCATAAAGAACAATAATTACTTTTAACTTTCTATAAATAAACCGCTGCCTTTATTTCTGCTACTGCGAACTGTTCTGCACTCTTAAAATATCTTACACAGTACAGTAAACCTCTCAAATCCGGCCCTCGGTAATCCGGCCCCCACGGTAATCCTCATTTTTTTTTTTTTTTTTAATAACTAAATTCGTTTCCCTATTTTGTTTCCCTATCTGTGCGTATTCATTATGAGTGAAAAAAGAATGAAAAACTTTGTCACTATGGAACAGAAGCTTAATGCGTTAACGAGATTGGATGCAGGGGAATCTGCAAAACAAACATCACTTGAGCTTGGTGTCGGAAAAAGCACATTTGTATTATTTTTAATAAACATTTGAGTGCAAATTATGAAAATGGGGTTAAATTAATTAAATCTGGCATTATGTCTTCACAAAAATTGAGCTATTGAGTTATTTTAAGAACCCTCTCGGTAGTCCAACTTTTCTATAATCCAGCCTACGGGGCGCCATATTAGGCCGGATTTGAGAGGTTTTACTGTATTTTAAATAGAGGGCTCCTACGACAAAGGCGTCGACGCTGACCGAGAGACTGCAGATGTGAAGATGCAGGAGTATATTTTCTCACCTTCTCTGCTCTGGCCAGGTCGAACGCCGGGCGTCTGTTCTCAAAGGGTATGGTGACATCGACAATCGTGACCTGTTTGGAGGAGCTGTCGATGATCACCAGATCCGGGTGAACACGTTCTTCGTAGTTGGGAATCGTCTGGTTGACGCGGATCTCAACGGATGGCGATGCTGCGGATAGCGTTGCGCAGCCGGTCGAGAACCCCGTTGTGCCTCTTCGTATTCAATTTTAAGTATAATCCGTCGAAGTTCAATCTCTCATTTCCTAAATTGAATAATTTCTTACATTAGATTGAAACCAATGATAAACTTCATGAGTGTGGAACACATAAAAGTTTTAATTGTAATTTAGGTTATCATTTTATTTCAAAATACCAATTATAAACAAATTTTAAAATAAATATTTGAAATAAAAACTTTTATCACAGAATCCGTTGTCTAATAATTGAATCGCAAATATGAAAAAGGTACTAAGTCATAGAAATACCAAACTGAGAAAACAAAAAAACCTTCCACATTCGAAACTAGAGCCAGCAATTAAAAATCCATTGGTGTGGTGTGAAACGACTGTGAAGCCGACCCATGACTGTCATTTGTTTATTTATAGGTCAGTATGCAAATGTACAAAGACATAATTAAAAATTTCGACTTAGTATCTTTTTCCATGTTTTGCAATTACACTGTCGCATTTTGCAGTTAAAATAAAATGTTTTATTTTAATTTTTTTTTAGTACAAACTTAATCATATAAGTTATATAGATATGTTATATGTAGTATCATATGGCAATGTAACACTAGTGCAAAATAATGAAAAAATGTAAAGCAGTATTCAAGTTTTTGACCTCCTGAGACTACTTGAAAAGCCTGATTTAGTTCCTATTTAAATGATGCATGGGGTGAACACAATTGAACCCATTTTCAGTCCTAACTCAAAATGTACAAAAAGTTGACTTAGTATGAGTTTTCACATTTGTGATTCAATTGAGATGTTGTACCAATGTGGTTGCGAGATTTCTCGCTAGATGTCGCATTAACAAGAACGTAATTTATTTTTAATGAAAAAGGTAAAATAATTAGAAGTGAATAGAAAAATAACTGTTTTATAGCTTTCTATAAATAAATTACAGTTGATGTAATGTTCTAATCCTAAGAAATATCTTACAGTTTGTTTCAGTTTGTTCATAAAAATATGGCCCATAAGTGTTTTTGGACTTTTATCTGTATTGGCCTAAAATTACTAAAATCTAATCAGATGTTGGTAATAAGCCTAAACTTGTAAATGTGAAGTTTAAAATATCACAGTTAATTATTTTTAGAGTTATTGTGCCTAAAAGATTCTCAATATAGGCTACAATGCATATACAATAACTGAAAAAAAAAAAAAAAAGCCTGAATTTGTCCTAGTAAGTGAATAACATGAATTCTCACTAAAATTAAGACATGGATATTTTGTTTTATTTTTAATGTCTTATAATATTAATTTTTAGAAATCTTAGCAAAAAAAAAAACCAAAAAAATAACAACAAAACAAAAAAAAAAATAAGCATACATGTGCTTGTCTTTTCCATGAATTTTCTTTATTATACTAATAAATAAATTAATTAATTAACTTTTATTAAATTCCTTGGAAAACTAAAGAATTTAAAAGGATGAGGAAACTTTGGCACGCAGTTCATTTACGCTCTCGAGACAATTAAGACTGTCAGATTCACACCAAAAATCAAAAATAACAAAATTCAGTTAACATACTTTTTCTTACTACTTTTCAATAAGTAGCATATTTTTATTGATGGACAATATATTTCGATAGTTATATCGAAACCTTTCGGTATAACTATCGAAATATATTGCCTATTAAATGTATTTTTTAATTTTTTCTAAGAATTCAATTCTATTAATATGGCAGTTTATAATTATAGCAGAGGCATAGAACTGAAAACTGAAAGCATTTGAAATAAGGAAATATTATTGACCGATTGTTGCCTTAAAGTTAAATCCTTCTTTCCTATATTCAAATATTTAAGCGTTTTCAGAGGGAAGAAGCTTCCAGAACCAAAAGTCTTTGTACATGTGAAAAACAATAAATCAGAGAAAGAGGGAGAGAAACAATACACCAAATTTCTAGGATTTTGTTATAATTTTATTACATTTTCTATTCTAATCTAATTAAATTTTAATCCGATTTCCTCATGTGCAATTTTGTTTTTAATAATAGTTGCTTGGAACTTATCTTTCCCCATATTGTCCAGTGCTCATTTCAGCGGAAAGGGAATTTTACATTTTTTTCGCCGTCAACTGATTTAAAGATAGGATTCTATTGAGGCTGCATGAGAGCCAACAGAAAGTCTGACAGTTATTTTGGCGGAGGAAATCACAGAAAGGAGAACTATCTAAATGCACAGGGATACGTGCCGGATATCTACAACCTGTTGTTTTGCCCTTCTTATCACGCATGGCATGAGCAATTTTCCAACAGGATAATGCATGTCAACTATACACTATACAGTATTGCCTCCAAGCAATTCAAACCGTTCCATGGCTAGCCAGATCCACAAACTGTCCCCATCCGAGCATGGTTACGATATGCCAGGACGTCACCTCCTCCATCTTCGTATACCCGGCATTTGAAGAAGCAGTTGCAGAAAGCTTGGCGTGATCTGCCACAAGACAACATACCGTATATCAAAGACGGCTCAACACAGTACAAATATGGTTTATTGTTCAATAACAAGTTGTTTTTTCTCTGTGAAATTTGGGATCAATTCCAATTCTCCTCAATGGCATTCAAAGTTTCATCCAAATTGGATTCTTCCTTCATGGAATTTCAATATTTTTGTCACAAAGCGTTTTTACATCCAAAAGCTTCATTTGCAGGCTATGAATCTTAATGTTTCTAGGTTGAAAAAGTCAAAGACAAATTTCTTATTTTTTCTGAAACATAATTCATTTGATTAATTAAAAAAAAATGACCAATGATAAAATAGAAAATAGTTTAAGAAAAAAACTTGTTAATATTGAAATTGAGAAAAATATTAGGCCTCAAGAATTCTCATTATAACTTATGTTCAATATTAAGTGATACAATTTTTTTGAATACGTGCTTAATTTAAAAGTTGGACAAGAGGATCCCATCAAAAAAAAAATAGAAAAAGACAGTTCTAAGATAAATGAAAAACCTTCCATTTTATTGCTGTAGTTCAAAAAAATTAATAGCTATAGTTTTCTTTGTTTTTTCGCTTTATTTTTTCATTTTCAACTTATTCATTTCCCCCCCCCCCCTTATTATTGCATAAAAATTAAGATGACAATATGTATATATAAAAAAAAAAAATCATCATCCCATTTTGATATTATAGGTCTGCATTTTATCTATATACAGTATACAAAAGAAAAATTGATTTTTTTCTGGTCCTATCTCCTCACCAAACCATAAGACACAGAAATACAAATAAGGTGGCAAATGTTAGGCATAGTATTCAGTATGTTCACATTTTCATTTTTATCTACGTGAGTCAACAGGACGTTCCAAGACATTCCTGGTCTCCGAGACGGTCTCCGAGATGTTCACATTTTCCTTGTTAACTAAATGGGTTACGTGACTTACGATCAAACATGAGGTCTCCGAGAAGCGCTCGCGGGTTGTGAGAAAGCGGTGGTGGATGGTGAGAAAATGATCTCAGAATCCACTTTTATCGGGTTCCTATGTATAATTTGTAAGAACAATTTAAGTAATTGGAATATTACAACGTATAGATATATCCAGTTGAGTTTCAGAGTATGTATAATCTTAAAGTAAGGTCGTAGTAAGGAGAGAGAATTAAATGGAATGTTAGTTTTTTTCTTTTTCAAACAAGAAACAAATACGTGTTTGATGATTAACAATTTAATGTCGTGTACTTAACACATTACAATTGCTTCTTTAAGCTTCTAACTTGAATTATCACAGGCACAAAATTGACTTTGTCTATTTACTTCCAAACACTATTTGCATTTAGAGTTACTGAAATTTATAAAAGTTCATAAACTTAAATTCCCAATGTTCATTGTAAGAATCTTCATGTGAGTGACTTCATTTGTGTCAATTAAATGTGTTAACTAATGCTCTGTAGAAATACTGTCTTATGCTAGAATATGTCGAGTGTATCCTTCACCTCGGAATTCAATCAGATGTGTCAGTTTTGTGATAAAACAAAAGTCATACTCACGCAACTTGCTTCTTTCGGTAACTAAGTCTCCTTAGTAGTATACATTAAACGTCAGAGGTTAAATACTCGTAGCACTTTATCACATATATGAAAATAGAACTTTGATCAATATGGCGGCTTGCCGTTTACTTTAGCATGTTAACCCTAGTATATCGTTACTATGGAAATTACGCAACTTTACAAAACATTTCCACATTTAAGCTGATTTCCCATCACAGCTATCAGCCAATATTTCTTAACACTGATTTAGGTTTTCGGTGGACTGTTTACTTGACAACGTTCATCGGAAGCGAACTTAGCTTTTTCTCCAAAGAACCAATTTTTTTCAACTAACAATCGCCATAACCCAACAATCACATCCAAAAAGTCTTTCACGAAATGCACATACTACATGTACGCACACTTTCTTTGTTGTACTGTTATCTCTTTCGATTGTTGTGGTTGTTGCCATGGTTTCATCGTTTGTGTCTCTGCAGAAGTGTTAAAGATTCGAAGGTGAGTAGTCCATATTTAATTTCATCTTAATTCTCTAGCTTAGAATTTGGTCCAAACTACAAATATCAACTTTGCTCTGACATACGGTAATGTCTTTTCTATTGTACTAATTATATATTCTGGTTATGTGGGATTTTTTTTTAATATTGAAAAATAAGCCTTTTCGCGGGTTGTGAAAAAGCGGTTCCAGAATCCACTTTTTACCGGGTTCCTAGATATAATTAAATGATAAACTAAATTCAAACACGACACTAGAACAATTCTTATTTTATTAATGCACTTTAACATCAAAGGAAAACAGTCAGTTCCATTTTGGAATGAAATTTCTCAATATTTTCAAAACTGAGTTTAACCCTTCTGCTCTATTCCATTTGGAATCGCTAAATTCTATTTTTTTATTACTCCATCCTTAATGCCGAAACGTGTACCGTTAAGTAGTACTTTTAAAAATATTCATTTTGAACCCCATATTAATATTTTTAAATAAAAAATTAGAAATATTACAGATTTTTGAAATTTTAGTGAAATTTTAATTTTTTTTTAATTTTACACTTTTGAGCATCTTTTTGGTTCTCTTAATATCGTCTTGTTAAGAGAACAAAAACCATATGTAAATTATAAAATTTCAACCGTCGGATCAAAAGTTACAGAATTTTTCATTTTCTGTTTGAAAGTTGGAACTTAGAATTTTCAAAATCCGTCCTTTAAGTTCCCATCGTAACAACGTACGAAACTTATATATTTACGTAGCTGACTAATTTATCGATATAATGAATGGTTGAAAGACATTAGTACGCCGAATAGTTAACGAGATAACGTATTTTTTAAACGTAAATCGCCTTTTTTCCGCATGCTGTATAATGATAATTATTAACGTTATAATGATTTAAAAATAGAATTTAACAACATTTCATTAATACTTTTAATATTTAATGTAATAATTATTCATTTTAAGCTCTATGTTAATTCAGGGCAGAAAGGGTTAAGAAAAGTTTGTCAAATCTCTGCAAAATAAAGTAATTTCCCGACTTCCCCTCACTCTTTACAAATAATCAAATACGATTTTTACTATCAAAATTAGATGAAAATTCATACACTGTTATTTTCCTCAATTTCTTTGTTCCTATCGCTTGACCTCTAACTAAGCCTTTCGTTCCATAATCGTTCTCTTTTAAATTCTCATATTTTAATGTATCTTCTCAAATTTAATGAACAACATGTGATTCTTATTATTAATTATTAGCTAAATTAGGGTTATTAGTAAACTAATGAAGGCCCGTTTATTGTTTTTTGGATTCTTACTTTGGTTGCTTCATTTTTGAAACAAGATAGGCCTATACTAATTTACGTAATCTATTATTAAATTATTATTATTAATTATTATTAAATTTTTTAATAATAATGCAGTTTCTTTTAAAAATGAATTCTTTTATTTTACATTTACAAACTCAGGTTTCTTTTGGGACAATTTAGAGTATATAAACAAATATATCATCTTCATTATTATTATTATAGATATATCGGACAATATAAAAATAATACATTTTGGTCAATCAAATATGTGTTCTGTTACTCAAGACGTAGTTTTTAAAGGAATATAATATAGTTTAAGCGAATCTATAAAGGAACTACGATAAGTTATATCTTACAAATACTTAAAATTTTTGAAAGTGTTCAGTTCAATTCAATCACCCTTCTTCTACTGAATAACGTATTATAATATGATATTTTAAACATTTTCTTTTTGAAGAAATTAAAGTATATAAAAAAAAAAATATAACTTTATAAAAGCTAAAAAAAAAATAGTTATATGAATGTATTTTGAATGAATGTATTTGGAATGAATATGTTTTGTATATTTGCTTAAAATTAAAAAGAGCAAAGTTAATTAATATTGCGTTTTATTAATACGCAATATCCAATTAATTTAACATTAATATCAGATGCCGCTTGTGAAATAAAGAAGTAAAGATAACTTAGTAGCCTATTATCCTTACTAAAGAGAAGTATGGTCTTTGAATTGGAGTTATATAAATTCCAAGGTTCTGTTCTATTTACAAAAGAAAACTTTGTAAAATCTACTATTTATACAACAGACAGTGTCTTAATAGAAACGATATACCATTACATTAATCAAGTTTTAATTGGATTGCATGCATTAGTTTAATCTTAAGATCTTGTTTCGGAAACAAAGTAGTCTGGTCCAACCACGATTTTTTTTTTTTAAAAAAAAAAAAAAAAAAAAAAAAGCTGTTATTAAAAGATTTGTAAAAAAGAAACAATAAAAAATCATCATCTTTGAACTTGAAAGAATTAGGCCTTAAAGACCTGTTCTGTAGAATCAATGGATGGTTTTGATCTTTCCAATGTTTCTAGGTCGTCTTACATCTCTACAGATTGAGAATTCAGATTTATTTGAGGAAGACGACCTCTGTCCATTCTTACCATGTGATGAAGTTATTTTTTTTTTTTTTTTGCTTATATACTTTAACATTGTCCATTACCTTCATTTCCTTACATCCAATCTTTTGCAATGTCAAGCTAAGGTTTCAAAATAAATGAACAACAATGTTGTTGTTGTTTAATTCATGTTGGAGTCTCTCAAGATAGTTTCATAAACCTCCAATAACGAGAAAAACAACAGAAATGAGATGCAATGTTAAACTACTATAGGAAAACAGAACTATTACTTATTCTTCAAAGTATGCAACATGTAAGCAGCTGAGGAGATAAAACTCCTAGATCATCAGTGCAAGGATGAAGTTAAGGTTAAAAGGCTAGTCCGATGATCGCTCGCATTTAATCCCCGACTAATAAACTCTGTATCCATTCTTCAGAGAGATTAACATTTTAAAGCAAGAATTAAATGAAACTAATGACACAATAGGCAAGGCTGACCATTTTCATCATTCCATACATTATTAATTAATATTTTTAATACTGTTAATTATTCTGATGTATCAATATATGATAATCGGTGCGTTAAATATTTTTTTTTTCAATGTTCATAGCCTTTAAGGCTGTCGGTGACACTACACTTCCTTAGTGTGCCTACCACTAATTTTGCATAAGTTTTACGTTAAGTTTAGGTTTTAACCCTTTAAGCATGGGTATTTCCAGAGTCTTTTCTCCCGGGACGCAAAAAAAAAAAAAAAAGAGGAAAAATAAACAATTTTTCAAATTTCTCAAATGTAGCTTATATATCACACCCGCCCTCTCTCTCCAGTTTGTTGTGTCAATGAGCCACACCCGGCGTCTAGAGCTCAACCTATAAGCCACAAGAGGTTACAAGAATGTTGAATGTAAGAATGTTCGTTACATTTATCAGTGGCAGAGGATGCAGACTATGGAGGTTTACCATTGGCTTCCGAAGGGTCATAAACAGTTGGAAAGGGCGGGAGACAGAATTCAATGAAGTGATTCCTAGCCTTCAAACGGATACGTAAGAAATGAAGGAAATCTCCTTATTTCTTAATGAACTATTTTTCATTATTAGTTGAAGTTTTAAAATGGCTTCCAATTCAGTTATCTTTCAATTAAGATGATTTTGAAATTCAGTCAGATTATCCAATCATTAGAATATAAATAATGCGTTAGTCATCTGCTAATCCTAGCACTTGTATATATAGTATTGAAATACTATATAGTGTTTCCTAAAGAGAGACAGAGGCTGACTTCATTTATCCTAAAAACTTTACTCCGCATATCCACAGTTATATTGAACTTTAATGCTTTAATTATAGCTTTATCTAATTATAATTTGCTATTATAAGTATTAAGGAGAAAAAAAAATGTTTGCGCTCTCGGAGGGGTTTTGCATATCCGACTAAAAAAAAAAAAGTCAGGAAAAAAAATTTCTCATTTCTACCGATTGCTGATTATTGGTAAACTGTAATATCCCATTGCTCCAGCCCAAAGATAAAAAAAAACAAAACAAAAAAAAATAGAAAATAAAATAAATTAAAAACAAAACAAAAACAAACAAACAAACAAACAAAGGATTCCTTTAGATGATTCCTTAAATTACAATTACCTCGATTATTCTAACTAAATAACTCAAATTTTATTCACTGCTTTATAGAACTTTGAAATTTTCAGAGGAAAATACACGAAAAATAGAAACAACTCGAGGACATTTCGAAGTTCCCTTATTTTTTTTATTGTTTTCTCTTTTAATGATTTAATATTCATGCATATCATCATTTACTATTTTCATCTCAACTGAATCTAATGCATTCCAAAATTTCTTATTTTTATAAGAAACTTATAGTTGGCAAGGCAACTTTCGAATATCTAGAGTTTAATACCTATGTCGTATTTGGCTTCTGGTCCTTTATGATTGGATGAATTTTCTGTTTACCAATTTCATATTCAATGTGTAGCCTAAAACTAACAATAAATTTTCAGTTACATAGCTGTTGAGTTATTTAGATCGTGAATGAATCATTATTTATACTTAAGGAATAAAAAAGAAAAAATGGAAGAATGCTTTCTTCCGCGATGCTTTAATTATCAGCAAAACGATGTTTTAATTATCTATTGGATTTCTGTAGCTCCTATACAAAACCAAAATTTCCCCAAAGAACTTGAAACCTACTTTCCTTAAAATAAAATAGTACAATACCGATTAATTATAAATATACCGTCTCAGCTTTTTTTTTTTTTTTTTCATTTTAATTTTTAAAGATACTAGTCGGCTACCCGTCGCTTCGCTCCGGAAGCCTCGCATATGTAACTGAAAACAACTTTTTATTACACACACATCAAGTAAACTAAACCTAAAATTTTTTAAAAGTTTTTTTTAAATTTAATTTTTGATGTCTATATTCTGTCAATCCACGACTGCTTTTAGAACCAGCGTGTGAATCATATATCTGATATATTTTTATTTTTTATAGAGATTAGAAGTCTAACTTCATGTTCGATTCCCGTAGCGAACATGTAGAAATTATTTCTATTTTCACAAATTACAGCAATTGCACCAGACAGAAATAAAAGATTTTAGTAATATAGATATACTTTTCAGTGGTTTTTGAGTAACAAATAGTTATTTTTCAGTATTCTATCTAATAGAAATAGTGCTTCTTTCTTTCTTGAATCTTTTTTTAATTATAATTGATACCTTTCAGTGGTTTTTGAGTTACAAATAGTGATTGTTTTTGAGGTACAAATAGTGATTTTTCAGTATTCTATCTAATAGAAATAGTGCTTCTTTCATTCTTGATTCTTTTTTTTATTCAAACATCTCCCGTGTATACGTGCTGGTTTTTCAATATCACATAGAATTTGGTTAAGTAAGAATATTATATTTAAAATATTCCAACATTTCCGCAATTATAGTTCTAATTGTCATTTTCTAATTAAAAATAAACAGACGGTCGGAAATAAATAAAAAATCTTGAGATTCAAAAAAAAAAAAGGTTGAATTCATTCATTATTGAGTGAGGGAAGGGGAAGGACACAAGTCAAAAAACAATATAAAGTGAGTAGTAGTCGCCTTGGCCTAATGGATAAGACGTCTGACTTCGGATCAGTAGGTTGTAGGTTCGATTCCTGTCGCGAACGTTTCATCGTAAAAATTATTTCTATTTTCCATTCGCTCAGGAAATTGCGCCGGACAGACAGACAAGAGAAATAAAAGATTTCAGTAATATAGATTGCTTCAGAGAAAAATTTAAAAGATCTATTCATTTATTGAATTATGAATTCATCTATTCATAAAAGATCTACGAATACGTCAAAAACATCCGCTCAATATTTCAAAAGCTATTAAGTGGAATGTAATAAGCACAAAGGACATCGCAATTACCTTCAAGTAATAGCTCCTTTTCATCAAAAAAAAAAAAAAGTCAATGATTTAAGTCCTTCAAATATATTGAATCAGAAATTAACATAAGTTACAAATTTATCACACGAAATTATTAAAACTATTATGTTAGTTATTAAAACTATTACCGAATTAAAAACAAACTAAAATTATTGTTATTATTAAATATTAAAAGGAGTGCATAGGAATTTTAAATAAACATTTTGTTTTTACAGAAAAGTTGACGTAATTTCAATTTTTAAATAACAATGATTGTTTTTATAAATTCTAGAAGAGTAACTTATTAAGTGTTATTCATTCTAAAATTAAATGTAGAAAGAACACAAACCAATACAAATTGAATAACTTCCTTATTTTATTATACAAGTAAGCTATTAATTAAAATAAATATTTTATTTCCTTTAAGTTGTATAATTCCACATTTACTTTGATATTTTCATTGATTATCCCTCCTAAAAGGACTTTCACCCTAAAATAAACTATAGGCTTACGATTTTATCGGAATTTAAATACCACTTTTGAGTGGAAAAAAAGAAAAATTCTTGTAAACACAGACCGAAGCCATAAAACAGAGGGGAAAGTTTTAATAATGGGTAGGGAAGGGTTGTAGTACATCGGAGAAAGCAGTGGCGAAGGGGAAAGACGGGGTGTGAGACTGAGGTGGCTCCAGCAAAAAGGAAGCAAAGACAGGCCTGACTTCTTCCTCCTCTTGAGATCAGATGCCGGCGACCTCCTCCCAATACTCCGATCCCTGACCCTCGAAAGAGAGAGGAAAAAAATGCCTATCCCAATCACCACCTTTCATCGGAGCCCGTTATAAAGGCGTGTGCTGCACCACGAAAAGGTTTAGTCCCATCTCGTTCCGTGAAGGTATCAGTCATTCGAGATGATCAAGATACAGGTAGGAACCACTCTTTACTAGGAACAGTTCCTCTTCAGGAACTCTTTCATGAAGGCAGAAACAAAATATAGATTTGATTTTAGCCTTATAATACAGTAGAGTGAATTTAAAGATTCTAATATTGATTTCGATATAATGGATCATCAGAATAAGTGACCTACTGACCAGTAAAAAAAATAATTATAATAATAATCACACGTATTTCAATATTCTAATTATTGGATCTTTAATACTTTTTAGATATCGATTAGACTAAACCTTATAATTACATTTAAAAGAAGAAATTAATTTTTACGACTCATCTTACAAATATCTAATTTTTTTAATAAAAGATTATAAAAATTTAAAAAATCTTTTTTTTTCTTAATTTTTATCTCAAGTCTACAACAGTCCTAATACAATATGTATTTATTAACATTTATATAATATTTTTATTTTAACAGTAACATTATTATTATTTAACATTTTTGTTCATAATATTGTTGAAAAAGAAAGGCGAAATTTGCGTTTTCATCTTTAATTCTATTTTAGTTTTTTTTTTTTTTATTATTTTCATTTCTTGTTAACTTTAAGCATATCTCTATTTGTAGCTTAAAGAAATACGGCTTTTGAGGCTGTAAATTGTCTGTAAACTGACAAAGGACCTATTAAAAACAAAACAAAAAAACCCACAC
>JAFIDM010009631.1:269140474-269154971 GCA_023159025.1 Thereuonema tuberculata | reverse complement strand
TATATATATATATATATATATATATATATATATATATATACAAATCTAACACATTTCTAGAAAATAGCCAAGTTTAACTACTGTATATCGTACGTACTGTATTGTATGCCACACAATAGACCTGTCATTACACACTCAGTCTCAAATGCAACAAAATAACTTATAGATAAAACTATCCCTAAATAGATAAACATAGATAAAAAGCATTCTGAAAAAAAATCAGAAAGTATTTATAATTCTCCGAAGAAATCAAAGAAATGTGGCATCAGAATAAAATACAAATAATACCTATTATTATTTCATCAACTGGTGTGCATACCATTCACATTACATAAAAGCTTAAATAAAACATTTATTTAAAGTTACAAAGGACATATATCAGTAATACTTACTCAATAAATAGACGCTTTCTTAATAGCATCTAACAGTATAATAATTCATGTTTAGCATGATTTATTATGCTTCATATGTTAAAAACAGGACATTTATTCAGAGAAGATAATAATAATAATAATAATACTTGCACAAATTAAAGAAGAAGTCGCTGAATCCAACCACAGGACACCAAACCACACCCCACCAGAAGACACCATTATGGAAAACACAGAAACAATCTCTACCCCTCAGTACACATGCCCCAACAATACAACTAATGAAATATTACGTGCAGCTCATGATCATTTCTACACTGCACTCGCACAATACACAGGCACAGACCCCACACTCAGGCCGCCACTCCCCAAAGTACACACATCAAAACAACTCGCCACAGTCATAAACCATCTCAACACACACACTATCTCACAACACCTTGACAACATCCAAACATTAGAAGACATACATACAACACTCTACTGTGCCGCACAGGGAACCATTCGGGCACTTGGAATCAAACAACACAACATACCTCCCACTGCACAGACACAAGAATACATCCCCCCTTGGAGACGTCGCCTTGAGGGCCGCATCAGCGACCTTAGAGGAGACATAGCCAGGCTCACACAATACTGTGCAGGAGACAAAACAAAGAAACTTATGTCCCAGGTTAGAAAGATATTCAAGCACATAAATACTCGACCTTTACATTCAAATCATCATAACCAGGTTCAGGAACATCTCGACACACTAAAACAAAAACTCAGTGCACTTGCAAAAAGATTACAAAGATACAAACAGTGCACTCTGCGCAAACAACAGAACAACACTTTCCAATACAATGAGAAAAAATTCTACAGATCCCTTACATCTTCCTCTACTACAACTAACACAAACACTCCCAACAGCGAGGCTTTACATGAATACTGGTCGTCTCTATGGTCAAACCCTATCCCCCACAATGATAAAGCACCATGGATCACAGAGGAACAGCAACTCATTGAACACTTACCCTGCATGTCCTTCCATGAGATTACTCTCGCAGACATACAGACAGCACTAAAACATGCACACAACTGGAAGGCTCCTGGTGCAGACGGAGTCCAGAACTTCTGGATCAAGAGGTTCACGTCCCTGCATGGAAAACTAGCGCTTACACTCACTGACATAATCCAACACCCAGAACATATGCCTCGTTTCCTCACACAGGGTGTCACATACCTACAGAGCAAGAACACTGAAACAGCGCAACCTGCAAACTACCGCCCAATCACTTGCCTCACACTTTACAAACTCCTCACCTCCTGCCTCGCAGACAAGATCTATACACACATCGAGACATATAACATTCTTTCCGAACAGCAGAAGGGCTGTCGCAGGAATTCCCAGGGTTGTAAGGAGCAACTCCTTATTGACTCTGTAATCCTGCGCCAGGCACGCGCCAAGAATAGGAGCTTACATATCGCATACATCGATTACAAGAAGGCATTTGATTCTGTCCCTCATTCCTGGCTCCTACACACTCTTCATATCTACAAAATACACCCCAAGATCACGGCATTCTTAGCTGCCACGATGAAGAGTTGGAACACAACATTACACCTACGCACCTCTAACACCTCCATCACTACAGATCCCATTCCCATAAGGAGAGGTATTTTCCAGGGAGACTCCTTGAGTCCTCTTTGGTTCTGCCTCGCCTTGAATCCACTGAGCCATATACTAGATAACACAAAACACGGTTATGGCTTACCACAGGCACTGTGACACCATATAAAATCACACACTTACTCTACATGGATGACATTAAACTCTATGCCACAAACAATGCACAACTTACTAATTTACTACAAGCCACCACACAGTTCACCAAAGACATTGGGATGGAATTTGGAATTGACAAATGCCGCAAGTTATACATAATACGTGGGAAGACTTCGAATTTGGAGGGTTTTGAACTGGACCATGGTTTGGCCATCCAATCCATGGAACAGGGAGAGACCTACAAGTACCTGGGCTTCCAGCAAGCGCGCGTCATTGACAACGCAAACATCAAAAATGCACTGAAGAACACATACCTTGCTCGAGTTCACAAAATCCTCAAAACACAACCCAACGCCAGAAATAAAATTAAAGCTATCAACACTTTTGCCGTTCCCACACTAACATATTCGTTCGGCATAATTCCATGGAGAAACACCGAACTCGAAAGCACTACAACGCGCAACACGCACTACATTCACGAAACACAACATGCACCACCCCAAGTCCGCTACGGAAAGAATGACTCTTCCCCGCAAGGAGGGAGGCCGAGGACTCATCAACCTCATCACCCTACACGAAAAACAAGTACATACACTTAGGGAACATTTCCACCAAAGAGCAGAAGACTCCTCACTTCACTCTGCCATTGTCAAGGCTGACACACACCTCACACCCCTGAACCTCGAAAACTCTTCTCCAACACTCACCACCCCTGACACCCACACTCAGCAGCTACGTGAATCATGGGCTCGTAAGGAACTCCATGGCAGACATCGTCACGAACTCAGCCAGCCTCATGTCGACATGGAAGCGTCGAACAGATGGCTGACGAGTGGTGAGCTGTTTGGGGAGACCGAAGGGTTCATGATCGCAATACAGGACCAAGTCATCTCCACACGCAACTACAAGAAACACATTCTACACGATGCAAACACACATGACGACAAATGCAGGAAATGCCACACTACGCATGAGACGATACATACCACAAGTACATACCACAAAGCGTATTAGAGTCACCCTCATATAAACTATACTGGGACCGCCCCATTCACACCGACAAAACCATTCATCACAACAGACCAGACATCACACTTGTTGATAAGGTCAACAAACAGACCTACCTAATTGATATTGCAGTGCCTATCAGCAAGAACATGCAGAAAACTCACGCAGACAAGATCAGTAAATACACTGATCTAGCACACGAGCTCTAGAAGCAGTGGAGGCAGGATCGAGTACGTGTTGTACCCATCGTTCTGTCTGCCACTGGTCTGGTGCCTCACAGATTGCACCACAGTCTCAGCACACTAGGACTTCACAAAAACACTTATGCACAACTGCAGAAGGCTGTGGTACTCAACACTACACGCATAGTTAGGAAATTTATGGACACAACCACACATCCCTAATCATTCTCGCACACGTCTTTACACTTGGCAGTATGTGCTTTGGTCCTTGACCCGCCATATTGTTTTTGCTGGGGAAACCCAAGGTTTGAAACATACAAACATAATAATAATAATAATTTTCTACGTTCATACACTGTGGCAATAAACATAAAGGGTCTTAGTATTTCAACAGTTTCCAATTCACATCGTTAAAGTAAAAATGTAATTATAGAAGTATATATATAGGATTACATATATGTAACATATAATTAATGTAATTGTACATATTGTAATGTAATTATAGAAAATGAAGGATAGAATCCTGCTCTAAGATGGTTAGAATGCACTAAAAAGACACAAGAAAAACTAATCATCATTAATGTAGATGTTAAGTACAGTCGGACCTCTATTTAACGAACCTCTATTTTGCGATCTTTTCTTTGAAACCAAGAACATTTTGCTAATTTCTTCGTAAAATAACCTCCAAATAGCGAAGTGCATTTTCTATTTAACGAACTTTTTCGTGGTATCTCCTTGAAATGTGTTTATTATTAATATTCCCTTAGAGGAAATGAAAGAAATGTGGATACAGCTGAGGAAAAAAGAAGAAATTAACGATGATATGCTGATTGATGATTATCTTTCACTTGATTTTGAAGTTGAGACCTCGGAAACACTAACTGAATCGGATATTTTGGACAGTGTGAAAATAAAAACAATACATCTATGAATTGCGAGGAAGATGAAGATGATCATGATGCAGAAATCAAAAAAACCTTGTATGATAAAATGCTAAAATCATTTGAAACAATCCGACGCGACGCGGATTACAATTTGAAGAAAATACTGAAGGGGTTTTTAGTGCATTGCAAAGATGCGAGACATACTGTACGCGAAAACACTTTTTCAAAAAAAAAAAAATTAGACAAAATTAACAGACTTTATTAGTAAAATTTAAGTACGCACGTGGTAATGTATGCTTAATATCATTAAAATTAGTACTTTATTAATAATATTTATTGTTTATGTATTTTAAATCTGTTTTATGTAGTTCAAAGTAATTTTAAAAGGTGAATCTCTATTTAACGAATTTTCCAAATAATGAACTATTTTTGGGGATTTAGCGACTTCGTTAAATAGAGGTCCGACTGTATAAGGTTGTGACAAAACTCCTAAAGTCATTAATCCTATAATTAGATGGCCGCCAAGTCTCTTCCTTCCGGAAGCCTCGTTGATGTAACGTGATTACAATTAATGAATGGAAACCAACATTCTTTTCATTAATTTCTTTTTGTAATTTCAAGCCAAAAATTGAAAAAGAAAAAGAAAAAAAAATATTTCCTTTTATAAGTACAGTAGAACCTTATTGTAACGGACTAATAGGGGCTGAAGGTTGTCCGTTTTAATGAAAGTTTGGCTTATAACAAATAATTCTTGTAGGGGTGTAATGCAGAAGGGTGTACATCAATGAAAGTACAATAGTTAGCTATAAAAAGTGTTGATTAAAAATAATAATAAAAAACAGCTTTCAACATAGTAGGCTGAACTGAAAAAGATGTGTACGTATACACTGCATTAATCTTTAGAACAAGAAGGTCCAGGTTCATGTTGAATGCTGACATTCATTGGTTTGAAAAAAATAATTTACTTTCTGCTGGGTTTGTTTGCTTCTTATTTCTTCAGTTAATAACTGACGGAGGTGTTCATAATATGCAAACACATTTTCAAACACATATGGTTGGAAATGTAAAACTCGTCAGATAGAAATAAGCATCCTTTCTTCTTCTTTCATCGACTTTGGCCAACTGTGGACCACGGACTAGCCCTACCTGACAACGTCAGGGTGAGGTTAGGAAATCCCAGATAAGCATCCTTTATTATTATTATTATTACAATTTTTTTTAAAACTGTCCGTTATAAGTGACATCCGTTATAGTAGGGTCCGTTATAATGAGGTTCTACTGTATCCTATTTTAGAAGAAACTATTAAACAAAATAAATTTAAATGTTCTGATCCAGAGGATCATTTTTATTTTTGGTAGCCAACTACAGAATTTATTTATTGTTAAATAAATTTCATCTATTAATAGGTGATATCATTATCAACTCCAAGCAAACATAGATAAGCTTCGGTAAGAAAATGAGATATAATATCGTCTCTTAATTAGGAATTCGAATAAAACTCCATAATTTTTATCGAAATTTTATTTTATCGCGTTAAGAGATGAGCTTCGAAAATTTTTTAACTGAAGTCCCTGGAATTTAAAAGTTTTGTTTTTAAAGCTTCTTATTTCAACATGAATGCGTTTCAGGAGAAAAAGGGAATTTGGTTTTGAGAGAAGGAATAGATAAACAACCAAAGCCGCCCAGAGACTTTTGGTGGCCCGGGCAACGTTTGGATTTGTAGAATGGAAAGATCAGAATGAATCATCAATGTATCTACATATGTAGTGTACGTTTTTGATACACTGTTAAAAGAAAAGGCTTGATATTCTATGAACGCCTTAACGCACTCTGCCAGTATTGCGGATGATGTTAGTCCCATGAAGGCACCTGAATTTTGGATGTAAATTTTGGATATATATTATCCTTTTATTAACATACGACGCTCAAAAACAAGACCACAAAGCAAGCAGACGATAGCTTCTGACAAAACAGCACCAGAAGGAGTTCTCGACAACGTTTCCGGAGAATGAAGGCAAGGACGAATCACGATGGAAATCTTTTACCACTTGACAAGGGTTCTTAAATGTATGAGGATTCGAAACGGTTGACAGTTTTAATGTGTTTTTATATATTTTTTAAACTGTAAATACTGCAAGGTTGGTTGGCCATATCCATCTGATTTTTAAATTGCACGTAAAAACTTTTTAATAATTAATAATGGTATATTGTTGGTTACAAATCTTCGAAAAAGTACCGATAAATATTATGAAGGAGGCAGTAAAGCCAAACCACACTATGACCTTCAGTGGATGCAACGGCATCCGCTCAATAGCATGAGGGTTCTCAGTAGCCCAAATCCGACAGTTGTGTGTTTTGACAGTGCCACTTTGATAAAAATCCGCCTCATTACTCCATAGATGTTCCAAGGCCACGTATCGTCCACTTCCATCCGAGCTAGGAACAGGTGAGAGAAATGCAGGTGCGTTTCCGCATCCCCTTGAACCAGTTGTTTACTTGGCTAATCTTGTAAGGGTAAAACTTCAGCACTTTGCGCATGCATTTCCTTACAGTTGAATACGGCATATCCAGTTGCCTGGATACTGCCCGAGCACTGCTAGATCCGTGTATAGCATTCGCTTCCACTATGGACGTTGCACAGTTTCAACTTCGTCATTTGATACCGGTTTGCGTCCACGTTCTGGTTGCACTTGTAGAGATCCGGTATTTTCAAAACGTGCGATCATGTTTCGCAAATTTGTATTAGTCATGGGACCTTTCTATAGGCCCTTCGTTGTTCAGAATAACCGTAGTGCAATGGGCGCAGTACTGTTGGTTTGGTAATAAAACTTTACGAGCAACGCACAATCAGATAAACACAGCATTGCGTGTAGTGACGTTCATAGCACCGTCAAGCAGGTCGATCTGACCGATGCCACTTCATGTTGAGGCTTAAATCCGCGTATCTGATGACGTCTGTTGTCTGCCAGTGTACAGCGCCAGTTTCCCCCCTGGTGGCGACATTCGGAACTAAAAAATTTTTTTTCTGCGAAATCGTAATCCCATACCTGACACCAAATTTGACCTTTTTTGGCCCAACAGTATTTTGCTTATCGCGCTCCAAACACCTCCTGTTTACTTATGACCACCCGGTATATAATGTAATAAGTATAGATATACCGTATATGCTCCAATAAACGCCGAGGCTCTTATTGTCGCCGGTCTCTAATAAGCGCCGGGCTGCAGAGGGGACAAGGCCAAATAGTAGCCGGTCTCTAACAGTAGCCTGGTCTTTGATATTTGCATACTAGTACCAGTGTAAGCGTCCGTATCTTTATAGTCGTGCGTAATACCTTACGGTACATTGCCTTACAAAATGCCGCCGAAACGGTCATTTGACATTCCCTTTAAGATTCGCGCGGTGGAATACGCGAAAGAAACTTTCGGTGAGGCGACCGCCAGTCATTGCGGATTCGGACAACGAATAGCAGCGAAAGATACAGAAAGACATTGCCATTTATCTTTAACAGTCTTACGTAGCATGTGAAATTCAAATAAAGTAGCTGCTTGTAAAATTAGTCGGTATTTACGTGTAAAATATTGCGTTCTAAAGGTTTTTGTTAATAATGGCCGGCCTCTAATAGCAGCCGGTCTCTATTAAGCGCCGGGAGCCGAGGCTAGTTTTGCAAATAAACGCCGGGGGCCTCTATTGGAGCATATACGGTACTTCTGTACTAAGAGTAAAGCTGTTTCCTTAAGTTAAAAAAAGTAATTATGAAAGAACAGACACCTTATTTCTTGCTATAAAGTCAGATTCTAAAGATAGACTTCTTCCTTATCATCATTTTAAACAAAAGTCAAACATTTATTAACATTTATAATATTATTGCTTTCCTTTCTAGTATTAAAAACTTTATCTTTTTCTTTCAATACAGATTGGATATTAGGTCAATCTGTAGAAGATTTAATTGTAGAAACATTAACACTATCGTCATTTTACTTTACCTTTTTCCGTAGAGCAATAATAAATTCATCAGTTTTTTTTAGGAGATACATTAGAATATATTAAGTCTGCAAATTCCTGAGCTCAAATGATCTAAAACCAATAATAGGAAGTAGCATTAATAACAGAAGGATTAAGTTATTACATGTAACAAATTTGTCATCTCTACGAACAGTTTCTCAGTAGGCCACAACTACGTATATGCTTTTAAACTGTCGGCGTCTAAATCCAAATGTTCACTTTATTATTAAACTCTAAAGAAAAGAATATATGCAATAATTACAGAAAAAAGCATTATCCAATGATGGAATAGCAAATATATTGTGAAATTTGTATTTCTGTGGGCTGGCACCTCTGGCTTCTAATGCTCCAGTAGATATCTTGTTTATTCTTAAGAAAGAAATATTCAAATCTGCAAATCATGAATGAAATCCTCCACAAAAATGTTATTAGTAGAGCTATGTTAATAATTTGTTGAATTCCAGCGGCAATGAAGAAATTTAGAGAGAACTCTTTAGGTAGCTGATAAAATAAAGCACAATCATTTAGTTCTGATGCTGCGAAGATTACCACGAAGAGTAGAATTACCAATGGATAAATTCCAAGCCAATGATTAACAGCATTTTCAAGCTTTTCAAAGATGAACCTAGAAAGAAATGACGGATGGATTGGTGTATGTTCTCGATCCAAAGATAGGAAAGATTTTATCTTATATTTGTTAAGCTATACGTAGAAGCCATTCCTATCAGCACTGCCCTTAACACTTGATGAAAATGCAAACATTCAGCATGAACCAGTGATAATTCCAGAGCTTTTTCCATTTGATACTTCTTTACATAAAAACAATATCTTAAAACATCAATGTGTAGCACTTATTGCTTGAATGTTATTCTTCTGTCAAAGTTTTCTCATTGCTTTACAACAAATGTAAGAAACCTGCAGGTTTTATTTCATCAATGACTATGAAAAAAATTGGAAAATAATAGAAATTGTAATTTATTTCTATTAAAAGAATTTTTTTTTAAAACTAAAACTTATTTTTATCTAATAACTTATCATTGTGAATTATAATCTACAATGTATCTAATCAAGTAGGATCGTATTGATTGACCAGATCTTGGATTAACAATAGGATAAAGTAATTCAGTTATAGTAAATGTAAAACAATTTACTAGAAACTTTGTAGACGCGATACCAGATTATTAAAAATAAGAACATTCAAGATGTCCCCTCAAAGACTAAAAGCAAGAAAATAAAAAACAATAGCAAATTGTGGAATGCAAAACCTTAGGCAGCATTGCGGCTGCCTCAAAAGGTATTTGACCACAAGAACAAATCCTAAAGAAAAAAAAATAAATAACAAACCCTTGAAAGGATAAAAAGAAAAGCAAGCAATTCATAATTAAAATTAGGATGTCTTTTTGATTGAAGCTGAGACGGCCGTTTCGAGCTTGTTGAGCTCTCCTCATTATGGCTGCCTCAAAAGAAGAGCTCAATAAGCTCGAAACGGCCGTTCCAGGGTCTCAGCTTCACTCAAAAAGGCATCCTAATTTCAATTATAAAAATAAGAACAATTCAAATTCAAAAATTCAATTCAAAGTCCTCACAGAAACGTCGTGTTTTTTTTTAAGCGCAGATATTTCTTTGCTTGGTTCCAATTTGTCAAAGTCAATTAGAGAGTTCTAATACAGGGAGAGCTATAAAATCTGTTTTTAAAGTTCAGTAGGAGATTGATAGATACAGAATGCCTTTAAGAAAGTTTTTAATAATAGAAATTTACTTCAATTTACTGGAAAAAAAATCCTAAACTTTAGAACTTTTTTCATTTAAGATTTGTCATTAAATCTATTGATCACGTTCATAGAAGCTGCGTCATTTGATTGTGATTTCTAAGAAGAAGAAAAAAGCTTATTGGAAAACTGACCAAACAAAAGACCATCTCTGATTCAAGGGATATTGCTCCCAGAAAACTGCATTTCGATTTTGGAGTGGTTCCAAATTTTATTAATAAGGCAACGAAGGAAACTTAAAGAAGATCAGAGCACTAAGTAAAACCTATCTTCCTTACTTCAGTGTTTAAAAGATTTGGCTAAATAATCAAAAATTAACAAAAAAAGTAAAGAAATATTAATTAAATAGATTTTGGGTGTTAATTAAGTTTACGGGTTACAGAGAAAGTTGGACGACTGTGTCCTCAATTAACGACTCCCTTAAAGCAAGTTTAAAGAAACAAAGATTTATTTTACGTTTCGAGTCACCATCGCCAGCACACTCTCCGAAAGAAAGAAATACAAACAGTGAACTTCAAATTCCCATTCCCATTCACGGTAGATGATATTGACAAAAAAAAAAGCAAACATCGGACAATTACTTTTTATCCCAGGGATCAAAGGTAACCATTACGAAATTCGGTCAAAATCGTGATTAGATCTTTAAGAATGTTACGCTATCTATAAATATTTTTCGTTTGATTTAGCAATTTTTGTGGCCATTTACAATAATGTTAAGTCTAAATGGAATGGGAAAGATTCGCGTTTATAAAACCACTTTCTTTACACCCTAGAGTCTAAACCATTACATTTAGTAACTTCAATACTTTCTGAAAATTTCTCAAAATTAATCGAATACAGTATCTACATCTATTTAATAATCTTAATGCTCTTTCTGTCCTTTTTTTTCCCAACTGATTCCGACAAATGCCCAAATTTCCATTTTAAATCTCAGTTTGCAGTCCATGAGATTTGAGAAGCAACGGGAAAATGCGGTATTCAACAATTTCTGCAGGGAACTTGCGAAATGTAAACCTGATCTGTAGCGCCATCTATTGATTAAAATTTGTTCTACAAAGATCAATGATTAGCATATCTCGAATATCGATTATATATTTGATGATCGCTTACTCAATACTTTCAAGTAAAAGTATTTATGAAGATTGAAAAGTGAATATAAGAAAAAAGTGTAATTATAAAAACCCTTACATCTATCGTTCTAAAGATATAAAAGTTATTTATAATTAACTTACTGTATGACTATAGATATATAATTTTTTTTAATACTTTTATATATTTTATTATTCTTCTGTTATTTTGAAAAGATAGGAGCTCACGTGGTAAATATTCGTCTACGAGCTGGAGCTGTAATAGACCCTAGGAATTTTCTTATGTTATTTCTCCTCCAGACTCAAATCTCCGGGGCCACCCAGACCTCTGTCAAATGAGTATTGGGTTTCTTTCATGGGTTAAAGAGTGCAATCTTCATACTGTCCCCCTCAAATTTTTAGCTGATGATCGCAGGAACCTTGTCTCCTCTAATGTCTACCCTCAATTAAGGACAAAAGCATGGGACTTTAAGCTTAACGTTTGTATAGAAACAGCATTTAATCACATACAATAAAACCATTTCCAATTTTATCTGAAAATGTTTTCAATATCCTTTAATCATTACTCGCTTCCGTAGACTTGGTAGTTAAATCCGGGATTCCTTAAATCGAGAATTCTTTTTTAATTTTCTTTCTGTAATAAGAAAAACCAAATCATTCACAAACATTGTAACACTCGATTCCTTTCCTCAGAATTTTCAATATTTACTAAACTTTTGAAAAGCACGAGATCAATCGAATCAATACTGTTTTGATGGAATAGGGCTGTTGTCAATCCTAAAAGAACAAAGAGTAAATGGAAAAGATTAATGGTGCATGAGTATCATCAATTTCAAGGAATCGATAAAAAGTAATAACAAGAGATTTTCCTTCAGCATTGGATGTTTTTATTAAAATCTTTCTCAAAATCCATACACGATGTAATAATGAAATTTATAAAAAGGAAGAAGCAATTCGAAAAAAAATCCCAATTGTTAAAAATTAATTCCAATTAATTTTGATAAAATAATAATGTTAATTGATAATGAAAAGAAGAAAAAAATAATTAAAATGTACGATAATAGAATAACAGTCGATGTATTATACAGTGCAACTTGGATAATTCGAAGCTGAGAGACCACTACAAAACTTCGAGTTATCCAAGTTTTCGAATTAAACAAGTTACATCTTTTAACTTTAATTTCAGGTCCACTGAATGCTTGAAAAGATTATTCTGTCAATAAGTAAATATTTATTCAGAAAGATCATGGTATGAAAGACTTAAACACTATATATATGTAAACAAAATAAGATTTATATTATGTAAGCTACAGTACATATTACAATCAATATTACAAAAAAATGTCCGAATGCAAAATTATCTGACAAAACAATTGGTTAATTAAAATTTCAGTTTCTTTCGATGAAATACTTTTCAGTTTTCACATTTATAAAAGAAAACAGAGTTTTTATTGTCATAATGAAACTCTTGTGAAATAACGTAAGATACAAAAAATACTATGTAAAATAACTTAAATTTACCTCAATTACAAATGAATTGACAATAAGCTTAAAAACAATAAACCATCTCAGTTCCTGATTTACGACCAATCAACTTACGAACATTCGTACTTAAGAAAAAATTTTCAAATTATCAGAAAATTGAAAATTTCCAAAATTCTTCAAACATTTTTTGTGTAAAGAAATTTGGACATTTATAGAACACATATAAACATACACATTCCATCAAATTCATTCCCTTCCACTTTTTTAGAACTGTTTGGGCAACGTCTACTGGAACTAGAACTAGATAGCGTTGGTGGAAGTCCCTCTCTTGGCAGCAATCAGAAATACTGGTTACTGAAAAACAACAAGTATAGTAAAATGAAAAGTAAATTTGACGTCCATAATAATATGTAAGTAGAGAGAAAGAATCACAACTGAACAGTAAATATGCCTTCGCACACTGAGCCAACATCAACGGGAATTCTGAACAGCTGCTTCATCCTTATCATCAGCAGAATTTACTCTTGATGTTAGGGACGTTAAATTTGTTTTTCATTGAACTTATAATGTTTCCTTTTTGTAATTAAATTCCTTAGTGCCTTTCAGTGAAAGGACAAGTGATTAATACTGTGGATTTCACAGAATTATTTTTTTATTTGATTGCTTTTATCTCGGCGGTCCATTCCCGGGAGCGAGAATGCTTTTCCCTTAGCTTTCGCGCAACTGAGCCAAACATCAAGGGTAAATTCTGCTGATGATTCCTAATAAGGATGAGACAGCTGTTCAGAATTCCCGTTGATGTTGGCTTAGTAGGAGAAGGCATATTTACTTGTCCAGTTGTGAACAAGTATAGTAGTTTGCCAATATTTACTCAACTTATTTTACATCACTTTTATTTAATGTCTTTATTTATCCAAAAAAAATGTAATATTTAATTGTTCATTTCCTGAGTTACGTGAAATTTTCGACTTTCGAAAAAGCTGTAAGAACGGTTCCATTCGTACCCATGCGGCAGTTAGAAAACTACATTACAGATTAGATGAGTACATTCTCAATACGGATTCCCTGTCCATGGATGATATTTGTTCTAAAAAGTGAAGATAACTTAAATCTTTTGCTATGTGCAAATACTGGACGATCCGCGCTGGGCAGGTTTTCTTGGGGTTCTCCCGTTTCCCCTGCCAGCCTACCACTATACTTTCTCAGTCTTTCTCTCATATGTCCTCATTTCCGTGGGCTTAGCACAATAGATCTACTGGTCGCGGTGCTTGGCTTCTTGCGGCCCACATTCAGCCCATTCTAATTTAATCTAATATTAAGGTGACCAACCGTCCTCCTTTTTGAAGGTCTGTCCTCCTTTGAAGTGTCCTCCTAAATGTCCTCCTATTGTAAATTCTGTCGTCCTTTTTGATGTTTGAAGAGGAAAATGTCCTCCTTTTTGAAATGTAAAGTTTAAAACCTTTTTTTTTGATTGAACAGATAGGTTTATACCCGTGAAACCCCTGATAATTTTTTTTTCTTTCAATTATTTGCGTCCTCCTTTTAGTAAAAATGGTCACCTTACTAATATGCAAATAGTAAAGGAAATAAATAAATAAATAAATAATGTAAATAGGATTTTAATGTATTTAGAGGTAATTACAGGTTAACATTCAAGATTCTGTAGAACTATTTTATTCAGTTGAAGAAAATTTTGTGGAACTATTTTATTCGGCTGAACTAAAATTCTGTAGAACTGTTTTATTCGGTTGAACTAAAATTCAGTAGAACTATTTTATTCAGTTGAAGAAAATTCTGTGGAACTATTTTATTCGGCTGAACTAAAATTCTGTAGAACTGTTTTATTCGGTTGAACTAAAATTCAGTAGAACTATTTCATTCGGTTGAACTAAAATTCTGTAGAACTGTTTCATTCGGTTGAACTGAAATTCTGTATAA
>JAFIDM010009631.1:269069140-269118735 GCA_023159025.1 Thereuonema tuberculata | reverse complement strand
AACTAATTTTATTTAGACTTGTGTGTTGGCTATATTTAAGAATTTCAAAAAATTTTAACACACGTAAAAAACTTTTGTTAATTGAAATTTGTATCATTTATTGAAATAAATATTGAATATTATTCATTAGACGGCACTTCGTGTTTCTAAGTGGCGTCATTTCTGAATGATTTTGATAGGTAGGCCTAGTATGTGTGTTTGTTTGTGGAAGCGGAAATTTATTTTTCAGTGTATTATTGTAAACTAGGGTTCTTTCCCGAAAGGTGTGCAAAACTGTTAACCAGAAAGTATTAATTCAGAAATTGATAACTTAAATTTAAGGCTTTGATTCCCTATGAAAAAGGAAAGATATTAAAGACAGATACATGTTGAATGGAGACTAAATTTAACTTATTAATAATGAGAAAGGGTAATAAGTAAGTTTCTGGGTGAAAAAGAAAAAAGAACATGACAAACAAAACAAAAAAACTGGAAAATTAAAAGCTGGAACTGGCGTATTTAAATAGAAAAATCGTAGATGATTATAAATAATAGTCAAATTTAACGTGCGAGAAGGAGATATAACAAGAAAAAGAAGCAAGTTGGGTTCGTCCCAACCTATGAGAGATGGGAATCTCGAAACGGATCTGTCTTGGGTTTCCGGCACGGAAAATGTAAAAATAGCTCAGTGAACCTTTAATTGTGTGCGGTTTTATGCTTCTTTTTCTTGTTAGATGATTATAAAGAGATAGTAAAGGTTCCATGTCCTGTTTTACAGACTATATTTGAACTCAACTGATGAGCCGTAATTTTAACCAGTCTTCAAATAAAAATTGATGTTCACCAAACATAGTTTGACAAACTTCACTGATGAGTTCTTTATAGCGTATCGTGTTTCTAAAAGTGGCTGTGATTGGTTAACGTCATTAGAAAATGGCAGCTTCCATAGAGAAAAAAAAATTGGGCAAGAAAACAAGAATTGTCAAAGCGAGAACCTTCAAATAAATTAATCGTATTTATCAATAACATTATTTTCGGAACTTTTAATATAATAAATACATCTAAAGTCCGCGCAGGGAATAATGATCCTCCCAGAATGCAACGCAGCTTATAGATTCAGCATTCCTGGTTTTTCTTCCGTTGAAATGGAAGATAAAATGGCGGTCGCCCAACAACGTTGTGAATAGTAAAAAGGATGCGTTGAAGGTCACTGCAGAATATACTACTAAAATTAGAATGTTAATATAGCTTTAATAAAAGAAAATATCCCCCCCCCCCCTACACACACACACAAACAAATAAAAATTAATTTAATACATATTACTTTTTGGTGCAAGTTAATTGAACAAAATAACGCATGTTAATTGAATTTCTGAATATTTCTGTAATGAAAATGATTTATGAGTCAAGTTCTCATCAAAAAAATTCATTTTCTTAAAAAAAAAAACCCAAAAAGCATACTTTAAAATCGATAAACTGAAATGAAAGATTTATTTGATCATGGAGATTCACTGAAATGTTTGTTTTTACAATGATAGAAAATATTTCAGGGGTTATTGAAATTTGCTTGCTTTCGTCTAAAATACTGCTCTTCTCTTGCATATTCAATTTCACCAAAGACACCTCCAGCATCTCTAATGGAACCACCAGAACCACCTCCTTTCCCTGCTCCTCTACCCCATCCTGACAAATATCTGGCGATGTATCTAATGGATCCACCTATACCGCCACCTTTTCCTGCTCCTATTCCCGTTCCAGATAAGTATCGGATTATTTTTCTTGTATGAATTCTCCTTAATAAAGACAGCATCTTATAAATATTCGGTAAATTTTTGAGATGATATTGGCTTAAAGATTCTAAGAATTTTGCTTCATTTTTATGTTAAATTTAATAAATCCCTATTTCCAGAAACTCTATTCCTCTATTCCATTACACTTCTGAATGAAAAAAAAAAAAAAAAAAATTAGATACATCGCCAGATATTTGTCAGGATGGGGTAGAGGAGCAGGGAAAGGAGGTGGTTCTGGTGGTTCCATTAGAGATGCTGGAGGTGTCTTTGGTGTTATTGAAATTTGCTGTTTTAACCACTACATTTGCTATTGTTATTAGTCTAATTTTTATTAACTTTGTTAAAACAAAAAAAAACATTTTTTTTTTTGTATGGAAACTCAGTTGTGTTACTGTGGTTACATGTTTGTGTTTTACTGTTTGTTTGTTTGGGGGTGGGGGAAATACTTTATTTTATTTGTAAATAATTCATTGAAATTAGGGGAAATGTTCAAAATTAACAAATGAACAGTTGAATTTCAAGAAAATTGAATGTGCTCTTTCGTAGTATTTGGTAGCCCTTAAAAGGGCTTTTGATAATGGTTCTGAAAAGAACCGTTTTTATGGCTTTGAAAAGCCTTTTTTTTTTTATCAACAGTCAAGTTTAGGGAGATTCTGGCAAAGGTTGGAAATCATCATCGTCATCGTCGAAATAATAGTAAACCATCCTTTACAAAACCGTTTTCACTGCCAGCATGTAATACAATCATTCTTTTTCCTTTGCCAAGAGGTACATGACGCCCCACTCTAATCTCCTTGCTTTGCCACATATTTTTCACAGAATGACTTTCGTTAACCCATGTCTCGTCCAGGAAAACGATGTGACGTTTTTCGTTTCGCATACGCCTTATTGAACGCAAGTAAAGGCAGCGGGCAGCAACGATGTCACTTCGTTCAAGCAAAACAGATCGGTGATTGGCTTTTTTGAAACGAATCCTAATATTCTCAGAATCACACGCATACTTGTTGACTGACCTGTAAATTGATTGCGTTTCCTAGCTTCGGCGAAAATCGTCCTAACTGTAGGCAATTCCTTCTTGATATGCATATCAGCAACAATTTGACGAATGACGTAACAATCAAAATCGTCAGGCGAACTCTTTGGAGCCAAACGAGGCCTTTTTCTCCCTGGCGTTCGTAGCAATGGCAACTGTAAAATTCTCTTCACCGTTGACAAACTCACTCCAGTATATTCTGCAGTGACACTTCATCGCATCCTTTTTACTTTTCAAATCGTTGTTGGGCGATACATCTGCTAGAAATCGACGAGCAACGTTGAGAATAATTTCCCTAGCTTGACTGTTGATAAGTCTTCCCTGTCGAAATGTTGATTGTGGATGCGCGACCGCCATTTTATCTATCATTTCAACGGAAGGAAAACTAGGAATGCTGAATCTATAAGCTGCGTTGCATTCTGGGAGGATCATTATTCCCTGCGCTGATTATAATTCATCGTCAAAATCGTAGATTCGGTTTCAATCGGAACCGACGTCAGCCATCTTGGAAATGGTGAAGGGCGCGGGGGCTGAAGGGAGAATGATTTGAGTGCTGAAAATCGAGCCGCTAAAATTTACCGACTCATCAGCCAGTTTCTTTTTTTTTTGTATTTGGATTCAATTCTTTTCATCCCTTAATCTGAACTCGATTCCTACAATTCAGTTTTCACTTCAATCAGTGGCGGCTCGTGGCTGTGAAGTTAGGTGAAGAGCTAGTAGGAAAATAATTATATTATAATATATCATAATATAAATTATATAAATTATAAATTATATATATTATATATAATATAAAATATTATGATAACTTCCTTCTTATCTAATTATATTATGACATAATATATATATTATAAATTACATATATATATATTATAATATATAATATAAAATATTTTAATAACTTTCTTCTTATCTTCGTCTTTCCAACGTGAAAATGATATAATTTCTAATAAAACACACACTATATCTTGAACAGGATTCATATTTAAACAGCACAGCACTGCGAAACAAGGGCGCTTCGAAAGAATTTCACACTGGAAGAAGAGAACATATCTGTCTTTGGAACTTCACCCATAGAAATCTCTACAGCGGGTGACATCACGGTTGTCATAGCAACCATCGCCTCGGTTATCGAGCTAAGCTCCGCCCCTGAGGTTGAGATACTTAAAATAAAGCCTACTTCACTTGGTCGGTCTCCGTGGTCAGAATCAAACGGTGCAACGAAGTCCCGCGCCAACGGCGCGGGACTTACAAAATACAAAAATACGTTTCTATTAAAACCAACATACGTGATAAGGAAAATAAAGTTTTTCTTATAATAATTGTTATATTATAAATAAATAATATTATTTTATTATAAATAATTGGTGAAGTGCCACTTCACCTACTTTCCCTGAATAGCCGCCACTGACTTCAATATTAATTATCAATAAACAAACAATATTAAGCTTAAGATTTAAAGTGGGAGCTTTAATGGCTAAAAGAAATTTACAAATATTATTCGTAGTATCGTTCTCTTAAGGTGATGAAATTACAGAAAATGTGAATATATTCAATTGGAAATCTTTATAGTAAAATTAGTCGTTCCATAAATTTTATTAAAAATACATCTCATAATTATGGCAAGTAATATCTTTGCAAATTTGAAATAAATAAACTTAATAGCCCTATAATCAAATCTGAATCAAAAGGAGAATTGTAAGTTTGATCAATCAAAAACCAGCTTACAGTTTTAATTGTCTGACAAATGTTTCTTTGGTAAATTTTTCAGCTTGTATCTAAATTACAGAGGGTTGTTTACAATCTATGGTAACGATTTGCAGGGCGCGTGACGACGCAACCAATCACAGTAGGTATGCAAATTTATGCAAACGTACAGGTGAGTACTTAAAGATTAGTGTGGAGCGGTGCGAGTTAGTTTGTTCGGAGAAATGCCGCCGAAAGTGTCACAGTTTTGGGAAGGGTACGTTACAGTCCTTTCCGACGCGAAATTTAGTTATTCCGCAATAATTACGGCATGTAGAAAAAGAGGTTTCACCATTTCGAAGAAAGGAGTTCATAATGTGTTGGCTGGTGTTGGTTTAGCCCGTACAGGACAGATTTCCGGGACTGAAAAGCAAGCAAATCCAAGGACACTATAAGTCGCACAAAGACTGTCATTCAGAAAGTCAAGAAAATGGTGACGGGGAACAATCCAGCGACCCAAAGGACCATTGGTGCGAAGGTAGGAACATCTCTTTGTATCGTAAACAAGATTATCCATAAAGATTTGGGACTTCAAAAGAGACAAGGTTCACAAGCTCTTACCAAAGCACATTTCAGAACGTAAGACAAATTGCAGAAAACTGTATGAACGACATCTCGCTGGGGATAAATGGAAGTATGTGGCCACATTAGACGAAGCATTGTTTATCTGTCCGACTGCAATAAACCAAGGGCGATTTTCTATCGCCCAGTGGGAGCCAAATCGTTTCCAAATTGGTACAGAGAATCTCGTGAAACTTTTTCGAAGGGATTCATGATCGTTGCGGGTTATTCCTATCAAGGCAAGCTACAGATACGGAGGGTGGCTCAAAATGTAAAGGTGAATTCTGCGTACTATCAGGATCACGTACTGACACCAATTTATGCACAGGAACTACCTACTCTTTACGGAAAAGACGTTTCCAAGGTCCGTCTCCACCAAGACAAGGCGTCCAGCCATACGTCCAAATCGACCCAGAATTTTCTGACACGAATGGAACAGCAAACCGGAATCCAGGCTATACCGTTTACCGAGATACCAGTGAAGTCTCAGGACGCATCGCCCATGGAATTTTGCGCATTTGGACTATTAAAACGAGCCTTGGGAACGAGACGACGTCCTCTTGATTGGATGGACTCTGGAAACGTTGTCAGCAGGAGTGGCAACGTATAAGTCTTCCCGTTCTTCGCAGTAGTCTCCTGCAATGGAAACTGCGCTGCAGAGCGATAGCAGTATCACATGGCCATCAAATAGAGCATGATCGTTGGTGGAGAAAGGGAATTTCTGGGAAATAGACCCGAATCCAAATCGTTACCATAGAGTGTAAACAACCCTCCGTATTCCAATAATACTGTGTTTTTTTTAGTTATCTAGATACGGTGTCATCAAAATTCTTTCTTTTCTGATACTCATTTGAACAGTGATACTTTGTCACTAACTGTTTTCGAAGAAAAAAATTTCATATTTATATATTGATAAATAAGCAATGATTTTCAAGCATTTCTAAGTCTGAAAGTCCTAAAAATAAATTTTATTTACACATCGTGATTTAATCTGTAATGATGTTGAGATTAATTATTTTCTTTTTTTTTTTTTGTATTCTATTCTTTTCATCCCTTAAGCTGAACTCGATTCCTACAATTCAGTTTCACTTCCTAACATAAAGCATGTTTTGAATTTCGGAGGTTTTTTTTTCATTTCCTAAGTAAGGTAAAAATTGCTGTAATCCTTGTTCAAAACTGTCTGAGGAACCTCATGTAGTTGACTATTTTGGTTTCATAATTATACATGCCATATAGGGATGGTTTGAGGAATAGGGTAAGACATTTTGGTTAAGGCCTACAGCTTATATTCGAAAATGTATAAATGGGGTCTTGTTAATTTACTATAATTCGAGGTTGTAAGGCCTCGAATAACCTTATTTTACTTCTAGGCAGACAGTTTTTTCGTTACAATTCTAATGAAATTGTAATCAATGTTAGATACAATTCTGAATCGTGCTTTATTTTGGCTTTACTTTTATCCTCTAGTGATTTTATTAAAATTTTCATTTCACGATTTTAATGCATTTCTTTAAATTGGTAAGTTTACTTAATTTAATTATAGTTGGATAAAATAATTTCGATTTACTTCTGATAAAGTTTTTAATTAAGACTATCATTTAGAATCAGAATCAGCTTTCGACTCTAAAAGCCTAAGGTTCGTTGTCTTACTATTAGAGTAATATCTGCATGTATTCTTCCGCTTTCTCCAAAAAGATGCCTGGTGAGAGGATGACTCAGATTTATTAATTCCGTTTTCATGCTTAGTTGATGCAGAGATTGCATTCTTTCCTGATTTAGGATTTGAAACTGTGTTTTCTGCTCTGGTTTCTTCAGACATTTTTAACTTCACTTGGTTTCGTTTCTCTTGCATAGGAGTTGACAAATTGCTTTGTATTTTGGATGCATCCTCTTTTTCGTCATAAATGCTGACATAAATTGAAGGTGGAAGCCTCCACTTGTTGTTTGGATATATTCTACAGTGAGTAGAAGCATCAGTTTTGTAGAACAACCTTGATGTTATTCCCAAATTCCTGAGTTCCTTTTCAATTAGGTTTACCACTTCTGTATTTGTGAAATTTTCATTGTAAACAGAAATATTGTGGTTACAATCAACGCAACTAGATTCACGAGGTTTTACCTTGCCATAAAGACAATATTTAGAAAGTGTACCATTTACAAGACTATTGGCAACTAAAGCCCAGGTGTAATCAATATTTATTGATGTTATTGATGGGATTATCCATTTGCCAATGGTATCATTGTACTTGACAGCTAATTCTTGAATTGTGCTACGTGTAATTGGTTGTTTGGAATTCTTGATTATTTCCCACTCCGCTTGAAGTCTTTCTATGTTGTATGAAATATCTGGTAGAACTGCAGACTTCGTCAGCGCAACAATCCATCCAATTCCATCTTTCCTAGATGTCAAGAAAAATAACTTAGAATTAATTGTTTGCTAAACAAATTGTAAACACCTGCATTTTCTGAAGCTTTTTTACATATTACGGAAAAAAAATAAGTAAATTTTGGATGTGATAGCTTGTATCTTCGACCTGGAAGTTTGATATCTGAAATTTCAGAAATGTTTACTAAAATATATTTTCATCCCAATTTTCAAAAATGTTATTCGTATTTAGTTATGATAATTTCCATGATTATTTTGGTCCCGCCTATCCCAGTCCTGAAACTGATCCTCCCTTCCAATGTTGCACGCTGTTCCATTACGCGATGCAGAACAGAGAGTTTAACCTAACATAAATCAATATTAATATATTTAATAATTACTCAGTATTAATATAGTTGATGGAATATGTTAATCAATTTTCAGATGTCTAATATAGTAAAGAATTCTTATATAATGAATACATAGGGTGTTTCGGAACTGGTAAACAAAGCGAAGAGAGCTCTGTTCTGAACCTTTTCGGCATTTTCTTTAATTATCATATCTAACTAACTAACTCCATGGCACTACAGCCCATGTAGGGCCTTGGCCTCCTTAACAATATGAGCCCACTCTTTTCTATCTTGCGCCTTTCTCCTCCATCCTCGTACCTGGAGCTTTTTCAAATCGCGTTCCACATCATCAATCCATCCATCTGTTTTCATATTATCATACCTATCTAATATTTAATCAATATTAATATAGTTGACGGAATCATTTTTCGGATGTCTAATATTGTAAAGAATTCTTATTTAATGAATATACAGGGCGTTTCGGAAATGATAGACAAAGCGAAGAGATATGGGTTCCAAAGGTCATTTTGAATCGAAAATGTTCTATGAGAATTTGTTGTACGGCCGTAGTTTTAGAGTTTAGAAATGACTGCTTTGGGAATAGTCCCTAATCAAAGAAAGTTCAATTGACATTAGGAAGTTTAAGTAAATAAGGTAAATATTTATTACAAAATCAATCCGGATAACACATGTCATGACTGAAAACAAGTATGGTAATTAAAAAAAATACCTTATTTAGGCATTTGGAACCCGTATCTCTTCGCTTTGTGTACGATTTCCGCAACAACCTGTATATGAGCTTAAATAACTTTTAAGCTTATTTATATGAGTTTAAATAAATTTAAGGTGAATTAGATGGGTTTGGTGGTGTAAGTGATTTAGACAATGGCCACTGGTATGGAGAAGTTGGATTTAATTCCAAAGGTCCGAGACTTTTCTCTTGCTGTATTTGATTCAGATAGGTCTTCGAGTTTTCCCAACCTTTATAAAATGAAGACCAGGATTATTTCCCAGAAGTTATCAGTCTTTGGATCCTAATTTTACCTAAGATGGACGAGAATTAGTGGAAGCTAAAATTTGCCGCGATCCTTGAACTACTCTGCAGCTTCTCAAAAAATGTGCCGCGAACATATTCTGAGAGTATATCTGCAATCAACATGTAGCTTCACACTAGTCAAATGCTTGTATTTAGAATAAAATACCAATAAGTCAAAATAACTTGAGCAAAGAAAAATATGAACTATATTCTGATTCGTTCTCACAATTAAGATTAATAAAATATTAAATCACATTCAAATCAGCTTGAAAATATTGTTCAGTTTTATCTCTTAATGCTTTACATGGGCTATTATATTTATGTTAAAAATTATAGGTGTTTTTAAAGGATTTTTCTATAGCAATAAAAACAATGATAAAAATTTGGCATGCCGCTGGATTTCTGTAAATATAAAAGTGCGGCTTCTAGTAAAAACGATTGAGAAGCAAAAAGCCTTAAAGAGCTTGCATGACTTATTAAAAAGATCTTTTAACCTTAATACAAGTAACTGTGTATGAATCCATATATTTCTTGCACATCGTGAGCCATCTTGTAATTTATTGGTGTCACGAATCTTGTTCTTGAAATGGCGAAATTCACATTTTTTTATTATAACCGTGCATTATCGAGAATATGTAATGATGTAACTGTTGATTTCTTGTAATTAAATTCTTTCTAGACTCTAAATGTGTAATATTTAATACTGTAGATTTTTATTCTTCTTTTTATTCTTCTGTAGATGTTTTTGAAGTCTCTATTATTCTACACTCACTTCCAAAAGTTAAGCACGGAGAGGAAAAATGTTAATTTCCGTAAGAGATCTGAATTAAAGAAGCTGAAATTTGCTGCAAAGATAGAAGGAAGTATGCAAATTACATAGGTAACACCCAATCACGATTTCGCGTCGAGAAATATGCAAAACAGGCAGTCATATAAGAAGTCTGCATTGTGAAGGGTTACAGGAGTTGAATGTAAGTGCTAATGAAAGGTGTTTAGAACATTCGTACGATTTGTTTAAAAGCTAGACGTGTTTCTATGGCTTCCGGAAGACGAATGGAAGATTCTGAGCGCTGGCGGGCTGTCGGACGCATTGAAGCAGGACAATCCATAACAGATGTTGCTCATTTCTTCGGCGTTCATCATTCCGTCATTTCACGATTATGGAAACAATCCCAAACCAGCCAAACAGTTGTCCGAAGACCTGTAGCCGAAGGGTTACGATCCCCGCAGAAGATCGATATATTGCAGTTGTAGCCAAGCGAAATCGAAGATCGACCTCTACACGTGTGACATCTATGGTTGTAGCGGCCATTGGTAAGACGATATCTGCCACTACTGTTCGTCGAAGGCTAAACATGAATGGTCTGCATGCCCGGGTACCACGAGTTTGTGTTCCTTATCCGTACAATCCAGAGGGGCACGATTACAGTGGTTCCGCCAGCTTGTGAATTGGACTATGTCTGATTGGGGTAACGTTACGTTCACAGATGAGTCCAGATTTGCCTTACAACTCGATGATAAGCGTGTAAGGGTCTGGAGGAACAAGGCACAAGCAATCGGCCCAGAACATCACGCATTCCGCGGTGGAAGCATCATGGTCTGGGCAGGGATTTCATTGGGATATCGCACCGACCTGCACATCTACAGGCGAGGTTCTTTGACGGCTGTACGGTATCTAGATGAATCCTAGACCCGATTGTGAAACTGTACGCTGCAGCAGTTGGTCCTTCTTTCGTTTTAATGGACGAAAATGCGCGTCCTCATAGAGCTGCCATCGTTGACGACTTTCTGGAGAGTGAGGGGATTGCGCGTATGGAGTGGCCGGCTTACACGCCGGACCTTACTCCAATTGAAAATCTTTGGGATGCCCTCGGCCGTGCTATATGTCGACGTTTCCCACCTCCAGCCACTCTCAGAGCTTTAGAAACTGCCCTAAAGAAGGAATAGCGATTACTGGACTCTGCGGTGGTTGATCACCTCGTAACAAGCATGATCACACGCTGTAAACTTTGTATGCAGGTGAGGAGTGCTCACATACCCTATTAATGCACTTTTGGAAGTGGGTGTATATTAGGGCAGTGGTCTCCAACCTTTTTATCGCCGTGGACCGGTCAACGTTTGATAATTTTACCGCGGCCCTGGGAGGGAGGGGGGACGTTGATTGTTTATATTTTAGATTGTTTTGATTTAATAATTATAATTTAATTATATCTAAACATGCCTTCAAAATGAAATACAGTTACACCAAAAAATGAATATAAAGTGATTTAACATCTTAACTCACCAGAACGCTAAATCAATGAGAACCCTGAGCTTGGGCGGACCGGTACCAAATGATCTGCGGACCGGTACCGGTCCGCGGACCGGGGGTTGGGGATCACTGTATTAGGGTATTGAATGCTCTCCACTAACATCGCCGATGCACTTGTTTTGAATTTTCGCTTGTTGCAGATTTCTTGATTACCGGTACTTTAATGTTAGGAAATCTTCTAAATCATTAAATTGGCAGATTGTTAATTACAAAAAAATCATAAAACAAGCTTCTAAGTTTTGAATACAGAATATAGTTTGTTTATAGTGAAATATAATTTTGTAATGGTTACATTTAACGAATCTATTTTGCTCATGCTAAATTACTTTGCCAGCTTTATTTATGACGAAATCATCCGGATAAAGTTTTCATCATAGTTTTGGTCACTGCCACAATCTTCTGTTCCCCTATTTTGATTACCAATTTCATCATAGAACAGCCTTTGCAACTTGATTTAAATTTTAAATGAAGTTTTATTATTAGGTACTGTGACCTTTTTCTGGGAAAAAAAAAAAAACCCATATTCAGTGGGGATGAAGCAGCGGCGCCATTTTTACCATCGCTTCGATTGAATCTAAAATTCTTATGAATTAAGTATTGTAGTCAGTAGATTAAAAGTAAAACAAATAAAAATAAAAATATAGCCAAATTTTTTACCGAAATAAATTCATTCTAAGCATATGTCTATTTCTTTTTCATTTCTTTTTAAACCATAACTGTTTCGGAAAGCGCTTATGGAATTACTCGTCGATTTTTAAAAAAATCACAACTTTTATTCATGTGCACTCCTCTTCCGCTTAAATAGTAGAGATTCTAAAATATAACACATGTGTAGTTTGGAATAGGTGTTATTTATTATTCTACAAAATTGCGTTGCGCAAAGCCGCTTTATACCGTAAAGAAAACTGAAAGTGGAGAATATTCGATTTCGTCATTCTTGACTTTTAAAAGACCTTAAAAAGCAGCACCAATTCATGAAGCATTTCTTCACATTTCTAGATCGTCGATATGAGAGCGATGAAATCAAATGACAGAAGCACATCAAAACTATGACTATTTCTCAGTATGATGAGATCAATGACGGATACTTCTTTGGTGTGATTTTAGCCTTTAGTCAGCATTAAAGTTTCGAAACTTGAAATTCTGAAAATTTCACATTCTGTTATAATTTATTTAAATTTTTCCATTAGAAACCTGAAACTCTTCGGTTTTTAAAAAATTACAATTAAAGATTTTTTTTTTAAAATATCCAATATCATCGTAATTTAATAGTAATTATTTATTACACGTATTTCAAATTCTACTATTCCTATTCTAAACCAGCAGGAAGTCGGTCTAGAGAACATTAAGACACCGCATATGAAGATAGAACACTGGATATATATATAAACAAATAGAAATTGCCTTTCCGATTCAATTATTAATTTCTATTTGATTCAGGTGCTGTTCTTTTGTTTCCTTGTCTTATCTTGGTTTCTTAAGAATTTACTTTGTTACAGTGACTTTAATTCAACTGAATGTTCGATGTCTGAATTCGACAAATTTATTATAATTCTGAATATTACATTTTGATTACATATAGTATTTACTCAAGCTCGAATAATAATAATAATAATAGAAATCTGATTCCGAAAGTCACTGCGACTGCTACAAATATAGGGGAGACCGGGGCTTGTTGGCATAGATTTTGGTTTTTGATTTTTCTATTTTTTTTGTGCAATACTTAGAGGGATTCTGGGGAATGCGGCGGATAGTTTAACTTTTTGACTACAAAATTATGTAGGACCCATTAATTAAATCCGTATTTAGGTAACCCCAAAAACACATTTCCTAAAAGCTTGTAACTACGCCAACTAACCCCAGGTGCGGGGCTAGTTGGCATACTCCTAGGGGCGAGTTGGCATAACGTGCTATGGATAGGGGTACTTGAGCAGAACACAGCAATTTTCGAGAAAAACATTTTATTTTATCAAATATTTTATTTTAATAATACTTGAACACAAAAAACAACTGTATGACAAATTAAATTAAATGTCATCATCATTCATCATCATTCAGCCTTTGTTACTCCACTGCTGGACGAAGGCCTTCCCCATACATCTCCATCTTTTACGGTCAGCACCAGCTTCATCTCTCCATCTCTTCCCCGCAAACCTCTCCATCTCATCCATCCATCTGCCCTTTGGTCTTCCTCTTTTCCTTTGAGCTGTGGAGGGTTTCCAAAACGTGGTCAGGCTCGTCCAGTTTTCCTTAGTCTGGCCAGGTGTCCTGCCCACCTCCAATTTGACTTATTTAGACATATAAGTGTGTCTTGTATTTTGATTTGTTGTCTGATCCACGTGTTTCTTTTCCTGTCTCTCCATGTTATATTTAACATGTTTCTTTCCATTCGTCTCTGAGAAACCTTAATCTTATTTTCTTGGTTTTTAGTCGTTGTCCATGTTTCCCCGGCATATGTTAACACAGGCTGGATACACTGGTTGTAGGCTTGTCTTTTTAGGCTTATAGGTATGTCTGCTTTAAAAATATACCCCATTTTCCTGAAAGCCACCCACGAAAGTTGAATTCTTCTTTTGATTTCCTTTTCCATCCCTCCATTAGTCTGCAATATTTGTCCTAGGTACCGTATTGTCCGGCGTGTAAGACGACTTTTTAAACCAGGAAAATCTTCTCAAAAGTCGGGGGTCGTCTTATACGCCGGGTGCTGAAACTTCCGAGCCGGACTGGAGAATCTGCGGTCGCCGCATATAGTGGGGGGAGCTCAAAAACGGCCGCGGCCGCATCCCCGCCGTATGCGGCAACCGTATGAAAGCAGCAAGGAGGGCGCTGTACAAGTACGGTAGAAGAAACTCCACTCACCAGGATTCGTGGAAAGAAGTGACTTAACCCGGTCCCGATGACGAGGTGAGGGTGCGCCTGACCGGGAAGGTGTAAGTGAAGGGCGGAGCAAGCTGCAGGCGTCCGGGACGCCCGGGTATGGAAAAAAAGAGATAGAGCGGGGACAGAATAAACAAGGCTACAGTTAAGAAATACTATGATTTTAGTGAAATTCTAAAAAAATGTAGCATTAAAATAATGCACCAGAATAAACAAAGCTATAGTTCCTTGGAGACAGGGAGAGCTGACCAATCCAAGCAGGCGTTGTTTACAACAACCAGCCAATTGCCGGTAAGGTACATCGCTTTTAAAGGAAAAGTTTAATCCATTTGCACTGTTTTATGTTTACATGTTTGATGACAAACAGCGTTATGTTTATAAGTGACAGTTTTCCATGCTAAGTATCTGCATGTCATAAGCATTTGAATTAAAATTACCATATTGAAATCAAATCTGATGTTTTTTTAATTTTTATTTGGTGTGCGTTGGAAGAGGGGTAGTCTTATACGGCGAGTATATCCCAAACTATATATTTTAATTGGAAAAATTGGGGGTCGTCTTATACGCCGGACAATACGGTAGTTAAATGTTTCTACAAATTCGATATCTTGATTTTCCAACTGAATATTCCTTGGTTCCACAAATTTGTTGAACATTAACTTGGTTTTTTCTTTATTAATTTTTAATCCTATGATTTTGCTTTCTTGGTTTGAACAAATGTATGAACAAATAATGAATTCTTAGCTACCTATAGTTATTGTTTGATATCAAACACAAGTGTAGGAGTTATTTGAACAGATGGGTTCAATTTTCGCAGAACTTTAGTTTGGTCTTACCAAATTTAGTTTTCCTCGTCTGGCCATCTCCAGTTTTTCCCTTTTTTTATCATTTGTCATAGCTGCCAACTGACCCTATCTAACTATGCCAACTAGCCCCACAGGGATTTCCAAGAAAAAATGGATACCACACAATCCCAAACATCAGAAACAAAAGATTATGATACATGCATGCAACCACAGTTATCCACTCTTTCAAGAACCGCCATCAGCAATATCGTAATTTGATCTACATGTTCACCAGAACAAAAAAATTTACGATGAAAAAATTTACTCACCAGTCAGAAAAACGATGAAACAGGGGTCACTTCCTTCGTGACGCTTCCAAGCAAACTAAAGTCACAGTGGATGATGCACCTTTACATACACTTCCCACTACCAAGATGTCAGCGCTCTAGCTACACGGTGGCAGGAAATAGAAGCTGTGTGCCAACGAGCCCCTTATGCCAACTGACCCCGGTCTCCCCTACTTCTGTGATAAGTGTTATGGCTGCTTTATATGCTCTCGAAAAATTGCCTCAAACCCGCTCTGAAATATGCCGTTTGCCAGTTGCAGCTTGACTGAAAAGCGATCGCTTTACATGTGGAGCGGCAAATCGCGTTTTCTTCTCGTTTAAATCGTGATTAACCAAACTTGTCGGCGAAGCAACAAAAAAGTTGATTTCGCAGCTTGTTTTGCTATTAATTCTTATCTCATTTCACAGTAGAGAAAAAGAAAAAGTAAAATAATGATCCCGGAGGAAGAAAATGTGGTCATTAAAGCCATGGTTATTGAAACCATGAGCAAAGATTTCAGCGTGAACAATATCATAGTTTTTAAATAAATTTTCTTGCCTCCAAGAGCTGGTGTCGACTTGCTTCTAATTATTTCTTTGAATTTAGAACCGTTTCTATTTAGAGCAACTAGAGATTTTTCGAGCATGTGGGAATTTTTCGAGGCACTTCCCGGTTTCAGATAAGTTTTCAAGAGCGTGTAAAGCAGCCATTTGTGTCTTTCCACTCTTGAATAACTTTTCAAACACGAAAAGGATTTTCCTGCAACTTCTCAACAAAAATTGGACAAAAGACGATCTGCTTCTGTATTTCCAAATTTCTTCCTGTCAATTCTCTGGAGACGTCTATGCCTAAAGATTTCTAAAAATTCCAGAGGAAAGTTTAAATCAAGCATCGATGGAAATAACAAAGTTCCATCGACATCAAAACAAACAAAAAAAGAATCTTGGCACATATTAATCCATACTACGCTACTTGGATTTAATTTGATGAAAATTAAGATGAATCTATGAATCTTCAACAATATAAATTCACGAATTTAATCAATGGTTTCAGAAAATAAAGATTTTTAAGATTGTATTCACTGTTCGTTTTTGAAAATTGGAGAGAAATGAGAGAATCCGTATATGACAAACAATAGGCTCAGGGTCTTTTAAACAGACTCAGGTCAATGAAATGATAGTTTTAAGATAACTCAGCAAAAAATTGATAAGAATAAAAAGAATAATCATTAAAAAGCAATGTCCTTATGGAACAGTAGATAAAGCTAAAGCTACAAACCATTGTTGCATTGTCAAAAATTCCAGTACAGTGTACCCTAATCAGGCGTTTAACATTTTTAAGACCACAATGTTTTGGAAATTAAAAATTTTACAGGTTTGTTTCCGAGAAACGGCATAAGAAGAAACTAATTTTTTTACCTATGTATTTCAGAAGGCTTGTGATGTTCCAACCATTCCTGTAGCGTTTCTTTGGAATTATTTGGATCAAAGACTATTTGCTTACTAGCACGACGTTTTGCGGCTTGAGCAACCAACGTTTCATACCTTGGTCGACTGTCAATTTTTTTCCACATTCTGGAAATAAATATCGTTATTCCATTAGTTTCAAATTTGTTATTTAAATGACAGATATTATCATATAAAATTGCATTTTAAGTTTTTGCAAGGAAACATTTTCAAATGAAAAATATTTAAACTAAAGAAAAACTTTCTATGCCCAAAGCCTACTTTGTTTGGATTGAAAGAATATAAATAAACTACCTCTTTTAACATTAATAATTTCAAACCTAATCCCTAAAAATGTTAAGAAAATCAAACGAGACTAAATAACGGTTGAAAAGTGTTCCGAAAATGAAATAAAAGAATCCACGACTTTTAACACTTAAGTTTTCGAAATCAAATACAATACTAGGCTTAACGATTACTTTTTGGGGCCTGGATTTGGTTGCTTAATTACAAATTATTTTAATGCCCAGATTTTTACTGAGATATACACATATAAAATTATATGGGAAGAACTGTTTAATACGAATTAATGAAAAGATAAAGTGATACTTATGAATTTCCTACTTAAGAAAGTATAGATAGAGTTTTAAAATTCCTCCAAACTTCAGTCAAAACATCGCTGTCGCCAAGAACATATTCTATTTTTTTAAACAAAAAAACATAACAATCGCTGAGATAATGCATTATACGGGCAATACTAATACAGTGTTCCTCTGAAATATTAAAACAAAACTGAAATATATGATGAAATAATTGTGAAGTAATAATTATGATTGTTATCTTTGTAATAATAAGCATTGCTAATGTTATTTGTTATAATTGTTACGGAATCAGATTACTTAGCAACTGATTTTTAAACATACTGTAAGTTTTGTAAAGAAAAGACTAGTTTTATGTATTGAATCTATTACATTTTACTTCCCAAAACAACGAAACTTTATAGAACGTCTTTGGCATTCAGATAGATTGGAAGTGGATCCCAGTTCTACTAATGCAGCAACAGAATGGGTCCATTGGTTAAAAACATCGAGAATTTTACGAAGAAAGTGAGGAATGCTACAGATGAGGTACATTTAACCATATAGTTAACCATGTTGCTTCTTCCATCTATTCATACACAAATGAGGCGAGTAACTATTCTGATGCTATTGACATTTTGAAAAATATTTATATTAAGCCTAAGAATGAGATATATGCGAGGCATAGATTAGCATCTCGTTGTCAGTTTTCTGACGAATCAGTTGATCAATACCTATGGGAGCTGAAACTTCTAAATAAGGACTGTAATTTTAAAGCAGTTATAGCTGAGCAAAACAGAAATGATTATATTAGAGACTCATTTATACGCGGACTAAGTGATAACAAGATATGCCAACGACTTCTTGAAAATGTTACTCTAACCCTTGATAAGCTCCAGCGCTGAAGATGACTGTTATTCATTCTAATTCATTTAATACGATCTCTTTGCCAGCAGTTCTCAATGCGGTTCCTTAACTTAGTCACCAGCAATGAAAGAGACAAACTCTATAAACTCAATTAATTCAGCAGTAGTGAGTAAATATTATTTTTGTGGGCAGTCTCGACATCCTCGAAGTATTTGTCCTCCTCGGGAAGTTACTTGCAAAAAATGTACTAAGGTGGGACATTTCTCTGTCGTTTGCCGGTCGACGAATCCTGAACAGACTACTGCAAGTTCGAATTCAGAGTCTATTACAGATAATGTTGTAAGTTATCATTTATTGCAATTCATTTATTGCAGCTATGAGCCCAAAATGCTTGTCGAAATCAATGATATATGTAGCAGTGAATAAGCATTCCGCAACAGCATTAATCGATAGTTATAGTTATTTGAACTTTATTAATGAATCATTCGCTAATGCAATCAAAGAAAGGATGGAACCTGAACATAACAATATTACCATGGCCTCTAGATCTCTTTCATGCAAAATAATTAGTTGTTGTCGTGTGGTTCTTACAATGTTTGGTAAAATTTGTAAGGATTTCAGGATTTGGGTTCTTCCAAATGCATGTGCGGATCTTATAATAGGCCATGATATTTTAAACAACGTAAACTGTCAGTATAAATTTTGGTGATCCAAGATCATTAATTCACGTTTGTAATTTAGCTGCTGCTATGGTGCCAGAAGCTGCTCTTTTCCAACATTTATCTCCGAACATTAAACCCATTGCAATAAAATCTCGTCAGTTTTCAAGTGAAGATTATTGACTCTGAAATACGCAAATTGTTAGCGCAAAGTGTTATTGAAGTTAGAACTCACCACGAAGAGCTCTAGTAGTAATCGTTTCAGCTGAAAACCCGCAAGAAAAGGATGGGGGTAGATTATTCTCAGACCAGGGGCGTATATAAGGGGAGGGGCCAAGGGCCCCCCCCCCCCCCGAAATAATGAAGGTATGTCCTCCCAGCGTTTTTTTTTTTGTTGGTTGAACAGATAGGTTTCCATCGTTTTTTTTTTGGTTGAAAAGATAGGTTTCCATGGGGTGTCTACTTAAAATTACTTAACTTAACCTTACATTAATCTTGGGCCCCCCTCAAAAAATATATTGTAAATTCGCCACTGTCTCAGACTATTAAGAAATATACAAACCTTAATGCCTATCCTCAGCCTCGAATAGAAGAGCAGTAAACAAGGTCGCTCAATATAAAGTCTTTAGTGCAATTGATTTACGCTCTGCATATCACCAGATCCCAATTCGAGATGAAGACAAACTTTATGCTGTGTTTGAAGCAAATGGCAAACTGTATCAGTTTAAGAGGATTCCTTTTGGAGTTACAAATGGTATATCCGAATTTCAACGGTCTATTCACGGGGTTATAGAGATTTAAGGATTACAAGGTATCTACTGTTATCTGGATGATGTCACCGTTTATCTAAAAGATCAAGCTGAACATGTTCACAATTTAGATAGGTTCCTCAGTAAGCACAATTTTACATTAAATAAATAAAAATCCATATTTTCAGTCACTTGCATCAAATTTTCAGGTTATATTGTTAAAAACAACATAATCAAACCAGATCCATCACGATTCGAACCTTTGCTACAATATCCTATTCCAGCTGATTCGAACTCATTAAAACGTGTGTTAGGAATGTTTGCTCATTATTCAAAGTGGGTGTCACGTTTTCCTGAACGTATCAAGCCTTTAACACAATGTGTTACTTTTCCACTAAGGGAATAAGCTGTAAATTCCTTCATGGATATTAAGCAAATTATATAAATGTATGGATGAGTCTTTGACTTTGTCAGTAGAAACGGAGGCATCTGAGAACGCTGTACTTACCCAACAAGTACGTCCGGTTGTTTTTTTTATAGGACACTGACGAATTCTGAGAGAAATCATTCTGCTACAGAAAAGGAGGCGTTTGTAATTGTGGAATCATTGAGAAGATGGCGACACTTTATGCTTGATCGTTTCTTCAAATTAATTACGGATCGGTAGACAATATCATTCATGTTTAATGCCAAAATTAAAAATAAAATGAAAAATGAAAAAATTTTACGATTGCGTTTGGAATTATCCGAATACTATTATGTTATCATCTACAGACCAGGCAGAGACAACGCAGCAGCTAACGCTCACTCTCTCGAATCTGTTCATCGACCATCAAAAATATATCTTTAAAATCACTACACACTGCCCTATGTCATCCCGGTGTTACTCGGTTACATCATTATATTCGCAGTAAAAATTTGCCTTTCTCTATTGATGAAATCAGGAAAGTAATTAATGATTGTCACGACTGCTGTGAATTAAAACTTCGGTTTACTAAATTTAGTGGAAAGCTTATTAAGGCTACTTCTCTTTTTGAACGTTTAAACATAGACTTTAAGGGGCCACTATCTTCAGCATCTGCTAATTGCTATTTACTCGTGGTTATTGATGAATATTCACTGAATTTGGAATTCCAGCATATATACATTCAGATTGTGGCGCATCTTTTATATCAGAAGAAATTAGGAATTTCTTACATTCCCTTAGAATTGCAACTAGTCGTACAACACCATGTAACCCACGGGGTAATGGGCAAGTAGAACGTTACAATGGTATCATTTGGAAAACCATAACTCTAGCTATCCGATCTAGAGGGCTTAAGATAACTCAATGGGAAAATGTACTTCACGATGTTTTACACTGTATCCGCTCACTCCTCTGTACTGCAACAAACGAAACTCCTCGCGAAAGAATATTCAAACACTCTAGAAGATCTCCTAATGGTTCATCTCTTCCATCCTGGCTTTTAACCCCAGAAAAAATCCTTATGCGGCGAGAAAATAAACAATCGAAATACGACTCTCTAGTAGATGAGGTGGATTTACTAGAAGCCAACCAAAATCATGCTCTTGTTCGTTTAGGAAATGGTCGTGAACTTTCTGTATCTTCAACCTCTAGCACCGCGAGGAAATGATAATATAACTCCAGATACTTCAGAATCAGATCAAGATATTCATACCACTACAGATATTCAAGATAAATATGTCACCACCACAAAATATATACCATTAAGAGACGGTGGCGGCTATTCAGGGGAAGTAGGTGAAGTGGCACTTCACCAATTATTTATAATAAAATAATATTATTTATTTATAATATAATAATTATTATAAGGAAAAATTTATTTTCCTTATCACGTATGTTGGTTTTAATAGAAACGTATTTTTGTATTTTGTAAGTCCCGCGCCGTCGAGTTCTGGCACCGAGTGCGGTGCGATTCTGACCGACCAAGTGAAGTAGGCCTCGTTTTCAGTTTTTCAACCTCAAAGGCGGAGCTTAGATCGCCAACCGAGGCGATGGTTGCTATGACAACCGTGACGTCATCCGCTGTAGAGCGAGGCCATGGGTGAAGTTCCAAAGATATGCTCTCTTCTTCCAGTGAAGAAATTCTATCGGAGCGCGCTTGTTTTAAATATGAATCCTGTTTAAGATATAGTGTGTGTTTTATTAGAAACATCATTTTCACGTTGGAAAGACGAAGATAAGAAGAAAGTTATTATAATATTTTATATTATATATTAAAATATATATGTGATATATATAATTTATAATATATATTATGATATAATATAATTAGATAAGAAGAAAGTTATCATAATATTTTATATTATATATAATATATATATAATTTATAATATATAATTTATAATATATATATTATGATGTATTATAATATAATTATTTTCCTACTAGCTCTTCACCTAACTTCATAGCCACGAGCCGCCACTGTTAAGAGATACTCTTGTGTCCACACCTACTTCAATTGACTCTATTCTATGAGAGACTGAGTCATGTCTGATACCCAGTTCAGCAGAAGATTCATCCTTAATCCGTAATTCAGAGAAAACCTCAGAAGTCTCGCAAAGACCTGTACCTGCCCGAAAGTTGCCCGAACTATTTAAAAGACAATAAGTTGAAATAACTGAAGGAGAGGAAAAAGTGATGAAATAATTCTGATATAATAATTATGATTGTTATCTTTGTAATAATAAGTATTGCAAATGTTATTTGTTATAATTGTTACGGAATGAGATTGCTTAGCAACTGATTTTTAAACATACTGTAAGTTTTGTAAAGTAAAGACTAGTTTTATGTATTGAATCTATTACATTTTACTTCCCAAAACAACGAAACTTTATGGAACGTCTTTGGCATCCAGTAGATTAGAAGTGGATCCCAGTTCTACAAATGCAGCAACAGAATGGGTCCATTGGTTAAAAACGTCGAGAATTTTGTGAAGGAAGTGAGGAATGCTACAGATAAGGTACAGCTCAATCTAATTAGTTAACCATGTTGCTCCTTCCATCTATTAATATATAAGTGTGGCGAGTAACTATTCTGATGCTATTGACATTTTGAAAAATATTTATATTAAGCCGAAGAATGAGATTTATGCGAGGCATAGATTAGCCTCTTGTTGTCAGTTATCTAATGAATCAGTTGATCAATACCTATGGGAGCTGAAACTACTAAATAAGGACTGTGATTTTAAGTATTAAAAGACTAGTTTTAAGTATTTAAAGTAAGTTCTCTTTTATTGGTGTGTTTGGTCCTGTAATATTGTGATGAGTTTTATATTTGTATTTATATATTTATTTCTATTTATCCAATGTATTATATCTTTTACTTATTCGTAATCTCTTGTATTATTTCAAATTCCAACCGTTAACGGTTATTCCTGTTTTGTTTACTTTTAAATCCCAACGGTTGGAGGGGCTCCCATCATGCACCTTTAATTTAAATCTTTCCGTTAATTTCTCTTATCATTTAAAAGCACCAATCATTTTAAAGCCCACCAGCCAATCAACACTCATGTAAATAAACTTATATAAACCCTTGCACACTTGTAAATAAAGAGAACCTGTTCAGACCATCAGTCTTGTTCACTTTATTTCCACGAACCAGGGCAACGAATAAATCACCACATATTTTGGTGCCGAAACCCGACTCCAAGCTCCAACGCAGCTTACAACCATTGCGAGCCGACAGGAAACCATTCCAACCCGCCAGAACCGGAGACTTCGTGGTCTACCCCCATCCAACGCAATCATGCCGGATGCACAGACGGCTACTTACGCCAGCATCGCAGCTACGCCGGTGTCTCCACACCGATTCCGAGAGCCGACAACCTTCTACGCTCGATCGGATGAAGATGCGGCCAAATGGCTCAAAGACTACGGTCGGATCGCCAGATTCAACGGATGGGACGAACCTTCACGTCTAACTAACGTATATTTCTCACTCGCAGACACCGCCAAGAAATGGTTCGAGAACGGTGAGACGACGATGACCACATGGCCGGAGTTCGAAGAGCAATTTACGGCAACTTTCATCACCCCATACGACCGTTCTAAACAAGCGAAAAATGAACTGGATCATCGGGCACAAACCGCCAACGAATCATGCGAACAGTACGCACAAGACGTCCTCGATTTGTGCAGAGCCGCTAATCCGCAAATGACAGACGAGGAAAAACTTCAGCATTTGATGAAGGGAGTTGCTGAAGAAGTCTACACTCTACTTTTGGCAACTAGAGTAGCGGACACGGCCACATTTCTGGAGGAATGCCGGCGAATTGAACGAATGTGACAGTGCAGACTGAACGACGCCAGAACGTTCAAACGACTTCCAAACGTCGTCTCCATCGCGCTACAGCCATCAACCTATCCCCAGGCGACATCACAAAACGACGCCATCCAAAACCTACAACAACAGATTGCAGCCATCCAAGCTCAAATCCAGCAGCTCGTGGTTAACGCAGTCACCACCAATCCATCGCCGCGGACGACAGCTTCTCACCCCGCCACCATGATGCAGTCGATGCCCGCAAGAAGCAACCCACAGCGCCGTCCAACCCAAGACTACACCCGTAGACGGCCGGAAGAATGGCGAACGGCCCAGGACAAGCCGTTTTGTTTCTATTGCCATCGAGTAGGGCACGTAATCAAACATTGCCGCACCCGCCAATACGCAAACAGATCAGCTCAAAGCTACGAGTACCAACCCCGCCAGAGAACACACTACACACCTATTTATCAGGCACCTGCATATCAGCAAAATATCCATCAGGCAGCTGACTACCAACAAAATGTCCGACCCACCTACTCCCAGACCCGGCGGAGCAGATCAACATCTCCAGCTCACGGTAGACGCCATCCCACACCGTACCGACAGACGACCTACGAACCACAGACAGCCCGCAACAACCGAAGTCACTCACCTGTACCATCGGAAAACTAAGTGCAGCGACAGCTGATTATGATGGCAGATTTGTCGCAAACGCTAGAACTGAACTGAAAAGCAATATTATCACAGTATGCTTTGACGATAAACCTACCCAGGTTTTAGTGGACTCAGGTGCGGCCGTTAGTCTTATTTCCGAAACATTTCGCAAGAAAAGAGCAAAAGTGATAATAACCTCCAACTTACCTGTGCTTCGAGCCGTCTCAGGAGAGCGTCTATCAGTCCTAGGAAAAACAACGGCCAGGCTAGAATTCGGTGCCACCATCATAGCATTCGAATTTCTAGTCGTAGAGAATTGCAGCTTCGATGTGATCCTGGGATGGGATTTCTTACAAGCCACCAGAGCAATCCTTGACTGTGAGAAAAATGTGCTTCAGTTGCAACAGCCAACGGACAAAACAACAATGGCTCCTCATTACCTTGCCGCCGCAAAAACAACAGTGATTCCGCCATTGTCAGCCATTAAGATCGCCGCAACATCTGACACGATAACTGATGGACTTATCCTAGTGGAGCCTCTACGGAAACATCAATTATCCAGTGAACTACGTGTGCCAGCAACAGTGTGTGATATCACTCACAACACAGCAAACATTTGGATTACGAACTTTACACATTCAAAAGTTTCGATTACCGCCAATTCCCGCGTAGCCACGTTTCAGACGATACACCCCGATTTCGTGACGTCAGTTGTAGCCTCGCAAGCAGGCCCCACAGAAAAACAACGAGGTCACTTACAGAGGCCCCTCATCTCTGAAGGTCATTTGGAAACGATGTTGGATACGAATCTCCTCCCATCACAAGCAAAAGAGATCTTGCAACTATTGAAACAACACCAGACTGTATTTGAGCCGCCAAATCCCGCCATAATACCTGAAAAAGCACCGAAACACACCATTGATACAGGAGAAAGCCGCCCCATAAAGCAAAAAGCATACAGAGTTTCACTCAAAGAGAGGAAGTTAATTCAAGATGAGGTCACACAAATGCTTGACAAAGGTGTAATCCGACACTCACACAGTCCTTGGAGCTCACCTGTTGTTTTAGTTAAGAAGAAAGACGGCACCTGGAGATTCTGTGTTGACTACAGAAAGTTGAATGCTATCACGAAAAAGGATGTGTACCCCCTGCCTAAGATCGACTCACTTCTAGATTCCTGCGCCCATTCCAGCTATTTCTCCACCATCGATCTCCGCACTGGCTATTGGCAAATTAAGGTAGACGAGAAGGATCGTGAGAAGACGGCGTTCGTAACACCCGATGGGCTGTACGAGTTTGACGTCATGCCATTTGGATTATGTAATGCGCCCGCAACATTCGAGAGACTGGTCGACAATACCTTACGTGGATTAAAGTGGTCGATCTGTCTCTGCTATTTGGATGACATCATAATTTATTCACGAGACTTCAAGGAGCACCTCGATCGACTCGACACCGTCCTCGGATGCCTTAACGCCGCCAATTTGAAACTAAATCCGAAGAAATGCGTCTTCGCATCTCGTGAAGTGACAGTACTGGGACACATCATTAGTTCTGATGGGATTCGCCCGAATCCAGACACAGTGGCAACAGTTAAAAACTTCCCTCCACCCATCAATCAAAAGCAAGTTAGAAGCTTCTATGGACTGTGTTCGTACTACAGGCGATTTATTCCTAACTTCGCTATGATTGCACGGCCATTATCCATCCTCATGAAGAAAACTCAACCCTTTACCTGGACCGAAGTACAACAGAGAGCATTCGACAAACTAAAGCAAGCACTCATCACCCAACCAGTCCTGGCTCACTTCGACGAAGCTGCTCCGATACAACTCCACACAGATGCTTCGAATTATGGCATTGGCGCTGTCCTGGTGCAAATTATTGATGATAAACAACACGCTGTAGCATACGCCAGCAGGACTTTGAGTAAACCGGAAGAAAATTATGCAACCACGCATAAAGAGTGTTTAGCAGTCGTGTGGGCCGTCGCTAAATTTCGTCCTTACCTCTATGGGAATGCATTCACCGTTGTGACGGATCACCATGCTTTGTGTTGGTTGGTAAACCTTAGAGATCCCACAGGAAGATTGGCAAGATGGTCGCTCCGACTACAAGAATATAATATGAAGATTGTTTACAAATCCGGAGTGAAACACTTAGACGCCGACTGCCTATCAAGATACCCCATCAAAACAAAAGAACATCAAGCCAACTCCGTCAACGCAATCCAGTGCCTGGAGGAAGCAGTCGATATCACAGCCGAGCAGCGCAAAGACCTTTCCCTACTTCGACGCATCGAAACCCTGCAGACGACACAACAACCTGATAAGCAGGGATACGAACTCAAAGACAACATCTTATACAAAAGGAGCTATGAGCCTACGTCCAACACATTATTACTCGTCATTCCAAGCCACCTGAGACGACTAGTGATTGAAGCCTGCCACTCCGAGCCGACTGCTGCACATCTTGGCACTGCGAAGACGATAGCTAGGGTCCGCCAAAAATACTTTTGGCCGGGCCAGAGCAAGGCTGTGCGCCGCTTCGTAACACGATGCATCACCTGCCAGTCACGGAAGAGCCCATCTCAACTCACACCTGGGAATCTCCAGCCCCTACCTATAACGGAGTCACCTTTCCACAGGGTAGGAATCGATTTGTTGGGCCGTTTCCCGAGTTCCACCGCCGGCAACAAATGGATAGTCGTTGTGATTGACTATTTCACGAAGTACGCGGTCACCCGAGCCCTACCCAATGCTACTGCGGCTGAAGTGGCCAAGTTCTTCGTGGAAGACGTCATGTTAAAACACGGAGCACCGCAGATCCTCTTGTCTGATCGAGGGTCCCAGTTTATGTCGTCAACGCTAGCAGAAACATTACAACTATGCCACACAATCCATAACAAGACATCCAGCTACCATCCGCAGACGAACGTGTGTGAAAAGCTCAACCGGACATTAGCAGACATGATATCAATGTACGTTGATATCGAACACTCCAATTGGGACGCCATATTGCCATTTGTGACGTTCGCCTATAACACCGCAGTGCAACAAAGTACAGGGTATACACCGTTCTACCTACTCCACGGACGGAACCCTTGTACTATGATTGACACCTTGCTGCCGACACAAATGGAACCACAGCAGGAATACCCCACACTCCTGAAGGCGTCGCTCGACGAAGCCCACCAATTGGCCCGCATTAACATCCGAGAGGCTCAACAGACGAACAAGAGATAGTACGACGCAGGTCACCGTCCACTAGTTTTTCGTCCGGCCGACCTCGTATGGGTCCACATTCCAATACGTAGGGTTGGCCTGGCCGAGAAACTCCTTCACTCTTGGTTTGGTCCTTTTCAAATAATCCGCCAAACTTCGCCTGTGATTTACGAGGTAACAGCAGCTCCCGGATGCAACATCAATCGTCCCCACCCGGAGGTGATTCATATAGCCCGGTTGAAACCATTCTACCCTGCCGATGATGCGGAGCCGACGCCCGAACCACCCACTGACGCAAATGTGACATCGGAACCCCCCAGTGATTCAGTGCCTGCCGACGGAATGACTTTGCGTTCCGGCAGAACCCTACCGTGACAAAACAGTGCCCATTAGTGTTATTGTGGATTATAACAGTGCTTAGGACTACCCAGACGATTATTAGAGTGACTATGAACCTACAGTGAACATTTTCTTGTGTATAACTGGACATTAGTTTAAACAAGTAAGAACAATTACAGACACTTAGACGAAAAATGTGAGAATTTTTTTTCTCCTCTCTCTCTCTCCTCAGTGCTAGCACGGATACGTCGTTATAACGAATTATTTTTTTGTTTGTACACACCTTCTTCATTGTAAATATTTGTTCATAGTTTCATGTATTTTTTTCCTCTCTCTGAGCTCAGTATTATCTTTTTTTATTATTTTTTTTTCTTTATTATGGCCATATATATATATACATATTTATACATATTTTTTTTTTTTAGTCCATACGCTATTTTATCCCCTCCTATATAGCATTTCATTCTTGTTTTCGGGACGAAAACACTTGAGGGGGGAATTATTGTGATGAGTTTTATATTTGTATTTATATATTTATTTCTATTTATCCAATGTATTATATCTTTTACTTATTCGTAATCTCTTGTATTATTTCAAATTCCAACCGTTAACGGTTATTCCTGTTTTGTTTACTTTTAAATCCCAACGGTTGGAGGGGCTCCCATCATGCACCTTAAATTTAAATCTTTCCGTTAATTTCTCTTATCATTTAAAAGCACCAATCATTTTAAAGCCCACCAGCCAATCAACACTCATGTAAATAAACTTATATAAACCCTTGCACACTTGTAAATAAAGAGAACCTGTTCAGACCATCAGTCTTGTTCACTTTATTTCCACGAACCAGGGCAACGAATAAATCACCACAATATTTATATCAACAAAAGTACATCTATGTTACTAAAATCTTTTATTTCTCTGTCTGTCTGGTGCAATTGTTGTAATTTGTGAAAATAGCAATAATTTCTACAAGTTGGCTACGGGAATCGAACATGCAACCTTCTGCTCCGAAGTTAGACGTCTTAGCCATTAAACCATGAGGACTACATTCTAATCTCTATAAAAACTAATAATATATCATAAATATATGATTCACACGCTGGTTCTAAAAGCAGTCGTGGATTGAGAGAATATAGACATCAAAAATTAAATTTAAAAAAAAAATTAAATTTTAGTTTTAGTTTATTTGATGTAATTTGTGTGTGTGTGTGTGTGTGTGTGTGTGTGTGTTTTTAATAAATAAAAAGTTGTTTTCCGTTACATAAGCGAAGCTTCCGGAGCGAAGCGACGGGTAGCCGACTAGTTAATACGAATAAAATAAAATTAGCATTGCTAAAAAAAAAAAAAAAAAAAAAAAAAAAAAAAATTTGACTAGATCAAAGGATGTTAAATAGTTGCAGCTAATCGAATTTGATTTTTTTAAATTATGAAACTAATTACATTGTTAATAAAATATAGAATAATTATCAATTAACCATATAAAAGTTAATTAGCATAACGAGAGAATTAAAAAAAAAACTCTCCCCGACGGGGAATCGAACCCCGGTCTCCCGCGTGACAGGCGGGGATACTGACCACTATACTATCGAGGAATACGTTATTTGCTTCTTATTTTAATCCTTCCATTGTCGATTGTATTAACCTTGTCATTGTATTTGCGAAGATTTCTATTCTTATCGTATTTTGCATGAATTTCTATTGATCAGTGAATTACCTGAGAATTCAGATCAATATATCTATCGAGATCAACATATGGACTGCTCAGAAGCCAATCAGTGTAAGTCAATAAACCAAAAAATGAAATAGGTTTTTAAAATTACGTACCAAAAAAATAACAACGTTTGTAAATTTCAAGAATGAATTTTTTATTGAAAGATAACATAACTATAAACTTGGAGGAGTGATTTGGGCACTTTGTCAACCGAAAGTATAAACATTAGAGTATGACTTATAGAAAAAATTTCAATTTAAAACAAAATGACTTACACTGATTGGCTTCTGAGCAGTCCATATAATCAAATCTAGATAAAACTATTAAATATGAAATAAGATTTTGATCACTGTTTGTTCTGGAATTATTTAATTTTATACTACTGGCATATAATTAAATTAGAACTTTAATATTCATCTGAATATCCTTAAGATGGATCTACAAACCCAAAATACTAACTAGATATATTCAGTTCCACCAAACTCTGAATCTAAAGCCGTGTTTCCCAACCTGGGGCGTGCGCCCCACAGGGGGGGGGGGGGGAATTTTTTTGTTAGGGGGGGTAATTCGAAAATGGAGCAATGTTGTTGTTTTTTTGTTGTTTTTTTTTGGTTGTGAAAGTTAAAAAAAGTGGGTTTTTTTTTTAATTTTTCTTTTTGAAAGTTATACCTAATTTGGTGGGGCATAGCATACTTTAGATACTTTCAGTGGGGCACAGCACAAAAAAGGTTGGGAAACACTGATCTAAGGTGTTGATATAAATAATTATCATTTGATTTGTTTTTAATATGGGTCAAAATGTTAATTGCCCATATTAAAAAGCTATAAAAAACATCATCTATGAGGATTAGACAATAAACTCACGAAATTTCATTATTTTGCACTTATTTTGTATGGACTATTTCAGTGTTTCAGGCTTTCTGTAAATTGGCCCCTAGAATGATCTATAAAATCTAATAAAACTGATCTAATAAATCTGAAATAGATGGTGGTTTGCGTTGGAAACCTATATTACATTACCATTATAAAGAATAAGAATACCTGTAATACATGAGATTCATTATTACGGTGATTGAATAGGGAAAAAGATCATTCTTCAACAACCTCACTTGAGCTCAGTGTGCGATGTGTGATTTTACCAGAGGGTGGGGGAAGGGGCTAATGGGTTCACTACCAGAATTAAAATTTTAAATATGTATATCATGACTCCCCTGAAAACTGACTTACAGACACACAGAAACTTAAGTGTTACATAGGGATAGTTCTGAAATTAAAATGTAATAAAAATATGAGACTTACATAAATCAGTTGAAGACACGAGATGAATGTTGTTGGTTTTCCTGTTGGTTTATTCTATGATGTTTAGACTTGATCTATTTTGTCGCAAACTTTTCTGCATTGAAGCAATGTAGTGGAGGACTATTTATTGAGATAAAAAGTAGATTTGGAAGTGTTGCAATTTGTAACTTGTTCCTTTGATCAGTCAATAAAGATCACAAGAAATAAAGACAGACAAATCCCTATCCCAGAAAAATACAAATTTTAATTTGGTTTCAGCGAAACTAAGATTCTTATCTAAATAAAGTAAATATTTAAGTAAATTAACATATCCAGTGGGTGGGAAATAATTATTCCTGGCAGGGATATACCATTCATATCCAGAGGTTGGGATGGTCCAAGCCAGGAGGGGGAAAATCGCCGCCATCTCTCCCTAGAAATCGCACCCTGCATGAGCCCCATGGTATGAACTGTCGGATACGATTTATCGAAAGAAATGAAGTCAGGAATAAACAGTATTTATAAATATTACATAATTAGATATTTTGAAATAATTCAAATTGTGAAATCTATACTCATGAAGAATTTTTAAATGTATATCTTTTAATAACAATAAGTTTGAAGAATAATTTTTGAATCAGCAAAACTTTATGAAACCGAGCATACCAATTTACGGAGAAGAGATTATCCATCTTTTATATTTGAAATTTTTTCCATGTCGGTATTTGTGGAGAGATATTGTGGCAAGATTTCAAAAATTCCATAGAAAAGGTAGTTGAACAGAAAGAAATAATCCAAGGACAACAACCAATTGACGTTTCTATAATTCATTGTATTCCTTTTTAAATTTGTATATGCTTTGTTTTAATTAAAAAAGTAATTAGATTTAGGCACCTTAAAATAAATATTTGAATATTTGATAATTTAATCAATAGTAAAATACAAAAATTAACTTTTTTTTTTTTAAAGACAATAAATTTTAAATTCTTTTTGGAGTTTCTTTTATTTTTTTCTATCTTGATCGTTGTTGTTCCGGCAGGGAGCGCACATTGAACAATAAACACGGCCATCCGTGTGCCTTATTACATTACAGTTGCCAACGATTGATATTATGTTAGCGTTTAGATTGATTAGCTACGGGCAAGAATGTCATATTCATGTATCTACAAATATTATTTAATTCTTCAATTACAACTAGTCGGCTACCCGTCGCTTCGCTCCGGAAGCCTCGCGTATGTCACGGAAAACAATTTGTTATTTATTAAAAAAACACACACACACACATTACATCAAGTAAAATAAAACTAAAAATTTTTTTAAAGTTTTTTTCTTTTTTTTATTTTAATTTTTGATGTCTATATTCTCTCAATCCACGACTGCTTTTAGAATCAGCGTGTGAATCATGTATCTATGATATATTTTTATTTTTTATTGAGATTAGAATGTAATCCTTGTGGTCTAATGCCTAAGACGTCTAACTTCGGAGCAGAAGGTTGCATGTTCGATTCCAGTAGATAACTTATAGAAATTATTTCAATTTTTGTAAATTACAATAATTGCACCAGACAGACAAAGAAATAAAAGATTATAGTAATATAGATACACTTTTCAGTGGCTTTTAAGTTACAAATAGAGATTTTTTCAGTATTCTACCTAATAGAAATAGTGATTCTTTTTTTTTTTTTCTTTTTTATTCAATTCCAATTGATACTTTTCAGTGGTTTTTGAGTTACAAATAGTGAAAATTATCTACTAATCTAGGCCATCAGATTGTTCGATATAGATATTTGAAGAAGAGATGTTCAGATGGACGTTGGTTGATATAGACGATAAATGAAGATCAAAGCTTGTATACGAAATTCTTCGTGACAAATTGATTGTAACTATTCTTTAGAGTGAAGATAACCAAATTCTGTTGAATTTTGACTCAAAGACAAAGTTTTACGTGAGTGAAGACAACGTTTTCCAAATATATGGCTACTTTATTTAGAGTTTGTCCTTGAGCTTTATTGATAAACATCGCATAAGAAGGTCTGATCGGAAATTGTTTTCTAGTGAAAGTGAATGGAAGTAGATTATCGCATGGTTCCATAGACATCCTATGGATGAAAACAAAATCTCCTTTGTGAGTTCTGTTATAATTTCGGTTTCTATGAGATCATTATCGAATGAACGGCATTTAAGTTGAGTTCCATTGCAGTATGCAAACTTGGGATTGATGTTTCGCAACAATATTATCGGAGATCCAATCTTCAATGTCACACGATGTTGAGGAATACCGCTAAGATTCAATGCGTTCAGATACTCGGGCAGATACAGATGTTCGTGTGGTGGATTATAAGAAGTGTCAATTTTATTCGCACTTGTATGCTCTGTAGTCTCTCCTTGTATTCTTAGACTTATCATTTGATTGATATTATCGACACTCTCGTTCACCTTGGTTGATCAGCCGCATATTTATCGTGAGGTTTTTGACTTGATGTGATTCTAGCTTTTAGAGTTACAAATAGTGATTTTTCAGTGATCTACCTAATAGGAATAGTGCTTCTTTCTTTCTTGACTCTTTTTTTTTTCCCAAATGATACTTTTGAGTGGTTCTTGAGTTACAAATAATGATGGTTTTTGAGTTACAAATAGTGATTTTTCAGTATTCTACTCAATAGAAATACTTATTCTTTCTTTCTTGACTCTCCTTTTTTATTCCAATTTAAAATTTTTCAGTAGTTTTTGAGTTACAAATAATGATTTTTCAGTATTCTACTTAATGGAAATACTGCTTCTTTCTTTCTTGACTCTTTTTTTCCTTCCAATTGATACTTTTCAGTGGTTTTTAAGTTATAAATAGTGATTTCTCAGTATTCTATTTAATTAGTACTGCTTCTTTCTTTTTTGACTTTCTTTTTTATTACAACTGTTACTTTTCAGTCAAAGTCAGTTCAGGTTAGACAGAAAAGTCAAAAAAACTATATGAAGACAGTATAGTTCCCATAGCCTAATGGATAAGATGTCTGACTTCGAATCAGAAGGTTACAGGTTCGATTCCTGTCGCGGATGCTTCATTGTAAAAAGTATTTCAATTTTTCATTCTCACAGAAAACTGCGCCGGACAGACACACAGACACACAGACAGACAGACAGACAGACAGAGAAATAAAAGATTTTAGTAATATATACTCATGGACAAAAAAATTAGCGCACCAAGAAATAATTGCGGGATCGTAACGAAACTTGCAATGAAGGTACATGTCGGGGAGATATGCAAATGATTAGAAATGCAGCGTGATTGCGCATTACGTATAGCCGGTAGAGGGCGTTGAACATCGTACTCTGTGGAGTATAAAACAGGTAACCAAAGCTTGTTTGAGTGTGCTGAATCATTTACAAAGGAAGAGCTGAGGTAGACATGCCATTACGCCGTGTTCGAAGACAGTATACGCAGTTGTCGCAGTTTGAGAGAGGGAGAATCGTCGGGATGATGGAAGCTGGGTGGTCAGCTAGGCGAGTAGCTCGTCAATTAGGCCGCTCTGATTGTGTTGTGAGGGACCAGTGGACCCGAGAGATGTCATGTACACGAAGACCAGGCTCAGGACGCCCTCGACAGACCAGTCGTCGAGAAGACCGCCACATAGTCAGAAATGCACGCGTACAGCCAACTGATTCATCGGCCGCCATCCAGGCACAGGTAGCACCTTCACTAGGGGCCTCTGTGTCTTCTCGAACCATACGAAGGCGCCTGGCTGAAGGACAGTTGGTATCGCGGCGCCCATTACGTGTGCTGCCCTTGACGCCCACCCATCGACGCCTCCGTTTGGAGTTTTGCCGCGCACGAGGAAACTGGACTTCAGCGGAATGGAACCAGGTCGTCTTTAGCGACGAATCCACATTCAATCTCGGCAGTGATGACAATCGTGTTCGTGTGTGGAGAGCCCGTGGTGAACGCTTCAATCCTGCCTTTGCTGTACAGCGACACACCGCTCCCACAGCTGGTGTGATGGTATGGGGTGCCATTGCCTACAATACACGGTCACCCCTAGTATTGTTCCGTGGCACCACGACAGCCCAGCGGTATGTTCATGAAATCCTGCAACCACATGTGTTGCCACTCATGCAACGGCTCCGAGGAGCCATTTTTCAACAAGACAATGCTCGGCCTCATACGGCAAGGGTATCACAAGACTGTCTCCGCACTGCTACTACCCTTCCTTGGCCTGCCCGATCCCCAGATTTGTCTCCAATCGAGCATATCTGGGATCATTTGGGACGACGAGTTGGGCATCCCACGAGTTTGAACGAACTAGAGGCAAGGTTACAGCAAATATGGAACGAAATGTCTCAAGACATCATACAGAACTTGTATGACTCAATGCCCGATCGTATCGCATCGTGCATTCGCGCTAGAGGGGGTCCAACGGAGTATTAACTCCTCCGTTCTTTTGCCTTTTTCTCTGAAATAAATTATCCTTTTTCTTTGATTTTCTAATCATTTACTTATATCAAAGTAGTCATTACGTATGTAAATTTTCGTTTCATTTTGACGACTCCTTCTTGGTGCGCTAATTTTTTTGTCCATGAGTGTAGATTCAACCTAAAGAAGCACTTTCTTTATGCCTTTAATAATCATATTTATAAACAAATTTCAGAAATCACACGAAAAAAATGGTTGATTTTGTCCTACACTTTAGTGTCTCGTATTTTATTTTTAAAACTAGTCAACTTAAAGTGCATTCTCCGACATTTTTTCAGTCTTTTGAAATTTTATTCAAATCGAAACAAATTAGATGATGTAGAATTTTGAATTAGACTAAAATTAGAAACCTATAAAAATTATATTTTACTTTTCTCGGGTAAATAAAATGGATTTAGTGAAGGAAATATAATTTAAAAAATAAGAATTTCAATAATTTTATATAAATAGAATTGAGGAATGATTTTAAAAGGAATAGATCCATTAAATCTGTAAGCGATCAGAAGCTAAATTCCATAATTCCGAATGACTCAATTGAAATCTAAGCTTATTCTGAATTCAAGACTATCGTGTTCAGTTACCTTAGAATCAGATAATTGAATTTTTAGTTTTCTATTATTTTTAAACGGTTTTCTATTATTTTTATGTTCTCAAAAATTTGCTATCATTGGAGACCCAAGAATTTTTATTTTAATTCAATGCTAAAATGACTACAAATCGAAAGCAATCCTTAAGTGCTGTAATTAAAAGATAATTGTAGTTAAGCGAAAACTAACTTAACTTATTATTAAAATGGAGATTAACTACTATTCAATCAGAGATCATTGTTTTAAGAGAAATGAAAAGGAAAAACAAAAAAAAAAAAAAATTCTCCCCGACGGGGAATCGAACCCCGGTCTCCCGCGTGACAGGCGGGGATACTGACCACTATACTATCGAGGAATACGATGATTATTTCTGATTTCAATCTTTCTATTGTCGATGTAATACCTTGTCATTGTATTTCCGAAGATTTCTATTCTTAACGTATTTTGCAGAAGCGAATTACAGAAAATTATAATCGTCTAAATAGTTTTATTTTTTATTTATTTCAATTTGTTTTTCGCAAATTAATTATTTAGTTATTGAAGTTTCATTTAAAAACAAATCAGATTTTAATTATTCAGAAATTTAAGACAGACATGTAAGAAAAATTGTTCATTTAACACCTAACGCTACTTGTATTCTGGGTTATTCCATGTTAGATCACGTGATGAGTTCACCACACCATCACAGATTTATATGAAAAGTTATTTGCAGTTAAGAGGTCATAAGATAACGCATTCTGCAAAAAATGGAATTTTTAGGTTAAATACTTGCCGAGATACTGAATTTTTAAAGTTATTAATTTTTTTTGGTGCCTCCCCCCCCCCTTTATTTTTCGTATTTTCTTGAATATCTCATCTCCTAATCAATCAAATGTAACCAAATTTGGTATCCGAAAGTAACTTTTTACGCTGAATCCAAAAATTCCAAAGAAATTAGTCTAGGACTAACAGTTTTTTAGTAATGGAAAGTTTGTTAGTATTTAGTTAAAAATTTAAAAGGCCATTAAATGGGTTCACAATTAAAAATTTGAGATTTTAACCCAAGTCTGAAAAAGGTCTAAAGTAACTAAAAAAAAACATCAATTTGAAGTTTTGCTCCTGAACCTGCAAATAAATCGCAAAGAATTTTTATTTTTCCGTCATGCTAGAAGAAAAGAACTTCAATACAGAAAGAATTCCCTAAATTCTCTAGATCTATCTAAAGTTCTTCACAAAGTGCTCTAAACACTTACTGTTGGTATGTACTTTTAACCTTTGAACATTTCCAAGCAATTGTTGTTAAACTACTGTTGTTGTACTTGTATTGCCGTCCACTTTGCCCATGCAGATCTGGTCCTGGTAATATGCACAGTACATGAATAAATGTAATGAAGCACCTGTCATTACGGGAAAGTCACACCACCATATTTGTTGATTCATTTCTCCTTATAAAGTTGACCATCACGTGTTTTTCCTCATGTCTGCGCTGGTGAATGATCATCGTACACGACAGCAACATATCCTCTATCCTCTACACAAGTCATCTGTGTTAAGACTTGCAATCAAAGATGAACCAATAACATTCACCTTTGTTCCAGTTTTTAGATCATCTCAGACCTTAAAAGCATGAGTTCTTTTTCATCTTCCTTGAATTCATCAAAGCAATTCAATCCAACAGTTCTTAAGTCGTGCTGTGACATTCAGTGTTTAAAAGAATTCCAAATGACCCTCAGCAACTGCTTCTGCAATGGTGCTAGCTCAAAGAATGATTCCTTTCTCCTCAAAGTTGACCATCACGTCTTCTTCCTCATTGCTGCGCTCGTGAATGATCATCGTAACGACAGCAACGTATCCTCTGTCCTGTACACAAATCATCTGTGTTAAGACTTGCACTCAAAGATGAACCAATAACATTAACCTTCGTATTAGTATTTAGCTCATCTGATAACAGGCGATATACTATCCTTTTCGTGTTGATAGTTTTAGTGATGTACTTGGTATATCAGTTAGTTTTAGCAAATTTTTTGTGTACTTGTTTTGCCTTCTTTTTTGCATACACAACTCGGCTTTTCTTATTTACTGCTTGGAACTTTACCGGTGTATAGTTCAATTTTGTAATACTTTCATTCAGTTCACCCGTGTCCGTAAGGGATTCAGCCTTTGATTCATCGGACAGGAGATCCATCAGAAAGATGGATAATTTTTTCCTTATTACTATCTGCTACAGCTAGTCTACATCAAGCACAGAATTTCTAACTAGACTTCAAACTGTTGTAAATGGTACACCCTGTGTGGTCTTTTACAACTGCAAGTCTAATTGATCTCAGACCTCTCTTGGTGTCCTTTTTTTGTTTGTTAAATGAGTTGCAACCATTTCTTTGTAACTGTTGTTGGATATTTCTATACGCGAATCGATACAAATACCAACTTTGCGATTTTTTTTCAAGGCTAAGAAGCAAAGCTCCATCTTGATTATTTTTTTTTTTCAGTTTAAACAATCACTTTAAGCAATAAGCCTAATAATTCAACCCACTGGTCATTTTAATCTTTAAAAAATAGAGCGCAATGCATTAAGTATAAACAATAATTAAAACACTATATAGATATCAATTCTTGTCTATATTTAATTTTTAAGCTTGGCAGTAGTGAGATATTCTCAACACTTGTTTCTTATCTAACTTAATTCTCTCTTATTAAAATCATATGAGATTTTGTAAAAGAAATCAGGTCGTACTTTTTTTAGGAGACAGAAATCATTGGATAGTGGAATAAACCTTGAGATAAACTTTAGCACTTTCTTATAGTTTTTTGGTACAAAGGAGCTAGTCTGTTGTAGAAACATTTGTTATTAATACTTTTAAATGTATAAACAGAGCAAAGGAATTGCAAGTAAACAATCGTGCATTAATGTATTTTAAAAGGGGGCTACATAATAGAGTCAAATTCACTTAAATTGTTTGTATTTTGTTATGAAATTCAAATTTATGTATTGACAGTTTGTTTCGAGGACAGATATATTTTTCTGTCTTCTCCTCAATTGTACCTGATGAAGTTGAGAAATCATTCTGAACGAAATGTTGTTTATAAAAAGAGATAGAACAAGGAAATGAAGAATAAACAGGAAGACAATTCAGGAGATAAATTTCAGTGTATTCAGTATATGTCAATATATTAACGAAATATTATAAACGATTTTCTCGTATCGTTCTTCTTGTTTATCTATAAAAAATTAAATTAAAAAAAATTAAATAAAATAAGCAGTTGTCTTACCTCTATTTTTAAAGAAAACTGTTCATTGCAATATTACAAGTAGTACTGCACTAAGTAGAGGGAGACAGATTTCTTAGGCTTATCAGATCCTCTACTTCGTTAACTTTCTTAGTACAGAAAGATTCAATGGTTTTCAGAATATTATCTTTGGTTAAACCTGAGAATACGGTACTGCCAATCACAGTCTTCGTAAGAATACATCCGCGCAAGGATACATGATGGTGCATACTGTTATCTCAAATCGCAGTTAGTCAGATGAGGGTTAGTTTTTCTAGTAAAAGATCGTGCAAGACCATTTTCAAGTAAGTTTACCTGCAAACCACCTTCTACTTTTCACTAGTTAATTGAAAAACTAAAATTCATATCTTAAAAATAGTGTCAAGGCGGCCATCTTGTCAAAACTCGACTGTTGTCCAAAACAGCCTGGTACCGTAATCTCCGGTTTCACCTTATCTTTTAATTCTATATATAAATTTTAGGTTTAGTTTCGAGAGGATGGCAACTGACTATTTTAAATATATAAATTTGCAAAAAAAAAATACTGTGACGTAACGAATGATAACATAGCATTATAATTTACTTCATTTTATTTATTTATTTATTTATTTATTTATTTATTTATTTATTTATTTATTTTTATTCTTATTTACCAAGTGGTAATAAAACTTTCTTTGTTGAATTTTCCTCCTACGGTCCTAGGATGTCTTCTGAAGCATGGGTTTCTTTCAAGGGTGGGGTCAGAGTAGAGTTGATCACTTAGTCCCGATGGTCTCAAAACGCAGGGATCCCCTTTCCTCCTGCGACCCAAAGGACCACATAGGCCTACAGTACGATACTTTAACTCTTTTTTTATTGTTATTATTATTTTATTGCCGAATATTATACATAAGTTTGACAGCAAGGTTTTATTATAAAGCTCTGAAGTTGACAGTAATTCTTTGTATTACAATTGCCAAAGACAAGACGAATATTCTTAATTGTTACATGGGAAGCGGACTTAGAAACCTAAAGAGAATGACTTTATCAAATTATGAGTAGATATATTATCTATAGAAAAACTAATCATATCTGCAAATATGAACACAATTTCACACTTATACTTAAAATGAGCGTGAATTTTTTATGAGTGATTTTTTTTTTATAATATAGAGATAAACCTATAATTTACAAATATGGAATCAAGAGGAAGTTTTTCACAAATAATTATAATATTTTTTTTTGTCTTCTCCAAGCGACAATCTTACAGAAAGAAAGAAAAAAAAGCCAGGTACCTCACAGATTATTTTTTTTTCCTCTTTGTAGGTTACAAAACAATTATAATGTGCAAGACCATTAATTTTGGCATAGCATTATGGTAAATGTATTTTAACAAATTAAATGACTGAAGTTTTATGAAGTGGATGAAGTTTTCCTTAATCTTAATTGGTTAAAGGAAATCCTTACCTTACTTGTGACCCTCCATTGCTTCCTTGATGGTAAGAATAGATGTCTTTTTTTCTTTTTTTACTGAATTTTTTCTTTGAAATGGATTTTCCAATTAATTTAATTCGTACTTTTTTTACGAAATGAAAAACATAAAATAAAATAAAAAAGTCTTCTACTATATTTAGACCAGATCTGTAATATTGCGAATATTGAACTTCATTGTAATTATAAAAGAAACAAATCATTTTATTCTTCCTGACAATATTTACTTTCCAATTATTTGGTTTTTAAATTCACTTCATGCTATCTTCTTTTTTTTCGTTCACCCTTCCAAAATTTATATCTAGAACTCTTTGACATCGAATAACTTTCTCTTCTGGTTTAATCTTTGCTTGGAAGGACAACTAAGTTTCAATTCCCTACCTTCGCTTTGGTAATCCAAAGATTTTGCATATTTTTCGTTTTTATTTACAACATTGCTCTTATGGAATATGTAATTGTAAGACATCCCAATCAACTGCTGATCGTTTCATCCTTTACCTCCTGTGCTTCCCAGGTGATACTAATCTTATAGGTGTAATTGTACATTCGTAACTTCAAAAATTATTTGAGCCAATTTTCTGAAAACAAAAGATTTTCTTTTAAGTAATGATTTTCAAACTCTAAAACCCAATTTGAAGCCATCAAGAAGTTCTCGTTTTTAAATATTACTTATTATTAACCAATATCAATACTTATTAAATTTTATTTTATGCTAACATTCAATTAGAAATTAAAATTTAATTTATTTTTTGCAGTATATTATTATCCAGAAGAATAATCATGTATTCGGATTACTTTAAGCTACATTTGCATAAAAATTATATTAGAACTCCTATAAACAGGATTCACTGTAACTATTAATTAATTTTTTTATGATCTCGCCGTAAATAAACTATTCTTTTAGTTCGAATTTGTACATTCTGAAAAAAAAAGAAAAGAAAAATTAAAATAATTCCATGTTACGCCGAGTATTATTATAATTTCGCTGATTATAATCGAATCAATAAAATAATTCGTTAAATTACATTAAATTTCTGATTTATTACATTTTAATTGGTATTAATGATACATTTTAAATTGTATCATGTCTTGGATTACCTTAAATTTATATGAGATGTTAATGAGGATACGCCCATTCATGGATTTCTAAAGAGGAGAAACAGAACTATTAGAGAAATAAAAAACGAAAAAGGAAATGGATTCATTTGAAGGAAGAAAGTTTTATCTTCGAGAATTCCCAATGGAACAGCGTGTGAACGAAGAACTGAACTTCCCTAAAGAACAAGAATGAAATGAAAAATAAGAAGGGAAAAAAATGGAGGGTACTTGGTGGGAACGAAAAGAAACTATTTATATTCGAGTTGGCCTATTTCTCATTTTGAAATGTTTTATTCATCATATTAAAGTGAAAACAACATACAGTCGCTTTCAAATAAAATGAAATCATCTGTTAACGTAATTTTAAAAAAAAAAAATATTTAGAAATAAATGTGAAATGGATAAAAGAAAAATTTCCTTTACTTTTTCTGTAATTAATATAATTTGTTTTATTGAAACGATTTTTTTTTTTAATTATCGTAATGTAATATGGGTGTGAGTGCGATGGAATTAGAATGGACATCAACATATCACTGACAAGTTGGATAAAGAAAACAAAGATTATTTTCGATGAATTCATTAAAAAGTTTAAAGTAAAAGTTGATATTGTAGGAAATAAACGGCAATAATCATTCAGTAAGGATGGAAACATTATGACGGAAATTAATAGCAGAATTAAACTAGCACATATTTCACATAAATAATGTATTAGTTAAAGGAGCAGTGCCTCTATGCTTGAAAAGAAAATGATTTTGTTTTGCACAGTTTTTGCGTATGGAGCGCTCTTTACCAGGAAAATAATTCACAGATTATAGAAAGGAAATATGAAATGATGGATGAGAATTACAAGAAAAGATTGCTCTTGAGTAAGAGAATAAACTAAGAACTGTACTAGCTTTATAGGAAATTAAATTAAATTTTACAATACCAAGATGAAACGATCACCACTGGATGATAAGAATTATAAACTGAATCACAAGGAATAAGAAAAGGCTAAGAAAACGTCTACATTACGATGAGTGAATGAAATTAGAACTTTTGTTGGATTCGATTAGAAAAGGAATTAGGAATATTCGACTAAAACATACGGAATAGATCTTCATCCAATAATGGATTAAAAATCTGCTTTAGGATGAAGATTTCTTATCCATAGCTTTTATTTTGGATGATTATTATGTAAACCAAATCTTTAATCAGTTGCTGTTACTTCAATTCGTTTCTTGAACTTCAAATTCATTAAGTATGAAGTTCTATAAGATTGCCACTTTTCCTGAGCGGATCAAGTTCAAACTAACAATAAAACACATAAAAACAATAGCTGTGCCTTTTCATGTCAGTTACAAATTAAAATGTGATTCCTAAAAAATTCTTCGGAAATAATGGAATTTGGAAGCTGTTAAAATGAAATTCTTTATTTATAAATATCATTAAGATAAATTCCATAATTCGCTTCAAAATTTTGCTTCATGATATTTAATTAAATAATTTGGCATCTCACCAACTTAAAAATACAATTGGAATCTTTAAAAAAAAATTTTTCTTATTAAGTCACTTCCATAAGAGAGGGGTTTTTTTTGGTGTTTTTTTTTTTTTCTTTTTTTTTTCAAAAGAAAACATATAGAACTTTTAAATAACAGCTGATAGTAAAAGGTTACGTATAAAAGTGAAAAACATAACACTTAGAAAGAGTAAAAATGTTGCTTTTGTAAAATATAATCATTACTCATTGTATGTAAATTAAAATATATAATTGAAAATTCTTTTGAAGGAAGACTGGGATATAAAAACTTTAAAAACCCACAAACAAAAAAGTAAGAAAGAAGGAAAGAAAGAGGATAATGAAAAAATCTTCGACATAAATAGTTGTTTTTTTTTGATTGGTTGGTTCAAAACAATATCCGTATCCTCCTCAAAATATCTGACAAGTTAAGTCTCAGGTCCAATTTTCCTCAGAAACACTCATATCCCAAAACAAAAAGGTAAGACTGGATGCTTTTAACATTTTCGTTTAGTATGAAGTTTCTGTGAGAGCGCCATTCTTCCTCAGCGGATAAAGTTTAAACTAAGAATAAACCTTTTCCTGTCAATTACAAATTAAAATGTTATTCCTAAAAAATTCTTAGAAAATAATGGAATTTGGAAGCTGCTAAAATAAAATTCTTTATTTGTAAATATCATTAAGATAAATTCCGCAAAATTTTGCTTAATGATATATTATTTAATTAAATAATTTGGCATCTCGCCAACTTAAAAAAAAAAAAAAAAAAAAAAAAAAAAAATTGGAATCTTTTACATTTTATATTATGTAATTCCTATTGATTTATAAAAAAAATCACTTATCTATTTTAAAATAAAAATAGAAACAATTTTTTTCAGATTTTTTTATTATTATTATTATTATTTTTTTTTTGGTTTAATCCCTTTCGAACAAGTTGTAAGAGAAATCCAATCAACTGAACCATCCAATCAATTGTAGGTTCTGAGTCTGTCATCGGTGGAGTTTGGCTGGCTGATGAGTCCTAAAAAGGACGAAACGGTCCGTCCCAGTCTCTTCCCGATGACAACTCAGGGTGCGAATCCTAGCTTGTAACGTTGTACCTTCGTTTGTTTACTTACTTATTTGATTGTTTAGGTTCGTTAACATTTTCGTAATTAAGCAACAAAATTGAGGTCAATGATTTTCCACATCGGGTTTGGGAAACGCATTGCATTATGGGATTCCTTCTATCACCGCCGACTTTACGTCGAGTTGCAAGGTGTTCGGGGTTTGACAAAAGTTTATATCAACTCGTGCTGAAAAATTGCATGGTGTTCGCGGGGCTTTAGTTTCATACATAAAGACACTATTACTGAAATAGGCAATTAATGAATACAATTACATACCGGTCTATAGAAAAGCTGTTAATGCGAATGTAACATTGAATTTTAATTCTGCAGCGCCTATCTCATATAAAACTAATGCTGTTAATTAGGCGGTTTCTATAATAGAGCTCTCAGAGTCTGCTCTAATAATGAATTATTGTTTGAGGAATTTAATAAGGTTAAGGGCATTTTCATGAGTAATAATTATCCACTAGATTTTTTTATAAATGGGGTCATTTCGAGAGGTTTGCTTAGAGAGAAAAGAAAAAATGAAAGTAAGGATGTTAATAAAGAGGTGGTTGATAAGAAGAAGAATACAACTAGATATATAACTATTCAGTATGAGGAAGGTTTCCGAAGTAAGTTAGCTCCTTTCTGAATAGTGTGGATATTAAAATTGCCCATAAGGATAGTAACACTCTGAGAAATATATTGAATCAAGGAAGTAAAGAATTAAATTATGATGCCAAAACTTTAAATAAGGCAGGTATAGTTTATGGAATCGAATGTGAACAAGGGGATGAGGGTTGTAGATATATTGGGGAGACAAAAAAAAAGGGTGACAATTCGTATGGCGGAGCACGCGAGAGCTATAAAGCAAAGAAATGAGCAATATTTAACGGCTCTGCATCATAGTAAGACAGGTCATAATTTATTGGTGGAAAAACCAATCATTTACGGGACTGTTATGGAACAGTATCTACGGAAATTTTACGAATCATTATTGATTAGAGCTAAAAAATGTTATAACACGGATATATCAAATAACAATGCCTTACATTATGACATTCATTAATGTTTATAACACTTGTGATTATTGGTTGTTTTTTTTTTTTGGTTTTTTTTTACTGTTAATATTGATGTTAGTATGCATAAGCTTTGTTGAAGGCTTCAGTGTATGCTTTGTGATTGTTAGATCGAAAACTTAATTTCAAATAACGCCTAATTTTTCTATTTCTATTTATTATGATCTGAAGACGAGGATTGAATTATGCCTCGAACATGTAGTTGCTTAAATATATTTTTTTATTATGCTTCGTGGGTATGGTCCTTTCTTTTAATTTACTTACTTTTAATAGGTGAAAAGTGACTTCATTTTTTTCTAGCACATTGCATCTCTAATCAACGAAATAACTTGCCAGAGGCCTACGGTGGCAAATCCAAGCACCACTTGTATTAGTTTTTACTCAACCCAACAGATGCCCTACAATCAGTGTAGGTCCAAGGTACACGTATGACCGAGTTACAACACCTTTCCCTACACGGTGATGCAGTGGAACGATTTATACAATTCAGCGAATTACCTGGAGCAAGGGCTGAAAATTTTTTCAACATTCTTCTTCCAGCAATCAAAAACTTAGGGCTGTCAACAACTATGTGTTACAGTCAGTCTTACAATGGAGTGAATTATCTAGTCACTCCATATCGGGTGAAATATCTGGTCTCCAAACAAAGATTAGGGAAGTTGCTCTAAATGTATTCTTAACACACTGCTGTGCACATAATTTAAATTTGGTTCTAATTGATGCAGTAAGCTTCAATATTCAAACTAAGTAGTTTTTGGGAACTCTAGAAAGTATATCTTTTTTCTTTTTTTTTTTCTGACTTTTTACCTCGTCTTTCAGTACTAAAAGAAGAACAACGCAGTCAGAAATCTTTGGCAATGACTCTAAAGAAACTTGTGATACTAGATGGTCGTCCACGAAGTCAGCAGTAGAGGAAGTCTTGCGTCATTTATCAGTACTAGTAGTTGCTGTACAAAAAATTCCGGATGATGTGATAAAAGACTGTACTCCAAAGCAGCTCGCTGAGGCAAAGGATATACTAGAACCACTCAATAATTATGAATTCTTAGTTGCTCTTATATTCTGGAGTAAAATGCTAGACAAGGCTTTCCATTTATCCAGAAAAGTAACTAGATCTGATAATGGCTTCTCATTTGATTCAGCTTTTTGAAAAAGATATGAAAAATATACGAAATGAACACGAATCTCAATTCAAACAGGTTTCAAAATGAAGCAACTACATTGGCTCGAAAATGTGATATTAATACGGAATACAAGCAGTACAGAGAACATAAAAGAAAAATATTCCATGATGAAATTGCAGAGCATGAAGGAATTGCATGAAGGAATTGCAGAGGATGAAGAAATTGCTCGAAAGAAATTATTGGTTGAATTCTACTTAATGTCCTTGGATTCTATTATAATTAGCACAGGCAAAAAAGATTTGAGCATTTTTAAAACGTAGCTTCCAAGTTTCGTTTTTTAGATCCAAAGTATTTTGAGAACGCAGATAATGTAAACAAATTAGAATTTTTGGCAAACACATATTCAGACGACATCGACAGTCAAACTGAAATTGCACAAAGAAATAGTGAGCACTAGTAGTAAGGCAAATTCAAATGTCGAGAAACTATCATCGACAATATACTTAAATTCATGATCGCCAATGACATGTGTTCTATTTATCCTAACCTGTCCACACTTTCCACATTTTTCTGATCTTACCAATAACTAACGCAATCCTTTAGTCGAATGAAACACATAAAGTCCTACCTTCGTTCTACAATGGGCGAGGATAGATTGTCTAGGGTAGCTTTGATCTCCATTGAAAGACAGTTGGCTACTGAAGTAGATTATAATAAAGAAATAGATAACTTTGCTAGAATGAAGCCTACACGAAAGAGACACTTGTATTTTCTTCATATATTTTTCACATTGTTTTGTTTTGTTTTCATTTTACGTTTAAAATTAAAATAATTAAATAACACACATATTTTTATTACTGTTTTGAAATTTATGAGTTTACTGTAAAACTTTTTGATTTTGTTTTGATTTTAAATACAAAATATCAATTAAGTGCTTCCTTTAAAACTGTATCTTCCTTGTGTTTTGATTTTAAATACAAAATATAAATGTATAATGAGTTTAAAATTGTTTGGTATGTGTCATGGCGCCTTTTTTTTATGTGCTCGCTCCCCCTAACTTTAGTACCTGGCTACGCCCCTGCTCACAGTACATACCAAAATTAATAGGAATCTTATTTTCTTAGCCTAAACCTATCTTTAAAATCTCAGCCAACTCAGATATATAGTTTTTGAGTTATCTATTGAGGTATACGGAGGAACAGGCGGACGGACCCAGACCTGCGCATTTAGATTTTTAAATTGAATTTTAAAACTATTTGCATTTACATTTTTTTCCTACCTATGCATAATAAGGGGCATTACAATTATACCAAATCTTTAATTGATACTATCCTTATCCTGGTAAAAGAATAGCCTTGTGAAGGACGTTCATATCGAAGTCTTATTTATGTATTCCTTTGAGTTATGTTTTCTTCGTAAAACGTTATTAAGCACCTTAAGAAAGCGCTTTTGATTTGAATGAAAGTTGTCTTTTCCGAAAGAACAAAATAACATCGCATTTTACTTCTCACCTGCTCTTATTGTTGACTTGCATCTTGATTAGATGTCTTGCTTGGTAATTTCAGTAATATTTCATTATGAAATATTTATTTGCAAAATTGAAATGGGAATTCCTGTAAATTATATCGTGTTTTCCTCCGGTCTTACAACTGGTTCAGTATCATTAATTATATTAATGAAATCTGGTTCTTTAAACATCTATTTTTTTTTATTTTATCTTGCATGATGAAAAATATAACAAAAACAAATTGTGTACCTTTTTTTTCCTTGGTTGAATGAAGCCAAATTGCCTTCCAGTGACTATTATTCATTAATATTATTATTGATATTTTCTTTTTGGTTTGAATATCATTCATAATACTACTAGAAGAGCAAATTTGAGATATGTTGGTTATTCGACTGTTCCCGCCAATCTAGCAGAGATTGGTAGGGGCAGTATTGAGTGTTTTATTTTTAATTTTTAGGGAATTATTAAAAATATTTTTATTTCCTATGTTTTTAGCCTTTTCATTGTAAATTTCAAATAGATATCTTCGATCATAGTGAACAATCTTTGATCGAAGCAATTGCCAACAATTCAAATGTTTATTCAACATAAATATTGCAATCCAGGCGTTTTTGATTTTTCAAATCATGACCAAATTCAAAACTTTATTTGTGAAACCAACCTGTTAAATTTATAAAATATTTATTTCATGCATTGAAACATTAGCATTATTTACTTTTCTGTTAATTAGAATTAAAAAAAAAAAATCATTGAAGTTTTTACAGAGTTACTTTTAAGTCTGTTAAGTATATTCGGTGATTATTTTGATTATATTTACAAATTCAATATATGCTTTTTTTTCTACGAAATTTCATTAAATAGATATCAGAAAATTTATTTTATAACAATTTCTCGATGTTTGTCGATTAGTGAATTATAAGAAGATTATGAGAGAAAAAAATCAATATTTATTATAAATATTTTAGAATCATCATTTGTTCTTCTTTTTTTTTAATAAATCTTCAATTTATCAAATTCCTTCATCAATTTATATCAATGATGTATGAAACTCGTAACTTATCATTTAGCCCATATATACATAGGCTCATATCTACCTACATAAAAAGAAAAGTCCTGACTGGCTGACTGACTCTTCAACGCCCAGCCCAAACCCTTGGACCTAGAAAGCTGAAATGTTGAACAGCCTTTATGATGTAGACAAGGAATAAGGCCGGATGTTTCGAAATTTCCACGGGATAGGGAATCAAGAGGATTTATATTTTCGCTTTAAAGTTGCCTTATCGATATACAAGTGTGTGGCGCCAACCCGCAATACATCTGAGTTATCCGGAGAAGGCCACAACGGGCTGGGAACTCGTACATTTTCCGATTTCGATATTAATTTGCTAAATAAATAAAGTTTTTTTTTTTTTATGCTATGAATGCAAGGATTACGAAGCGAAGCGATGGTACCCGGCTAGTATATATATATATATATA
>JAFIDM010009631.1:269046482-269069040 GCA_023159025.1 Thereuonema tuberculata | reverse complement strand
CGGCTAGTATATATATATATATATATACATATATAATATATTCCCTGTACAAACTTTAAAGATAGGTTAGGAATACAAAAATAAATCGTATTCATAGTGGAACGTATGTCCGCAAACGGCACCCGAATATTCTAGAAGATGCATTTAGGTTCAGAAATAAAAGACAACAAGTACATTGCACAAGTACAAGGACATTTTGTTGTGCCATTTTTATTATTATTATTATTATTATTATTATTATTATTATTATTATTATTATTATTATTATTTACATCTATTTTTAACTCATCTATTTTATTCTCTTCTTATTTATTATTTTAACTTGGAAAAGTTTTTTCTTTTTTAATTATTTTCAGCCTAATTTCCTCTCGTTTCTACTATTTTTTATTTTCCAGTTACCATGGCAACCTTTCTTTTTCTTTATTGCGCAACTGTATTTTACCCGAGGTAACTTGACCCTTCCTTTCTTTTTTTTTTGCGCTCGTTACTATTTGACCTCTCTTGTGTTTGGCTAATTTCTACTGTCTTCTATCATCCATAACCAATTATTTTGACTTTAATTTTCTGTGGAAACTCAGAAAATCGTTTCGGTTATCACCTTGTAAACACGAAAAATATAGTCGCCTACCTTACAGGACGATACGAGTATCATCTAGATTGGAGACTCCTATTTTAATGGTAGCAGACAGTTAGTAGCAGTTAGTAGTCTACTAGTTAGTAGCAGACAGTTTGATGGACAATGAGCGGACGGGCTCATTTTATCCGTAGTTTGTTTCATCGCCTAGTGAATCTGTTCAGCAAACTCTGGAATTTGTGAAACTTCGTTGGGCCGTGTTTGTATTTCAAGAAATCATCTAATCTGGCCAGATGAGCAAAACTACGGTTCAAACTGCAGATAACTAGTTACTGTAAGACTAGGACAATGCTGTAAGTATTTCTCCACTTTTTCTGCTGATCAGATCGGCGAGACTACTGCTACTGGATAACTGTCTTATTTGAACTCTCGATCCCAATCTGTCAACTGCATTTATTAAGGACTGTAATTTCTGCCCTTTTTTATTCTTAATTTATATATTGTTGTTTTTTAATATGAAGGGTCATGTATCCTGTTAGCTTTTCTTTACTTTATATGTTTCTTGAGATCACTGAGCTGTAAGATACTGGGCGAATCCACCTGATGAAGGGTAGGAAACCTTAAACAGATCAGTGATTCCTTATTTCATGTGCTTGTATGTTTTTCGTGTGATGTTAATATTATTTCCGCGCGTTAAACTTGTTGTTAAGATTAGAATAACTGTTGAGGGAGAGGAAAGTGAATATTGAACTACTCAGTCTATATGTACGAGAAGAGGTATAGGGGGGGGGGGGTGCTACTTCATAAAAATAGCAAAAATAGTTGAAAAACATAATTTTCTTAAAAACAGTTAGGCCTATATTAGTTAGCTATAGGCATAACCTATCTAATTTTAAGAAAACTGATTAAAACATATTGGAAATAACAAAGTAAATTAGTTTTCTCAAACATAGTTATCCAAATGTTAGTTTCTGAAGCATGATTATGAAATTCATTAATAATTCTTCTGTGAGTTTGAGTCAACATTAAGTACTTTCTTATTTATCATTTTATTTGCAATTTTTTCCCCCTTTCTTTATATTATTATTATTTATTTTTTTTTAGATAATCCAATTCGCCTTCAAAAAAGGACCTTAATTTTCAATTCGATTTTTGATTCGCTTGAAATCACGCAATTGAGAATGACTCATACAAAGAACCGAACAGAAGTAACGAAAAATCGTAAAATTTATTTAAATTAAGAAAAAAATGCAAATAAAAAAATTACTTAGAAACATATAATATATTATTTCAATAATAACAAACAAACTTCTTTAATAAGATTTTATAAGTTTATATTTAATAATTAAAGTACTCTTATTATATTACATAATTTTACTGATTAAATTTTAAATAATTTTTAATTATTATTATTTATTTTGTCGAAACACTTTTTACTATATAAAACTTACAAGATCTATATAAAAAGAAAATGAAGATTATAAAAGTTATATTCAGTTAATTAATATTATAATAATGTGAGTTAAATATTAATAAAAAAATTAGCTAATAATAAATAGTTTATTCATTTATTTATACTTTATAGTATTCGAATGAATGCAGTAGGAGTCTGTAATCTTATAATTCAAAATTTGTATGATTGTCAATCGTGCTTAATATAAATAGTTTTCTTCTAAGACTTGAATTATGTAAATAAGTAATTAAAATTAAATCTATTCATTCATTATCACAAGTATACTTGCTATTGTTTTTATTTTAAACTTGAAATGAAAAGAATTGAACTCAAGATAGTTAAAATCAGCAACAGTTTTCATATTCCTCGATAGTATAGTGGTCAGTATCCCCGCCTGTCACGCGGGAGACCGGGGTTCGATTCCCCGTCGGGGAGGAATTTTTTTTTTTTTTTTTTTATTTATGATATTCAAACTATTGTAAGAAAACTATGGAACATAGAAACATGAAACATTTTTTTTCTTTTAAAGTTGCATATTTCTTAGACTCCAGTCTGTTAAAAGTACTTCATTCTTTATGTCTTTGTTGACTTCTGATGTTTTGCTCTGATTCCCTCAAAGCATCCGTTGGCACTCGTCAGAAAATAGCTTTAGGTTGGAAACCATCCCTTTATTAGTAGGGACTGGATTTTTATGACCTAAAAAATCTTATATATATGCTTATAGATATAACTTTAAAAAAAAGTACAAAGTAGATAAAACCCATAAATATAACTATGTAGATATGTAATTATATAAAAATGTAGTTTTATAACTTTTTTACTTTAAAAGATATTAGTCAATCTATTACAATGAATACCAGTGCATGCTTTTATTTTTTCTGTTATAATTTAAAAAAAAAAAAAAATGGGAATTATAATCCTTTACTTATAAAATTTAAAAACAATCGAAAAATATTATCAAAAAAATTATTTTAGAATGTGTTTTAGAATTTTTAAATTAGTAAATCATAGTAATATTCAATTGAAGAATATTTTTTTATCAAATGAATTCAGTTTGCAAATAATAATCGAAAATCCATAGCTAAAATTCGTAATGTCCACTATTTACGATCAGCGCCATCTATTGGCTACCAAACGAAGTTGGCCAAACGTAAAGCATTGAGTTTCCTAATACGATAAATATGATCCTAATAAAATATGATTACTGAAATATCTTTTTCTGTTAATTAAGAACACGTAATTTAATAACATTGTCTATAAATTTATTTATAGAGCATTATTTGAAACTATCTTCAAGTCATTTTCGTAATTGAATTATTCGTTTTATAAATTAAAAATAATTTATGACTTCAAATACTGCACTACAATAGCTCAAACTTATTCTAGATATTATAAAAATAATTTATTAATTAATGCTCAAATTTATCTCCAATTTTAATAATTAGACAAATAAATTAAGGGTGAAAGGTTATGCTAGGTTCAATGTTGTCTATTTTCTGACAACATAAAGAAATTCTTCCAGTCTGAGAAATTACCTTTGTTTTTCTAATTCTCAGACTGGAAGAATTTCTTTATTGTGTGAACTCAGTGAGAAATCTTTGTCAAAAAAAATCTAAACGAATGACAATCATACTACATTTTCGTATGAATAATTGTTTCACACTTTGTTATTGAAATCGTAACATTTGTAGTGAAACAAATTCCACAAGAACACTGTACCGCTATTAGGGCAATCAACCCATGACAAAGTTTATAAGAAAGGTGATACAATGTATTTAATTAATCATAAAACTGATTGACAGTAAGCAGTGACGAAACAAAGATGATGCGAAATGGAAATCAGACAATTACATCTCTAATAGCTGGTAACCAATTTATAAAAGATATACAACGGTTTCCTTACCTTGACACCATAGCCGTATGAAGCGGGAGGGCCGAGGGGGCCCTGCCATCTCACCCCGAAATCTCGAAATTTTATAGAGTAGGCCTAATTTTTTTCTTCATTTGATTAGATGTCCGATTGAGGGGACCTTGGCTCCCCTGCTATCGAGTGAACTAGCAATCAAAACATTGAAGCAAGTATTTTCAAGTTGACGTTTACTACCAATAAAGTCTACGCCATATCCTTGGTGTAACTTATTATATTCCAAAGAAGGATCTAACGAATTACGAAGACCCGAGGATATTGTCATAGAGAGCAAGATTCGTTTTACTGTATACATTCTAAGTCAACCTAATCAGCAATATCCTAACCCTGCATTGCAATTATCAATCATTGCAATACAGTAATAGGATAATGCTGATTACTTTAAGAATTTACTTTAGAAAAATAAATCTATTTTGTATTTACTTTTAGAAAATGAGTCTCTTTTCCGAACTGGAGGAAAAAGAGAGAGGGACCAAGAAAACCAAAATATTCAAAACAAATTTGCAAAATCTTGAAATATTCGACATAACTCTTTGGAAAATATTTACTACTCAGTGTGCAAAGTTCATTTTTGGGGGGGAAGGGAGGAGGAGACAAGTGGACAATGAAAATGACGGTAATGACTTATAAAATTAAATCTACTAAATTTGTCACTATAGATATAAAATAATCTATAGTGATTTAGTCATTCGCCGTGATTTTCTAATCATTTGTATATTCGGCCCTGAGGTATTTGCATGTTGAGTTTTGGAGCGATTGGGCAATTTTCTCTGGGTGTTTCGATTTTTTTGTCAAAGAGTGTAGAAATATTTTGGCGTTTCGTGAATGAATCAATTGTCAGATAAATTTGTGGTGTAGATTCTAATGAAGAAAAAAAAAATCAAATAACAAAATATATTTTCAAAATCCTAACATTTAAGCTATTAGGGAAATCCAAAGAAAACAATGCTAAATATCTCGAAAACGGGGAAGGGTTGGCCCCCAAACCTACATATATCTTTGAAGTACTACATGTGTACTTTCATCTCACAAAAGGCATTAATTTCCTTAATATATAGGCCGTTTACTCTCCTTGTAAGTTGTTTTTAAATGTCATGAATTAACACCAAAGATATGCAAAATATCCCGCAAGAGACCAGGGTTTGTTTTCCCATCGGCAGATAATTCTTTTTTTAACATTTCAAGTTTTCATAAAAACATCCAAATCTACCAACATTAATATTACTATTAGAGATGTTTCGGAGAATTGAACTATTATTCGAATAATCCAAATCGTTTGATTAAATACACGGTCTCCAAGAAATAACTGAGATGGTTTCACACCCTGTAGAATGAAAACGATCGGTCTGAAAGTGCTCACATTTCAACAGTGACCAACTTATGGGCAGGCCACATAAATTGATTCAAAATAAATTGGTCCACAGGTGGCGCTTTATGCTTAACCGTGTCCTATAAAGGAAGCACGTGACATTCAGACGTTCATATCCTAGCGATAGTGATGGTATTAGGATTAGTAGAGCGAGCTGCTTTGATTAGGTATTACTACCAAAACGGTAGTAATGTACGAAATGCCATTCGTCAGCACAGGAATGAAGCGATACGTTCTTTCTGCAATCGCTGTAAGGAACATGGTTAGAAAATTCGAACGGACTGGGAAACTTATAGTTGCCCCGGGTAGGGGTAGAAAAAAGACCTCAGATAATGTGGTCGATGAAATTGCACTTACAGTTAGAAGCAAAACTGCACTTGACAAACTATGCAGAGCAAGTAGCGTTCGACGTGTGTTATCACTATCCCTGTCAACTTGGCATAGCTGAGGAAAACACTCTGCATGTACCCCTAAAACAATTCGTACAGTTCTGTTACCACCCGATTACGATGCTCGTGCTTCGTTCACAACGGCGCTGGTGGGAAGATGTCAACACACATAATTGTTAAATTTGGGCCACTGAAAATCCACATGCACTCCATGAATTACCATTGCATTCTCCTAAAACAACAATTTGGTGTGGGATAACGTCATCTTTCCTCAATGGCCCTTTCTTCCTTGAAACACAGTTTCATCAAGGTCCCATTACAGCCAGAGTGACTGTGAATCGTTACCTGAACATGTTGTTCGATGTTGCTGTGCAAGAGTTAGCGCATAGGAGGATATTTGATGTAACAGCGTTCATGCAAGTTGGTGCACCGCCAGACACGACTCGTGTGGTACGGCAGTATCTCGCTGACACCTTTACGGAAGATAGGGAAATCAGTAAATTATTACCAACATGTTGGCCTCCCAGATCTCCGGACCTCAATCCTTGTGATTTGATTTATTTATTTTTTTTTTTTTTTTGGTTATGGAATTATCTGAAGGCGAGGATGAACAAGAGTGGGGTTCGGAACTTGCAGTAGAGGATAACATCAGTCGTGAATGTACCAACATTCCACCGGAACTGCTCTCAGCTACCGTGGATAATCTCGTATTACGGTGTCAGATGGTAGTAGAGGCACGAGGAGGTCACATTGAACAGCTGGATACGGTTGATCTACATCTGGGCATCGGACACGGTTGAGCCTGCAGCGCCACCTGTAGCGGAAATAAGAATTATGTTTTTTAATCAATTTTCTTGCCGATAAGTTAGCTACAGTTGAAATGTCGGCGCTTTCATGCTGATAGTTTTCATTCTGCGGGTTGTCAAACCATCTTAGTTATTTCTTGGAGACTGTATATACTGATTATCTGGGATATTATTCACTTTTTAGCATCCAAAGCTTTCCTAAAAACAACCAAATATCAACACCATTCTTATTACAGATTGTTTAAAGAATTGAAATTGTTTACAAACTTAATAATCAGCATTTTAATTAAGTAACGTGTAATGGAAATGGAAAATCAAAACAACAGCTCATCCTCGATAGCATAGTTATCGTCGGGGGAGGGGGTCATTTTTTTTTTTTTCATCTAAAATGTTCATAAATTCATCTGATCATCATCCGAATACATCAAAAGCAAAGCATCGAAATTGATTACAAATCATCAAGTAGTGAAATTATCTAAAAATCATCAAGTAATGAAGCAAATCTATAATAGTGATGGAAACTGGAAGTTCCAGAATTGCAGTAAAGCTCATCCTCGATAGTGTAGGGAGTCAGTATCCCCGCCTATCACGCGGGAGACAGTTATTCGATTCCCCTTTGAAGGAGACAATAACGTTTCAGACTCTAAAGATTTCATAACAGCATTCAAATATACACTTTACGGCCAAAAGTATCCAGACATCCCGTGGTCGGGACGCGGAGGCTCCCGAGGCACATATTAAAAAGATATCGGTCCCCCTTTTGCAGAGGGGCCAACGACTGAAGGACCATTTAAAAAACTATTATGCATTGAAATGCATAATATATAAACGTATAAATAAAAAAGAAATATCATAAAAACATAAACAAAAGTAAGAAAAACTAAACCTTTTTTTTTTCAATTTGATCAACATCTTCATCTATTTTTCAGATTTTCTTGTTGATTGTTAAAAAAATTTCTTATAAAGACCCATTTCTATTCTTTAATATGGTTCTTTTAATCCTAAAAGTTGCTGTTTTCGTCTTTCTGGTATGGAAAACAGCAGATAGTATCCACTATCACAGTTTTCTCTCTTCGTTCTTTCAACCTTTTCTGTATTTTTTTTTTCCATTTTAATTTCCATTAAAAAATGGTAAATGAAAATGCATAAATAGTATTTTATATTGCTACATTACTTGAATACCAGTATGTTTTAACATATTGTTATACATATTTTATATGATCATTAAATGAGCATTTGTTGAATTTTAATGCACATTAATTAGCCTCAATTTTTTTTTTTTAATTTCAAGCTAAGGGGCCCCAAATGGTTTTTGTACCGCCTTGAAAGATTTCTCTTGGAGGCCCTGTTCGTCCCACAGATGTTCAGTGGGTTGAGATCGGGGCTCTGAAACGGCCAGTCATGTTGTGGAACACCCATGTCGTCAACCACGGCTTCGATGTGTATTCGGGACAGTTATCCTGCTGGAAGAGAAACGGGCCTTCCCCAAACTGTTGCCATAGAGTTGGGAGGGCAGCGTTGTCCAGAATGACCCGATTCATCGCAGAGTTCATTTGTCCGTCGCAGGAACTAAGAGACCCAGGCCAAACCATAAAAACACCGCACACCATTACCCTGCCGCCACCGAACTTAACAGTTCGCACAATGCAGTCGGATAAGAAGCGTTCGCCGGGCATCCGCCAAACCCATATGCGTCTATCGGACTGCCAGATCGTGAAGCGAGATTCATCACTCCACAGAACGTTTTTCCACTCCTCCACAGTCCAATGGCGGTGAGCTGTGCACCATTGCAACCGACACTTCGCATTGACGGAGGAGATGTTCGGCTTGTGAGCGACCGCACGGCCATGGAAACACAAGTAGTTTAGCTCTCGGCGAACAGTCCTGCTGCTAGTGACAAAGCCTGACGCATGTTGGAACTCCGTCGTCATCGCTACCAACGGAGACTTCCGATTTTGCTTCCCTACTCTCTTCAGGGTTCGACAGCTGCGGTCAGTCAGTTTTCTCGGTCTACCATTTCGTGCAGCTGTCGTTTCACTGCCTCGACGTCTCCATTTTACAATTACATCACTCCATCACTCCAGAATGTGTTGTGTGTGTCTATCTCACAATAAATTGGAATATAGTTATTGGTTTCTTTAGTGCCTTCCAATTTCTTTCTTGTTTCTGATATAGCTTCGAAAAATGTCATCCAATTGGTCTTCTTTAAAACCTATCTCACGAACATTCCATGTAGCAAAATTTACTCAATCAATATTGCACTCCTCGATAGTACAGTGGTCCGAAGTCCTCATCTGTCACGTAAGAGATAGGTCTTGATTTCTCCTGTTCCATGGGACACTGATATTAGATTCCCTGTCAGGGAGACAATTCTTTTTTAGCATTTCATTTTCACTTAAAAACATCTAATTACACCAGTATTGCTATTAGCGATGATTCCAAAAATCGAAGTTCTTTCCAACTAGGCGCGATTTAATTTTGGGGAGGAAAGGGTACTGCAAGGTCCTCCCAATTTCGAGTTTTTGGGAGGGACAAGCAGCCTCGGCCCAACCCTATAGGCCCTCGGCCTATATTACAACCCAATAATCGGCATATATCTAAAAATATATGATGCAGTTGGAAAATACCGGTAAAAGCTTTTAATTGTGGATAACATAGTGGTCAGTATCACAGACTGTCACAATGAGAGCGGAGTTCTTCTGCCGACGGTGAGACAATTCCTTTTAACATCTTAAGTTTTCATAGGAAGATACAAAAAAGACCCCAAATACTAAATAGCAACCCTATTAGAAATGATTATAAGAATTGATTTTTTTTTTTTTTACAACCTAATAATCAGGATAAAATTAAGCAAACATATAACGCAGATGGAAAATGAAAACTCTAAGTATTTCACAACAGCTGATGTTCAATAGTACAGTGATCAGTACAACTCCTATCACGCTGGAGTCGATTCCCGGTTGTAGAGATAAATCTTTTTTAGCATCTAAAGTTTTCATAAAAAGAGACAAGGAAATCTAGAAGCACCAACAGCGCTCCAATTAAAATTGATTCCAAGAATCGACATTTTTTACCATTAAGTACCATTTTCGTTGGATGGTCTGGAAAGAAGGTGCTCAAAATTGCGCTGTCGCCGCTGCAACTGTTCGGGAAATGCCGGGAATCTTTCAAAATCTATGAAAATCGATGCTTCGACGCTGTCATGCACGCATTGCCGTTGCCGGCCGCAACTTTGAGCACCCTCTTTGAATAAACATGTTCACACTTGTTTCCATTCATTTAGGTTTGTCTTGGTGTTCCATATTTCTGTTAGCCGATTACATCGCCGCACCCTCTAGCACCGAAGGTTACCGTCGGCGGACATGCATTCATAGATGAAAAAAATTGTCGTGGTGCTCCCTATTTCCCATTTAAATATGTATAGAGAGTTTTCTGTACATAAGAACTCATATACCCTGTATGTATATGAGTTCACAAAAATAAATAAATAATCAATACATTAACTTCATTAAATTAACATTGTAAAAATCTTATTTTATATTTTTATTATTAAAAAGCACTAATCATATCATTATCACATTATTTAATAAGTATATTTAGCTTTATTTTTTATTATTAATATTAAGCGCTTTTTTCCTCCAACATTACGTAAAATGCTTTCGTTTACAAATTTTAAATTTTCGACAATTGAATACAAGAGTAATACTTTTTTGAAGGGGAGGTGGCGAATGAATTCAGGATTTCTCAGCGGCATTATTTAAAATATTATTCCTTATAATTGCTGTAAGATTCAATCAATTATTTTGATGAAAATTCATATTTCAATCTAATTGATTTTCTTTAAGACGTCTGCTCCAATTGCGCAACTCTTTCTGCAATGGTTTCGTCTTTCCGCTGCATTATTCATTTTTTTGGCAATGGCCATCCCGTGGTGGGTTAACGGGGATTTTCCACTGTACCAGTGCAGTGGTGCCAATAACAAGTATTGGCAGTGGAAAGTTACCTAAAGCATTTCCTGGATTCTGTCAAAAAGGAAGCAGTCACTAGTTTGTCAATTTAAAAATACAACTCAACGAAAACTGAGATTTTGATAAATGATTTCGTTGATTCCAAAATTCTCATAAATACTTTCCACAAGTTTTAAAAAGTTTTTATAAAACAAGTTTGTTTGTTTGTTTGTTTGTTTGTTTGTTTGTTTTAGTGTTTTTCTCTTTTTTGTGAGTTCAAAAAAAAAAAAAAATAAATAAACAGAAAATTTAGATTTACCAACATACTTTTTTCTTTTAATTTCTAATTCTGATCTTAAATAAGCGTAAATGTTTAAAAGATATCCTTATATTTTTATTATAATTCCTTAATATTCTATTCATACAACGACGTATTTTCTTTGTTTTATTAATTACTGCAGCTATTCTTAGCAATTTATTTAAGCAGTTTGTTGATTAAGTTTTATTTTAGGTAAATTCAAGTAAAAAACAAAACCAAAAAAGTTAATATTATTATTTCGATATATTTTTAAGTATAGTTTTGCAAACGAATTCTAGAAAACAATAATCAAAAAAGTAAATAAATAAATAAATAAATAAAATCAAAAAGAACTGTATTGAAAATATACGATTTCTATTTTCATATAAAAAGAAAAGAAAAACTTAGTATAATAAACATTTTTCGACAAAATTAAAAACCATTACTGTAAGAGATTTATTTTTTACTTTTAATTTGAATTATTTATGTAATATAATTTATAATTGACAAATGTGAGAAATATAACAAATGTGGCCTGATTTTTTTTTTATTTTTAATCTTGAATTTTATTATATCAATCCATTTATTTGATGTGTTTAATATATTACATTTAACTAAGATTCCCCCCCCCCCCCCAAAAAAAAAAAAAAAAAAGAAGCAAAGAAAAACACAGAACTGGTTTTCTCGAAGTTGTTACGTAAAAGACGCCTGCAGAAATGTTTCTTTGGGGAGAGGGGTTACAAAATATGCTTGCATCCTAAAAATCAAAAAACAAAAATAACATTGTCAATTCTACTGTAAAATAACATAAAATAAAATAATAATTTTAATCAAACTTGCAACTTTTATGGTAAGAAAAAGAAATAAAATGAATTATATTAAAAATTGAAAAAATCCGTGTTTGGGGGAAAAGTACAGTTGGATGTTGTACTTTCTTGAAAGAACCCCGAAACTAATCATCAGATAATCGGAAGATCCAGAGAATGAATCATTTTTCTTAGAACTTAAGCTTACGAAAGTTAAGCCGAATTCACTTAATACAAGAATTGGAATAGAAACAATCCAGACAATTAAAAAAAAGAAAATGATATAAAAATAAAATTAATTGTAACACTTATCGACGAGAATACATTTTTTAAACTCAGGGAAGCTAAACGACCCAAGGCTAAATGACAAATAGGCAATGACCCAGGGTGGCAAAATTATTGATAAAAATATTGCAATAATAAAAAAAAACAAAAAAAAAACTTTTTTTTTTTTAACTATTTACAAACAAATTATTTGAATTATTTCTCTCCAGTTTCATGTTAGATATTTTGTAATAGCTCGTTATATGATTGAAACTCTTAAAAACTTATAACCATAACTATCTAGGGTGGCAAAAACATAAAGATGAGTGAAATCAGTAAAACTTAATGGAGGTCCAGCGATCAAGTTTAATAATAATTATGCTAAGAACAAATAACAAAATGTGGGCTTGGTAGCCAAATGGCGCTTGGCCGAGACCTGAAGGAGCTGAGTTCATTCTCCGACGGACGTCAGGGATTCTTCTCCAGACAGGTCCTAGTGTCCACCCAGCCCTCTGTTGAATGGGTACCGGGTTAAAGGTGAGCGGGCATCTGGCTGACCACCCGACCTCAACTTAGTCTCTGTGATCACAAAACGCCGGGATCCTTATCTCCCATGACTCCAAGGGCAGCTTAAATCTGTAATGGATACTTCCATTTACAAACAACAAAATAAAATGACATAAGAGACAATTATTTAAAGCAAAAAATTTCAGTTTAATATTGAACTTTAATAAAATTTAGTATTTAAATATATAATAAATGCAAAAAAACTGTTTGACAACATTTTTTGCACAGTACTTATGCACGGTATTTATTTTGCTAGCCATAATCAGTAAATTTGAAATTTCCATAATGAAATAGATGGAGATATGTGCAACGTGGATGTAGTATTAGCTGTGAAACTTTTATGGAAAAACTGAATTTATAGTTTTCATTTTTCAGCCAATTTCAATGATATTTGATGGTTTGGTTTCAATGATCTTACTTTATATTAAGTTCCACGCATAACGGTCCAATAGGAGTCGTTATTCTTTCATTTGTAGGATCAGACAGGTAAATAAATCATTGACAATAGGCGATTTTCGCATTTAAAAAAAAAGAAATGTGTAAATGTTAAAAAAACCTGAATATGTCTAAAAATAAATGTTTGATTGTATTTCGCGGTTTAGTTTCTCTGCTTTGCGAAAATACAATGCCTTTTGACTATGTCGGAAAACTGAAGGTAGGAAAGGAACTTCATGATAATTTTAAAATGAACATAATATGAACTTAAGCAAACAAATAGATAATAGAGGAATTAATGGAGAAAGTATGTCCATGATGTTAACGATTATTAGAAGTAAATAAGTAAATAATTCAATCTCTATTACTTACATAAGTTGATTACATATCCAATGAAACTTTTAATCATATTACAGCACCCCGATCAGGCCAACACCCCCTACATAAGATCTTAAGTAGGGGGTGTTGATCAGGGGCGTAGTCAGAATTTTCTTTCGGGGAGGGCCCATTCCCAGTAAAAGTGCAATGTGGTGGTCGGCCATAGTAAAAATAGCACCACTCCCTGTCTTCCCGTAGATGTCATAAGAGGGGATAATTTTACATTGATATGACTAGTTCCTTTGATTTCACTCCGAGAGAGATTTTTCCTTTGTTTAGATTTCAAGAGGGTATTTAACCCCCCGAGCCACCTCCCTGCCTACGTGCCTGACCTCGTTGGATTTGGTGACAGGAGGCCATTGTTATAAGGAGGCCAGCTAATATTGTTTTAATTCTAAAGCATTTCTGTGGGAATTTTGTCAGCTTCAAGCGCTGATATCGCGGCAAGAATCCATACAGAACAAATTTCAAATATTACCCAAAACACGATAGAAATTGCTATTTCCCAGTTGCAGTTCCACGAAGATAGCATCGCTTTACACACGCAAATGGCAATTCTCGTTTTGCTCTCGTTGCGATCGCGATTAAAAATGCCGTGCGGCGAAGCTACAAAGTTGCTTTTGCAGCTTTAGTTTTGTTATTAATTCTTAATTCATTCCACAACAGAAAAAGGGGGAAAAAATATCCCGGAAGAAGTGGTAGTGCATGAACATCAGATTTCAACGGAAACTTAGCACTAGCGTAACTTTTGAAATAAATGTTTCTCGCCTCTAAGGGCGCTGGTGTCAATTTGTTTCTGAAGCCTGCCTGAAATTAGAACTTGCTGTATTTAGAACAAATGGCAAATTTTTCGAGCAACTTGCTGATTTGAGGCGAGTTTTCGAGAGCGAGAAGCCACAAGAAATTTTCGTAATGCGAAATTGCCGAATGAATGGATAAATGCTTTATAGGTAAAGTAATTTGTTTACATTGCTGACGTAAATGATATCGTGACGGAAAGATAGCTATAGAGTTATCAGTATTTGATTATTAACGAAAAACCTTAGATAGCAAACCTTTTCCAGATTTCATTAATTACAATATTTTTGAAACAAACGTTTGAGTTACATCAATACAGTTCAGGCGGGTACAAAGTTTTTTTATGTACATTTTGAATTTTTTTTTTTCCTCATTAGTATTTGAGTTAGATTGTCCACAAAATTTAAGTCCGTAGTAAAATTCCCCTTTAAGACAAGAGGAATTTACCCGGGCTAAAATCTAATCAGTCTCTGACCACTTTATAGATGAAATTTCAAGTATCTTGAAGCTTTACTATCAAATGTAGAAAATATGATTCTTCAATTTGAATTTGAAAATGTATCGGTGCATTGGTGTTGGTTGAGTCATAGCAAGTATTAAAGGGAAAAATAATCAAAACGTTTTCAGCGAATGAAAACCTATACTTTCATTGAAATTCAAAAATATACGTTCTAATTATTTTTTTTTATGATTTCTATTTTAGTAATAAGGAAAAAGTAAAATAATTAGATATGATTTCTTTGATTTTCTGCTTTGTTATTTTTTTTTTTGTATTAAATTCTTTTGATCTTTCACAAATACAGCTAATGTATGTTTAAAACAGTTGTTTAATACGGAAGATCAATACAGTGGAACCTATAGCCATATAATATAATCGTATTATATAATTTCTATTTTTCTTTTTTTTTATTTATGTTTACGTTTATAACGAAATATAACTCTTAAAAATATTTAGAATGAAATCCCTTTTAATCAGTTTTTATGTTTGGTTGTTTGTAAACTTTCATTTTTTAAACCCAAATTTAAAATAAGCTTTTTTTTTTTTTTTTTTTTTTTTTTTTTATTCTTTTTTGTTATTTTTAAAGTTCCTTACATTCATACTGCGGTTTATGCATCAATAAATTATGAATTTTCTATTTTTCTATTTTTATTAATATAGTTTCAACTTATAAATCCCCATTCTGAACTTCTACCTTCAATTTTCAATTTGGTAAAGTTTTCTATAAATTTTGCACTGCTTGTCTTATATCTTTTCAAATTATTTAAACAATAGACTAATTTGAATGTCTTCTAAGGTACAAGTGACTGCTTTTGAAAGTAACCTATATTCTTGTTTCCTTTCTTCAATGTAAAATTTCGCTTTCAGTAGTTTTAATAAAGTATTTGATGAAAAAGGTTTATTTAAATGTTTGCACAAATATTTTCTCATCGTAAGAATCGACACCTATCGGAAGAAAAATGAAACAATCAAAAGAAATTACGAAATGCCAAAACGTTCTTTTTAGTTATTTTAAATATTGTAATCCAAGTTAATTTCCATAATATTTCATCTATTCTATTTCATCATTATCTTTTCCGCTCTTTTAAATGTAACTAAATAGTAGGGATCGATTTTTTGTCAAATATTTCTGTATTTCTATGGTACCAAAATAATAAGAGAATGTCAAGAAAATGAAAAGTAGCTGAAGTTGAGAAGCTACAACGTTTTACTTGAGAAATAAAGATTTGACTATCTTAAAGGACGAAATGATTGATATAATCCTTGCATAAAAGATAAAATACTGGCATTAAAATAAAAAAAAAAAAATCATTATTTTTGCACAGAATGACGTACCTTACAAATTTATCATATCACAGTGAAATAAAGTTACAACCGTTATTTAATGATAGAAATTTCGTGATGAAAACTTTTAAATAAAGTAGATTTTCAATAAGAGAAGATTTAAATTTAAAACGGATTTCTCCTTTCAAATTGATAAAATACAAAATTTGAAATTTATTTATACAAAGCCTAAATTTAATTTCGAACTTACAAATTACCCCGAATTTCAGTTTTCTGATTTTTTTTTCCGCCTCCATATTAAAAACAGTTTGTTTAATTTATTTATACTTGGATTTATTGCTTTAAATCAAATGGAATAGTTAATTGGTCCCAAGATGGCAAAAAAATCAGGAAGATAAAAAAATCTTCAATGGATGAGACCAAATTATTCACAAGTGACATCCTGGAACAGCTGTTTCACGCTGATCGCCAACGAGCATGAAACAGCTGTTCCAGGATGTCACTTGTGAATAATTCGGTCTCATCCATTGTTGTTTTTTTAACATTTCAAATGCCCAGTTTGAAGTCTTAAGCTTTAAAAAAATTCATTGAGGCCGCTCTCGCTGGCACATGGATTTTCTCACTGGTTTTTTTCATTGGTGAGTTTTTCATTGTGTATTTTTTCCTTTGAGGCATCACTGTGCTTCCGATATATAAAAAAAAAACTTATTCGTGTTATGTTTTACACATTAATAAAGATTAACCGAATAGAAATGCATCCTACAGACCTACTAAATTTGTAACAATTGTGCACCACCTTGGAGACCTGGAGACTGCCAAACTATTATTTAATTTATTTTACACGTTAGATTAGAGTTTTCGCATTTGTTAGTTCGAAGGAAAAAATTATCTAATGTTCTGTCTCTCTCTCTCTCTCTCTCTTTTTTTTTTTTTTTATTTTTTCAATCTGTTCTTCATTGGTAGAAGTATATGATTTGGTCTTTTTTTTCTTTGGTTGACTTTATTTTTAAATTTTTGGCTGGGCGTTTGAAGGGAAAATTGTAGTACCGGAAGGAGTTCAGGAGTAAAAAAAGATCGTAACCGCTGCATTAGATGAAAACTAATTTGCATTGAAAGAAACCTACAACTGCGAAATTTCGAAGTTTTGGTCCTGCCACAATCGCATGGTATACTAACTCCGCTGTTAAATATCAGGATCTGGGTAATTAATCAATCGTGCCGGGTAAGGCATGAATGTATCTTCATCTATCTGAGGATGAAGATTCACTTGCAGAGATATTTCCACTTTTCTCTTTGATTCTTCTTCTATTCTAGGTTATCTTAGAAAGGATTTCTCATCTAAAAGCTATCCACATAAACACTGCAGGGAAAGCTTCTGCAAATATACCTTAATAGGTATATTAAATATTAATGCTGAAGAACAAGTTTGGTACAATGGGCCCCGTTTTGGTTCTGTGTCTGGAATAGGCTACAGATTCGAATCCAAGGTAGTACATTCATGCTTATTTCATTTCTCCTGTCCGTCCGAAGCTGGGAGGATAACATGGAGAGATTTTTTTTCAACTTTTCCTCGAATATCTTTTAGTTAACATGAAAGATAACAGAAACCTTCAAATTTTATTCCTTAGTATACTGTGTACCATAAGCGTATATATGAAGAGGGCCTAGGGAGCCCCCCCCCCCCCACAATCGAAATCTCGAAATGCATAAAGTATGTCCTATTTTTTTACGTTTTGTTTGGTTGGACGGTCGGATGAGCGGATGTCTCCCCCCCCCCCAACACAAAAAAAAAAAAAAAAACATATTTTTTTTTTTTTTTTAGCTGTTGGAGATCAGATCCCTAAATTGCTTCCCTCCCCATCCCAACCCTAAACAATAAATAAATAAATAAATAAATAAAATCCTACTTATGCCACTGCTATGTACATTCAAGAAGTATGATGATACAAAAGAATACGAATAAGATGAAGAAATTTATATTACAAATTGGACAGAAATTTAAGATTATGCTAATTAGTTTAATAACAGGCCCTATCCATTAATATTAATAACAGGCCCTATCCATTATAAGCGGTTTTGGACAAATCACTGAAACTTATTGATTCCTAAACTTTACACAACCATGTTTTTGAAGTCATGCGATAACAGTTGTCATCTCATATATAATGATAGATTATAGTTATTTACATATCATAGTAACTAGTTGCGACCCGTGAAATATTCACAGAAGTAAGAAAAATTCCACATTTTTGAAAAACACAAGATTGAAAAGGATGTTCTAAGCTAATTTTTTTAGAACCCATGACTTCCGTAACAGCCCACATGTAATTTGAATATCGGCTTATTTGTTAAAATAATATTATAATATTGTTAAAATAAAAAAAAATTGATTTACCACTTTCATAGTAGCCAGCGCTGCGGTTTCTCATTATGAAACATAATGACAACCTGCTGCCCTAAAAGAATAGGCTCGTCGAAATTGAGGCAATATTAACGGAAGTAAAACAAATGCCACATTTTTGAAATAACCTGAATTTTTTGAATTAAAACACAAGATTGAAAAAGATGTTCTAAGATCATTTTTTTAAAAGCCATGACTTCCGCAACAGCCCACATATAATTTGAATGACTAACTGTAAGCCAAATTTGGTTAAAATAAAGAAAATAAAAAATTGATTTACCAGTTTCAACAATAACAATAAAAATAGCAATAACGAATGTCCAACAGCCAATACCAATAATCCTGTCTGGACAACAATGACGGCACATGCTTCGTCATTGTCCCCTACTTGTTGAGTAGTGAGCGAGTGGCTACACAGCCGAAATTATTTAAAAATTGAGGTTTTACAAACTCTCTGATAAATTTTGACACATGAACTTCATGCATTTCAGTGTAAACTTCATTTATATGAGAAATAAAAATTCCAATACGCTGATAATAATTGTGTAATCGCGATCCGTCGAGAAGAATATTCGAGGCGCCATGTTTAAACATGGGCGTGACGTCATGTCTAACGTGTTCCAACGCTGCACTGTGATTGGTTATTTCAAATTACAAATTTACAAATTTACAAAGTTCTGTACAATTTTTGCCTATTAATAGGATGATACATTAATTAAGTTCGGTATGCGCCAAAACAAACGACACTGGACGTCACAAGCCTTTGTTGCTCATGCGTCACGTGATCACCTCATTGAACGTCATCATGGAAACGTAACAGCATGCTTGGTTGAAGATTGATAGTTATTCAAATGGTTTAACAACGGAGGGAAAAAAAACATTGTGAAGCATTATTTTCGCTCATAGGGAGTTGGACGCTCAAATGGACCACTGCTACACCTTGGAATGTATTTCGGGAACAGTTTTAAAAATCACCACCCATAAACTTGGTTATGTTAATCATCATTGTTCGACGGGCAGCGTTCAGACACAGCGCAAAGGTTGCACCGGACGGCCAGTTAAATTGACAACAAATAAGAATCGGGGAAGGCCTCTTCCAAAAAGAAGACTCCGGCGAACATACTTACAAATTAATATTAGTCAACCATCTACGAGACGAATGTTCAAGGAAATTGGTGGTTTTGCCTGTAAGATACAGATAGGACAATGTCCGAGCAATGCCTACAAGGATGCGAGAATAGCTTACTGTGCGACGATGTGAAAGCTGGCGTATGATGATGAAGCGTTCCTGTCAAATGTCTGGTTCTCTTATGAAAGCCATTATTCATTTGAATGGATTTATCAATCGACAGACAACTCGCTTTCTGGGATTTCAACGGCCAGACATAATTTCTAGAGAAACCCCTCCATAGTGAGCGTGTAACAATTTGGTGTGCAAACGGCATCTTGGGTCCTTATTCTGTTGAGGATGATCATGGCAATCCTGTGACTGTGAACCAGATGTGGTACAGAGAAAACATTCTCACCATTTCTGGGAGATCTCATCAGATTCTGCCGTGCACGTAACCTGCCACTCGTACGCAATGGGTCCAGCAGGATGGGGTCACTTGTCACACAGCCAGGGACACTCTTCAGTTGCTTCATGTGAATTTTGGTAATCGAGTCATTTCCCGTGGAACAGCCTTCCCCTATCCGTCTCATTCACCTGATCTTACACCATCGAACGCTTACATTTGTGGTGTGCTGAAGGAAGCCATTTTCCGAGAGAACTCACCGCAAATATTGGTGACTTACATCACAAGATTGTGACGTGCGTCAGAGGAAAGAAGCAACCTCTCTTCAGGGAAATGTTTGAGAATCTCCGTGAGCTTTACGAGTACTGTCTGCAACGCATCGACCACGTGCTATGTCTCCGAAAACGTGGACGTTGACTTCCATGTAGCGCAAGCTTCCTCTACTGTTTGTACTCTGTATGTCACATAAATCATTTTTGTACACAAATATTTCAGTATCATTTGTTTTGGCGCATATTTACCCTTTTTATTTGTATAAGTCTGGTTTTGCTACAAACTATAACTCAATACTGGTTTAGGAACAAACATTGGTGGATAAGGCTGGTTTTGAACTAATGTATATTTGTCGAAGCTAACAAATCTATTCTTGTAGTTTATCTTTCAATGAAAATGCAATAACATGTAATTAATAACTACTTACCATTGATTACACACTAATTGAGGATAGCCTTGTAATTGGATATTACTTAGAACGAATGTAAAGGGTAATAAAACTAGATTATAGAAATAGCATTGTTTTCACAAATCATCTTTAATGAAGTTACACTGTCTATTATGAAAAACAAAAAGAAAGAAAGCTATAAGAATAATCTCGATTCTTAATTCGCAGATATTCATCCTTTTCCAACCCATCTACTATATCTTGCACCGCTTCATCCAGCAAGTCTTCTGGCGATCTATTACGTTTACATGAAATTCCAAATTTTGTAAACTTCTCTAGTTACCTCTAGACACTGAGCTAATATAACTAAAACTGTTTGGTCTTAGAGAGATACATTACACAGGAGCATAAAACTGGCTTTGAAACCAGTACTACTTAAATGCTAATCTACACAGTAGAGGATATGTACATTTTGGAACTAACCTACTTTAGCTGATAAAGCTGCATTTGGTACGAACGTCATTTTTCAAACGAAAGATTTTACGTAGATATTCATCAGGTGGCAGCCCTGAATCATGTTGTTACATTATTTTATTCCCAAAGAAATCTTACATAGATAAGTAAGCTTTCTTTGGGAATAAAATAATGTAACAACATGATTCAGAGCTGCCACCTGATGAACAGATGTCCACCATTAACTAATTTTTTAATTTTTTGGTATAAGGCTGATTTTAGAACTCAACGCCTCAACCAATCAGTTTTTTTTTTTTTTGTTTTGTTTTGTTTTAATTTAATGGTATTAAGAATACGGTGGTTGTTATCAAATCATCAACGAACACCCCAGAGTAGACCTATAGATAAGAGAACGTAATTGGATTGGACACTCAGAGACGGGGATAAACCTTATCCCAAGACAAGCCCTGCAGTGGAATCTACTAGAAAAGAGAACGACGAGGAAGATCAAAGACGATAGGACAGTGATAGGGGGTTTGATCTGGAAACAAGCGAATGAGAAGACGTTCTCTTGTGGAAGCTCTTTGTGTCCCAGAGGCATAAAGAATTAAAAAGAAAGAATTATAATTATTACGTATATTCAATGGTTTTCTAACAACTTTGAAGTTATTTAAGTTTGGGAGTAAACTAGCAACTTGCCTCTAAATTTAAAATTTCCAATTTATTCGGATCTTTTTGCCATATACTGGAGTTGTTATGATTTTTTGAGTCGTTTGAAATCAGAAAAATGGTCTTTCTGAACAACTGTTGCTCAATGGCTGCTTGAAATGTAAGCTGTAGATCAGGGTTTCCTGCTTGATGGTCCAGAGAGTTCGCGGGAAAAATTCTTCATTAGCATTCGTTTGTGATTGGAAAGTAAAACTCAGCCACTTGTTTTTAATGGAAAAATTGAAGGATTCGGTGTAAACATAGAATTTTGCAAATGATTCTCGAGTTAGAAAAGGTTCCCAGGTTTTTAACACACTCCAGTTAATAGACACACAAATAATCAAGACTCCACTCTAATGAATTAACTAACTTTAGTTCTATACATGGCTTTGATAAAGAGCGTAGTATTTGTAAGACATGGCGCAGGCGCAGAAGTAGATACAAATTAAAAATAAAAAAAAAAAATAAAAAAATAGTAGTTCAAAAATAAGATTTTTTTTTTTGAAAAAGTAAATATTTAAAAGTAATTTTCTTTTTAATGTCTTGCTAATTGTTTTATTTATAACTGCATTTGAGTGGATATCAATTAATTATTATAGATTCATAAAAGAGATATAATATACCCAGAATAGCTCTCAAAGCAGAAGGGTTAATTTTTCATTTCTAATCTATATTTTTTTAGAGCATTTTAAGCTTTTTACATTAAAATATTACTATCTTAAAGCTTAAACCGGATTTTTCCATAATCTTCAAGACTTTTTTGCTTAAGCCATCAGTCGTATCCGACTCTTGGCAATTTTATGAGTCAACCCATAGAATTTTCTTAGGGAAAGATACTGAGGTGGTTTTCCATTGCCTTCCCCAGTAAGTCATTATGGAATGGCTTCAGATCCGAAGAGAAAGTGAAGAAGTGAAGTGTAATGATGGAGGTGTTGGAGTGCGTAGGTGTAATTTTGTGTTCCAACTCTTCATCGTGGCATCTAAGAATGCCGTGATCTTGGGGTGTATTTTGTAGATATGAAGAGTG
>JAFIDM010009631.1:269035756-269046472 GCA_023159025.1 Thereuonema tuberculata | reverse complement strand
CCCATGATTCACGCAGCTGCTGAGTGTGGGTGTCAGGGGTGGTGAGTTATTATTATTATTATTATTATTATTTAATGAAAACTATTCCTTTTTTTAATAAAAAGAATAAAAAGACAAGAATTGTAATTTAAGAATTCCAAATGGAATTATTAGTTTACTATGAGGAAAGTGAGGCTATCAAATCATTCAGTCTGTGTGTGTGTGTATAACTTTAGAAATGCCGGATGCTTCTTCTTGAAACTTGGTATGCTAACTCGAAGACTAAAGGCTAACTCGAAGACTAAAGGGACAAAGTCGCGGAACATGTGTCTCGGGACAAGTCTCAGGGCTGTTCCGAGACTATCGCGATACATTTTTCTCGTGTTCCGGGACTGTCGCGATACAAAAGTCTCAAGTCTCATGTTTCCCATCAAAACGGGGAACACGATACAATGTTGCGCGACATTTCGTAGTCTGTACGTGTTCCGAGACTTCTGAGTCAGTTTCTACTTGTCCGCCATGAAAACAACATTAAAAATAATCTAAGATTATCAGGTCCTCCCATGCCTTTGGGATGTCACAAGTCTAGATTATAAAAACAGAAATAAAAAAGAGAGATGCTATGGAGCATCTGGCCCAAAAATACCAGATGGCAATTCAAGACATGGGATAAGAAAATCCACAATTTGAAATCTCAATTCAGGCGAGAACATAAAAAAAAACTGACCGAGTCAAAAAAAAGTAGTTCTTCTCCTAAAAAGTGTAGTTGGTTTGGTTACCACCCATTACTGATTTTGCTGCAGGAATGGAATCCCTGATTTCTGTAGTGCAACTGGCTCCTAGGTGTGGACGCGCGACATTGTGTAGCGACAGTCTAGGAAACAATGTATCGCAACTGTCCCTATACAATGTCGCACAACTTTGTCCCTAGGTGTTATTCTAGCCTTATGATAAGGTGACCAGACGTCCCGATTTAGGCGGGACAGTTCCGATTTCAGACTTCATGTCCCGCCGTCCCTCGCTTGTCCCGGCGGGACGCCCCTTTGTCCCGCTTTTTTATGCGAAAGAGACTTTGCACGTCAATTAACTCGTTTTGGCCACCACCGGGCGCCTCCTGCTGATGCTTCCCTACGATGTCATTACCACAAACGCTGGAATCAATCAGCGAGGTGGCGATCGCGTCTCACCGCGTTGGTGCTAAGCTGGCTGGTGCGCGCCGATTTCCGTGGTTATTTACGTCTTGATACGGCTTTTCCGTAACTTATCGGTAATCTCGATTAGTCATCGTCGTCTCAATAAGTTCTATGTGACGTTACCCGTGGTTAATAAGGCCCCACTGCCCATCAGTCATGCCAAGACGAAGGTCGAAATTCAACGAGGACTTACAAGGCGAGTTTCCATTCATAAAGAAGGCTAGAAGCGGCAAAACCGACAGTGCAGTGCGACAAATGGGGGTCACAGTTCTCTGTCGCTCACAGCGGGCGGGGAGATATAATGAAGCATCTGAATACGGATCGCCACAAAACGCCCTGAAGTTGTCAGGAATTCAGAACTATTTTTCAAGATCTGAGTTAGGTGAAAAGGAAGCTCAGCTGGCTGCTCAAGAAGGTACCATGGCGTATCACACACTTTATCACAATCACAGCTTTCGGTCAATGGACTGTACGTCCAAATTAATGCAAAAGTTTTTTTATCCGAAATTCACTTGCGCACGAACAAAATGTGAGGCCATTGTCACAAATATGCTGTCCATATATAATGAAGCAAGTTAAGGCAGAGTTAAATGTGGCGAATTTTGTGACAGTGTTTACAGACGCATCCAACCATAAGGATGTGAAGCTATTTCCTGTGATAATAAGGTATTTTGTGCCACTGTCAGATGTTAAAGTTCAAATCCTGGACATGCAATCTCTTCCTGGAGAAACAGTACAGACCATTTGCCATTTCCTGATAAATGCATTACAACGACATGGTCTGACAGAAAAGGTCGTTGACTTCTGCGCAGACAACGCGAACACGAATTTTGAGGGACTAAAAAGGAGAGGACGAAACAACGTGTTTGCAATATTGCAAGATGACCTCGGGAAGAAACTGTTAGGTATTGGTTGCGCTGCCCATATCGTCCACAACGCGATACAAACTGCAGGAGATTGCTTGCCAATTGATGTGGAAGCAGTTATTATGAAAATTTATTATTATTTCTATATCTACACTGTTCGTGTAGAGTCATTCAAAGACTTTTGTGATTTTGCCTTTGTCGAATACCAGCGCATTTTAGGATATGGGAAAACTGGATGGTTGTCACTGATGCCTACAGTAGAGAGGGTTTTAAAATTGTTTCCTGCTCTGAAATCCTATTTTTTGTCGGAAGAGAAGTGTCCCACTCTAATCCGCAACTTTTTTGAGAATCCCTGCGCTGAATTGTGGCTCAATTTCGCACATAATATCGCTGTAGTGTTTCAAGCGACAATTGTGCGCATAGAGGCACAGACTGAAACAGCATTGGAAGTATCTTCCGCACTGGATGATTTAATACATAAATGCACTGAGAGAAGTGCAAAAACCTTTTTGCCCAATGAAGTACGTGTGCGGATTACCCAATTAGAACAGGAAGGAATGGTGAGAAAAAACGACATTACAAGAACCGTTGTAAATTTATACGACAACTGAATATCTGAAACAGAGGGTTGAGCAATTCGAGGATCTGAATGCATTCAGTTGGGTTGCGTTAAAAGAGACGACATCATGGGAAAAAGTACAACAGAGTCTGCAACTTTTTGGAAGAAAGATTCCGAATGTTGACATCGATGATAACGAGTTATTTGACAAAGTTAGCTATGTTAGCCGATTTGCTTCACCAGAAAAGATCGCAGATTGGAATTGTCAGAAGACCAGTGTCGAGGGCCGATGGGTTGAAATCTTACAACATTTCAAGGATAAAAATGTACATTGTGCGCAAATCCAGAAAATTGTGAAGTTTGTATTGAGTCTCCCAGGAACAAATGCCGTCACTGAAAGAGTTTTTCTCCTCTAAGAATATCATATGAACAAGTGAAAAAACACAATTAAAAGTGGAAACACTACAAGCAATGTTAATGGTGAAGTGCAATTTTGAGTTTCACGACAGTTCCTGTAATTCTTGTGATAAAGTGTATGAAACGCTTCTACAAGAACCAAAACTTCTCAGAAGCATTCATTCAACAATGAAATACGTGTACGGACTACCTCCACAGGATGATCCTTCTATATCAGCAGCTGATTAGGAGGGCCCATCGTCCGCGTCGAATTGAAACATCAGGCGTCCTGAGCTGGATGGACACACATTCAAGCAATATAAAACTGCTATTTTTCGACTACTATTTAAGAGCAAAGAACAAAAAAATATTTTTTTTTTGTTCTTTGCTCTTCAGGAAAGCGTGTCAATTTTCACAAATATTTTCGGTTTGCGTCCTGCCGCTCAGTCCTCACTTTTGGTGTCGTCGTCTTTCGTAAGCGGTGACATTTTAAGCAGTTACTTGCTCACTTTTTCCTGGGGGGGGGGGGGGGGAAGAGCCCCGAACCCCCCCTCTGTCTCGCTTTACTCCCCGGAAAATCTTATCACCTTACTTAAGATGGATCGAACTTTTATACTTTAACTTAGTCTACTCTGAACAATGGATTTTATTCTATTTTTCTAAATATTTCATTGTCGTAAACAATCAATATTAAATTCTTTTAGTTAATTCATTGTGTGGTTTTACGTGATTAAAATTAATCCAATTTTGATAATTTAAACAAATAATGCTAATTTAATTCTCTCTTTTTTTTTTCAGAAAACGGAAAATTTGTTCAGTTCATATTCAGTGGATATTAAAATTTGAATGTAAAAACAGGCTTTCTGTTTTTGTCATTTTCACTTTAAAAAAATAAATAAATTAAAAAATTACATTTTGATAAAAGTGGACTTTTATGTTCTTTCAAACTTCTTCTTTTAAATTATCCTGACATAAACATAATACATTTGGCCAATGCAATTCTAACTTCATTTGGAAAACATCATCACAAACTTGGTTTTAGTAACATAAATAGTAAATACAAGATATCCATGAGCGTATATAGGGACAGGAGGGGGGCCGAGGGGACACTGCCTCCCCCTATATACGTCCATGGATATCCCGCCCCCCCTTTCCGAGAAATTAGCCCCATTTTCTTACGTTTTCTTTTTTGGTTCAAGTTTGCTCCTTCAATCTTGCTCCTGAAATAAAATCCTATAAAAGACCCTGAAAATATCTGATGTAAAATAATAATAATAATAATAATAATAATAATGTCTAATCAATAATATAGATTACATTTCCAAGATTCAATGGATCTTTATTTAAGTAGCTGTTCGTTATACTATCACGTCTAAAGAGAATTCCTTATGTTTCGATATCCTTATTATCATTATGAAATAAGGACAATATTACATAATCTGTAAAATGTAAAATTACATACATTTTTAATAAGAATGATCTATTATTGATTGTTTTTTTTTTGTTTATCTTCAATTTTAGTTTGTCGTAATATTTAAGACGCCTTTTAATTAGTCCCATAATATTTACTACGTATTATTAATCGAAGTAAGATGTTATGATGTTGACGGGAGAGTATAGCTCCTAAGAGTACTTCAAGTACTTATTTCTAGTTTGAAATGTAGTTATTATAGTTAAACTAACTGCAATACTTTATAATTATTCCTATAATTATTATTAATTTATCTAGAATTAGTTCTATTAGGAATTAAATATTGGCTCTGTATCACAGTTCCTAAAGCAGCATTTATATTCCGCAATGGAAATTTTTCCGTAAATTTTAATCCTTTGTTTAAAATATGAGCACTCGAAATTATTTTGATTTCTTAGTCTTCATTATTTTGGGAATTTGATTTGAACAGATGTAAGATCGGAAACCAATTTTTTTTTCGTTCTGAAAATGGACAATTTTTCTCCACAAAAAAATACAGATATTGACATTTTTCGTTTGTGAACATTTCTCTGGAAAAATACACGAAGCTGAATTACTGGTAACCCAGTGTAAGATTCCTTTATTGGCGAATCCGTGTGCCGCAGTACGTTTCATTGGCGGTGAGACTCAGTGGAAAATTCCGACCAGCTATTTATGTACATCATCTTAGAAGTGGAATTATTGATTATGAGACATCTATTGTTTAAAAACATTGTCTAATTGTTGGAAATTAAAATTATAAATTTTTAAAATAGCGTATGATGTTTTGAAAATGGTATTTATTACGTTTTTTTAAATATTAATTCTTCGAAAAAGATGAGAAAAATTTAGAAATCTCCTTTTTCATCGCTGGAGGGCGCCACTGTACCTTGAAGTACTTTAGCTGCGCAGTTGCGTTCACAAACACAAGCCGTCCTTCTCTTGCACGCACTGGGTTGTTTCTGAGGCCAGCTCTCTTTACGTAAATTGCGGTAAGGATCTTTTTTTTATTTCAGAGATTACTTTTGCCGATTGTATTTTGTTGCATTTCTACTAAGTTTGTTTTTAATTTTTTTTTGGAAAAGCTTTTAGATTAAAGTGGATCGTGTTTGTAGATCTGTAGCACTTCTCGTTAAGCTTATGTTTAACTATTATTAACTATTATATAAACATAATTAAGCAAATCAGCTATAAATCAAGAACTAAACGTTGTAGTGTCGCTAATTGTCGATGTCGAGTGAACTTTCCATCCATAAATATTTAGCTCCTAACTGCTAATGTATTTTCCGAACACGGATCCCGATCAGCTGTTTGGGTGACTGCAGTATACACGCAATTGTTGCTGCGGACTGGGTTGAGTCCATTGTGAAAGAAAGGGTAAGGGTAGCTTGTCCTTTTAAAGCACTGACTGTCAACACAGGAAGCACATTACTTTTAGCACTAGGTAAAAAATTTACAAAGAATCGTAAATTATACATATAAAAAAAAAAAAAAATCAAATAAATTAATGTTACATAACTGATTTCGACAAATGAAAAAAAAAAAAAAAAATCAATAATTACAAAGTTAAAAATACAAATTACTTCTAGTAAGAAAATTCATAAATTGCTGTAACATCTGGCAAAATTACACAAAATTTGAAATTTGGGAGTTCATAAATTTTTGCAGTAGTTTTAAGCTTCTTTTAAGATATTTTGTTAAAATCATTAATGTTCTGTAAATAAACTATATTTTATTTTATTTTTATTTATTTTTTTTACCACAAATGTTTTATAATTTCGTCCATAACTTTCACCTATTTGCTATCTTACTTAAATAATTCTGATAGTAACAATCGTTAACATTAATAAAGTTGATTCTTTTAAAATGACTTTTTTCATCTTCATTTTATAAGATCTTTATCTTACAAAGATAAACAGAAAAATTACAATTGTGTATATCTAATACTATCGCAGTTAAGCTGGCAATATACGGTCAAATATAGATGTAAACTACCTTAAATTTTCATTTATTAGACCAATCTAAATAATTGTAGAGGGGGAAAAAATCTTAACCAAATAACAACAGTAAAATATCGTATTTTGTATCGCGCATCGTATTTACATTTGGAGTGGTCAGAAGCCAATCAGTGTAAGTCATTTTGTTTTAAATTGAAATTTTTTCTGTAAGTCATACTCTAATGTTTATACTTTCGGTTGACAAAGTGCCCAAATCACTCCTCCAAGTTTATAGTTATGTTATCTTTCAATTAAAAATTCATTCTTCAAATTTACAAACGTTGTTATTTTTTTTTGGTACGTAATTTTAAAAACCTATTTCATTTTTTGGTTTATTGACTTACACTGATTGGCTTCTGAGCAGTCCATATGTACGAAATTGCGGAATTGGTACAATCTAAAGAAGGCAAAAACATTAGAACTTATGAAAATGATTTCCTACATCAACTAAATTTATTTTTGTGACTGGTTTCAATAAAATCAAACAAGGTCGAGTGGTTATTTACTACGGAAAGACTGACAAGACGATATAGTAAGTGCTTTTAATAAATCAAGGCAACAAAAAGAAAATCACAATCTGTTGTAGATCGCTTTCGTGAAAGCCTTTTCGTTATTACTTGGAAAGTTTCCCCTGTGAATAAATTAGTGGCTGAATATGGGTCATCAGTGTAACGTTTTCGTCCGTTACGTAACTGGAAGCTCGCTGGCTTTTCAGCTGGGCTGTTTTCAGCGTTGATCCCTTCAAGGCTTTATCATGAAATGCAGTCAAAGGTCTGTAAACAAAACGTATATACATTTTTTTAAGAGAAATCCATTTTTCTGCCCAATAAGAAAAAGTAAGTAAACATGTTATAAAAATGTTCAAGTTCATTTTCTATATACTATTTCTTTCCGTGTTTTCATTGCATTCATACTTGTAAAATATGTCTGAAACTGAGAAATATGGAAAGAAATATCTAAGTGTAGAGAAATGAACTCTGTACAGAGAAAGATTTAGAAAAGAAAAATTAAATGAAATCTATTCACTTTTGAGTTAGCGATGCGAGATGTCACCATATGCTAACAAGAATTTTTAACGTTTCAATCAAATGGTTAAATAATATTATAAACTTACGTATTATATATTTATTTATTACATTATATTTCATAAGATTTTATTTCTCACTCTTTTTATTCTTCATGATAGCAACAGGATATTTTTAGATTTCGTCTAAAATTTGACTTCATCTATGAGAACCCAAAACTATTTGTTCTAGGAAGCTGAAACTTTTGTAGTAGGGTTATGTTCTTTAAAGAAATATATCTATTGAGTTTGGTGCATATAGCTACGGTCCTTAATAGATCTAATAGCTACGGGTTCCTTAACCATCAAAATAGTAGTTATTAAATTCTGATAAGGTGAAATACGGAGGGGGCGGGTTTCGTTTTCTGTAATGCATCCTCTTTTTCTTTCGGTAGCTTTTAAACTGCTTCTTAATTCCTAAGTTCTGAATTTCTTATCAGTGGACAATTTCTTTTTTTAATTTAAAAGCTTATCATGGGAGTATTAGGACCTTGTTCAAGTTTTGGATTTGTTTAAGATTTGGACAAACATTAGTTCGTGAACTTAATTATTAATGTTTCTCGAAATTGAATTGTTCATTCCCGTTGATTTCACTTCTATTGAAGTGCAGTAGAGTGATATCTTCCAGAGTGCTACTCGGGGTTCATTACATTCTCGACAGAAAAGCTATGGTCCTACCCTCCCTCTTTCTTTTTTTCTAAAATAAAGATAGGATCCTAATTCAAGTTAGAAACAATAAAATTCATGTTGTAGTTCCATAATTCGCAGTTTTCTAATGTATCACCGACATACTAACAAACTTCCGAATTTATATCTTATTTGTTGGGATACTCATATTTCACAAGTTGACATTCTAACTCAAAGTTGGGCGACCAACTGACAAAACAAGAATAAATCAACAGTATGAAATAAATGAATACCTTTCTTTACTGGATAAGATAAAGATTTCCCAAACCTAAATTTTAATTATTCTATTATGTACTCTAATAATGTCTCGTCATACACTCACTGGAGGAACTGGTCGAAGCAGACGAAGAAATGTGATAATTCGCAAAATTAAAATTTTATAAGAATTTTTGTTTTTAAAAACTTGGATAAAGCCATAAGAAAGGCCATAACAAAAACGCGATTAGTTCTGAAACCGAAATAAAAATTTGTAATTTCTAATAATCCTACTTTGTCGTAGCCTTGTTACTTTTAAACACCTTCAATCTTAATTAATATATATTGTAACAATTTTCGGAAGTGATTTTGACAGTGCGCGAGTCTACTGAAAGCCCGGATTTTTGCTAGTTATTTATAACTGATATGAGTGAAGTTACAGATACGAGAAGACAAGTTTCACATTGTATTTTTCGCAGCTTAAAAGTTTATAGTGTATGTAGTTTAAGGAAACAAGGTTAAAGGTCTTTCAGGAACTTCGTTACATGATTGTTTAAGAATGGTAAACATTGTGAGATCTAATTATGATGACTATAAGATTTTCAAATAAATATAAAATTTATTTATTTATATTTTCTAAAAAGATTAAACATGGTAGAAGAAAATAGTTCAAAATTTTAGTAATTCTTCCTAAATCGTTAGTCACAGAAACAATTTTAAATAAGTCTTAAAAAAAGGAAAACTTTTCTTCAAACTGAGGAGGATGTTTGAATTCCTAATAGCAAAGTGCAGGTGTGCATAAAACATTTATTCTGCACTGCATGGTTTTATCCTTTTTTTTGGCCCAGATCTTGTATTGATTCTCCAGACGTTTTTTATTGGATTGTCGCATCGCCTTCGTCGTCGTCTGGTCGATTGAGAAAATCTATTCTTCACTTGAGGCTTTTAAAAGAGAAATGTGAAAGGTTACTTGGCAAAACATTGACGTCAGAAGCCTCTAATTGAAAATGTCTTTTTTTTTTTTTTTTTTTTTTTTTTTTCCCCCGTTCAGCTTTATTTCTTTAAAATGGAAAAGTTTTATTTTCTCAGTTGATGCTTGTAAATTTCGATTTTTCTTTGAACTTACTAAACCCGGAGAAGTATTAAAAATTGATCGATGTACGACAGCGAAGCAACACACGTCAGAAGGGGAAATGGTTGCGTTCAGAAATCGAAGACTGAAAGTTGGCGTCAAGTTAGCTTAACAGCATTGCCATAGTAACAGGAGCTATTATACGTTCTGTCATTGTGCGTTAGAAAATAGATATTAATGAAATATCCCTTTTCAATAAATAATGTCATATTAATAATAATTTATTATAAGAATAATTGGATATAATCGTAATATTTATAAACACATATTTGAATTAGTAATATAGGTAAAGTGACCCAATTACTGGCATCAACTTTTCAATTTTTACTGTTGGCCTATGTAATGAGGTGAAATTTGGGGGTTATTGGCTTTAGTCCACTGTATCTATGTTAGGCCTATGGAACTTGAAATAATTAACACAGACTTAATTTTAACAAAATATCAACATCATTTTTAGTTGACCAAACAGTGGCACTTTTAGTCTAAATACTGGCACATCATGTCTTTATTCTGGTCCCTACCAGTAATTGGTCAACTATGTTATACAAGGCTTTAATAGCCTACACTTCATCTTAAATATTAAAGCAATGGCCAATTATTAATTGAGTGTAGCCTACTTTTTTTCATATTTATTTTATAGAGGCCTAGCTTAATGTTTCATTAATTTTAATACACTTTTCCGAAAGACGTTCAGAACATTTTTTGTTATTTAGGCCTGAAACATATGAACGTAAATACTTTGATTATCCGTATGTGCTTAAAATCAATAATCTTCACAATATGACACAACATATGAGCTAAAATGCTAAATATAAATAGTATTTTAAAAAGTCAAACGGACTGATGGATTTACAAGTTATGCTTCAGTCTGCACTGTCACTTTTAGCCTCATTTGTTGGTATGTTTCTTTGACAAAGTGCATGCTTTCCTTGCTGAATTTTTTTTTTTTTTGCTCGTTGAACTTTTTGAACCTCAGCCCTCTTTCGTTTTCTTTCTTTCTTTTGCATTTCAAAGTCTTCCTTCTTGTACAATGCTTCCATTTTATAATTGTAAACTTCATCGGAAGTTAAGACGAAAAATTTTGGAACAAATGGTGTCTTTTGCAAAATGATGCCTTTGCCAAATGCAAAAACACATTTTTCTAAATAGACCTATACGTCGTCCAAACTTTGGTGGACGCTGAGCCTCCTCGCCCCCTC
>JAFIDM010009631.1:269017732-269035746 GCA_023159025.1 Thereuonema tuberculata | reverse complement strand
GTCAGCCAGATTTATCCTCGATGATAAGCCCAGAAAAGCGTGATAGCCTATGGATTTTTCTCCCACTCCTAGAAGCGGAACTCCACAATAGCAAACAACAACAACAATAAATTACTGTGACCAGTACAGATTGAAAAACCTTAGCCTGCTAACTGCTAGGCACATAAGGCATTTAATTATAAGGGACAAAACAAGGACTAAATTGTCTTAAATACGACAATTTAATGTGCATGAATATAACATAAAAAGGAGAATTGAAAGAATACATATTGATTTTACTTTCACGCCTATCAAGTATTAGTACAGATTTTTTAATCTGTACTGGTTACGGTAATTTATTATTGTTGTTTGCTTTTGTAGGGTTCCACTTCCGGGAGCGGGAGAGGAATCCATAAGCTTTGCCTTTCTGGGCTTATATCGAGGGTATATCTGGCTGATGAGGTCTAATAAGGACGAAACAGCTGTCCCAGATTCCCGTCGATGATGACCCAAGGCGTGAAATTCTTTCAATTCCCTTTTTTATATTACATTCCTGCACGTTAAACTGTCCTAATATTTATTTAGAATTTCAAATTTCACAGAATTGAGCCATTTCAGGAAAATGAGCACTTAAAGCTTAAAGAAATTAATTAAAAAAAACTGCATAGGCCTAACAATGGACTGTTAGGTGTAGGGTATACTTATGAGAATTAAATTTGCTGAACACAAATGTTTAAAGATAGCCTAGAATAATCCCATTAGCTAACGTGTCTTTATTCTGGTCCTGCCAGTATTTGGTTTATAGTGGGTGCCAGTAATAAGACACGAGATGCAAGTTTTAGGCCCACAAGTGCCAGTATTAGGTCGTTTTGCCAGGCCACAATGTCTTTCGTTAGAAATAAACAAACTAAACAAAATACAGCTTGAAATAGTAAAGTTTAAAACATAAATTACGTATCCAAACTGCGGTTTTCTTTCTTGCTTCTTACTCAGAATTTGTTAATTTTTCAAAGTCTTCACAGTAAACTTCTAATACTCTCGCCTAAGTGAAACCTGAACCATAGCATGAACCGTAATGCATCATTACCTTTTGAGCGTTATTTATTATAAAACGCTTCCTCTTCAAAAAACAAACCTATCAGCATTTAGTGAGTGGAGTAAAATAATAATTCAGCCAATGGTATTGGAGCAGAACAAGTCATTATGAAGAGTACCAGTATTTGGGCAGGTGCCAGGGTTTGGTCACTTTACCTAGCACTTTGGAAAATGGAAAGAAATCGAAGATGTTGTAGGAAGGCGACAAATCACTTGAGAAAACTTGTGAATCGGTAAATGTCGATGAATGACACTTGGATTGAATTTTCAGGTATATCGTCCCGTCTTTTGAACAATTGAACGGAATCGAGAGACCTAAAATATAAAATAATTATATATTATTTAAAAATATTTTTACAGACTTATCAAAAAGAGAATGACACCATCTTTATTAATTGAACTTCATAAAAATACTTGAAATTTATTATATGGCTAGATTTTTATCATTACATTTGTCTGTAATATTTCCTTCAAATATATATGGTGGGTAAGTGCAGTAATAAAAAGATGATATAATAAAGGATTTACTTTACTTTGAAAACGATAAACGCAACATTAACATAGACACGAATTTCTTTAAGGAAACCAGTGTTATTTTATTATTGCGAAGACGTTCTACTGAAACTGATAAAACTTTCTGACAGTCGGAGAATTTCACTTTTCGAAATTTCTTGCACTTGACAAAAAAGAAAGATCCTTATTCTCAATTCTTATATGATAAAAAAGCTTTAACTTTTTTGTACGATTAATTACATTAGTTATTAAATGTTTTGGTCGTTTACTCCTTTTTACGGAACTATTGTCACTTATATGTATGTGTGGATAGATATTTCACCACGAAGCTTCGATACTTTAATAGCAGAATAAAATATATACATAACCTGTATTTACATATTCAGTCATTTTCAATTCATTTAAAACTAAGTTGATTGATTTGTATCCCATTGTTATTTAGATATCTTCAGAAACTGGCCTAACATCAGTAGAACGCAATGTTACATTAGATTTAAGTCGTTTTGATGAACTTTTTTAGGCTAATTGGTAATCTTTCCAGTCTTTTGTATTTTTCCACTTAATATTTTAACGAGTAATTCTTATTCCTTAGTAAACGAACAAATATCATAGGGAAATCCTACCTTTTTCAATTTTGAAACTTGCGCTAATGGCTTGTTTTCTATAGTTACGAGTTTGTATTTGGTTGTTACATATGAACAATCCTTCCCCGCATTGAAACGTAGAGCAGTTGAACATTGCCCGGGGCCGTCTAGAATCTTCTTAAGAGCATGGGATGCAAGCTGGCGATCGTTTTAAACGTATCAATTACACTAGGTAATAGTGCAAATGTATCTTGAACGAAATCATTTGATCTTTACTAAATCGAACATGCTTATCACGAAAATGACCAATAAAATCTCAAATTAGCTCTAGTTTCATAGATATGGGGGGTGGGGTTCAGAATCACCTAGTGCCTGTCCTGAAATTGCCATGGAAATCCCACACACGTTAAACAGCATAGCGTTTCTAACCCTCTTACTTCACATCATGCAGTGTCGGAAGCCTATTTTTATCCGCAGTGCCCAGCAACAGAGAAGGTGACCAAGACAAGCCCTGGGCCCCTCATATATGTTGCATAACTTGTGCCACAGGTCTTCGTTTGTGGTTGAATTGTAAAAAAATCATCAATGGGCTTTGGTATTCCGATTATCTGGAGAAAAGCATTAAACCTCATAAATGATTGTTATTTTTGCATGACAACTCTCTTAGAACATGGTATTTCAAAGAAGAAAAAGTCAGCATTCACATATCCTAACATAAGATCAGCTATGTGTCCAGTGCATCATGGAAATGGATTACCTGTTCCCATCCCACCTGATTCTTATACAGTTAGTGACGAGGACAGCAGTGACTCTAATGCTACTCATCACCTTCTAAACCGAGTACATCGAAAGATCCTGATTTAAAGTGTAATGAGGAGTCTACACAGCAACACAAAGTAACACAGTGTGAGTTGAATGACCTGGTAAGAGATTTTCTCGATATTTCGGCCTTGTGACTCGGGCCTTCTTCGGGAAATGTATATACATAAATTACATCAAGGTGGGCGCAAATCTAACAACTTCCGTTGTTAGTTTCTCGGATAAGTTTCTCTTGTTCATTCCAAGCATCCCGGAATGGGAAAAATCCCTAAAAAAAAAAAAAAAAAAAAAGGATTTAGTTAGTATGTCCCACTTCTCCTTCAGAACCAAACTATAGCCAGATGATGGTCTTATAAATTCCTGAATTTGGCTTCTTTACGATCTTGATTCTTACTCTGTTGTAAACGGTAATACAATTTATTTGATACAATTTCTGCTTCCTTGCCAATTGGATTGACGTATTCTACGTTATTCGCTATGTCTTTTGAAGCATTTCCACATGTTCTCCAGATCTTGAAATGTCGCGATTTCTAATCATGAAACGAAAGGTGACCAAAAATACATTATCGATAACGAAAAAACATTGAAAAGAAATTGCATTTGAAACTACTAAAACAGAAGTTATCAACTGAAATTGCACATTAATATCTTAATAATTAAAAATAATATATATCATCCTTTTTATCAAAACATAGCATAAACTTGGCTTCTTACTTGTACTGGTAATTACATCGAATCAAATTTTATGTCATTTTCCAGAATACCTACTTAATAAGAATGCAAAGGAGGCAGTCGGAATTTCCCAGTGAATATAAAGTGTTAATAAAACTTATTTGGATTTGCTTTTATTACAGAATTACATAACAATGTAGAAAGTTGCATCCAATAATAAAATATAAGCTTATAAATGCATTGGAGAGTTTGATGGTAGAATAATGCAGCTCGTGCTTCTAAATACTTTTCCATTGATGTTTCTAAAGGAGAAAAAAACATGGGGTTAGTGCAAATTATGCTGATTTTTTTTTTTTTTTTTTTTTTTTTGTAAGTGCATATAAGAATCCAGGTGGGTGGTTTGATCTATAGGATAAACCCGGTTGAGCATCGTTGTAGGTAAAACAGTTATAATTAAAATTCAATGGAAACTGAAGGCTCAGTTAGTCTTCAAATCTCTTCTTAGTTTTATCTTATAAAAGAAACAGAAGCCGAATAAAATAATGATAAATGAAGAAAGATAAAGAAAATGAATGAAAAGGGAAAGTAATGTTTACATAAGATTTTATCAGTTGACCTTTTTCAGCAAAAAAATAAAAGACAAATATAAGATAAAACTGAACTTTAGCCAGAACTGAGTCTGAAATTGTAGGCTTAACTGCTACTGAATATTTGTATAAAATTGCTCAAAATTTCAGTTTTCCAATCCTAGAACTTGTATGGTTATATAAATGTTATGAACTCCACCAAAATCCCCCACGATTTTCCGGATCCATCAGTGGCGGCTCGTGGCTGTTAAGTTAGGTGAAGAGCTAGTAGGAAAATAATTATATTATAATATATCATAATATATAATAGATTATATATATTTTATATAATATATAATATAAAATATTATGATAAATTCCTTCTTATCTAATTGTAATATATTATAGATTATATATATAATATTTATTATAATATAAAATATTATAATAACTTTCTTCTTATCTTCGTCTTTCCAACGTGAAACTGATGTTTCTAATAAAACACACACTATATGTTAAACAGGATTCATATTTAAAACAGCAGAGCACTGCGAAACAAGCGAAAGAATTTCCCATTTGAAGAAGAGAACATATTTCTCAGTTGTAACTTCACCTATACGATGCTATACAGCGGGTGACGTCATGGTTGTCATAGCAACCATCGCTTCGGTTACGCAGCTACGCTCCGCCCCTGAGGTTGAGAAACTTCATTATAAAAGCCTGCTTCACTTGGCTCGGTGCCAGAACAAAGTAACGCACCAAGGCGCGGGACTTACAAAATACAAAAATACGTTTCTATTAAAACCAACATACGTGATAAGGAAAATAAATTTTTCCTTATTATTTATTTATAATATAACAATTATTATATTGTATCATAAATAATTGGTGAAGTGCCACTTCACCTACTTCCCCTGAATAGCCGCCACTGGGATCCATTTTGACCTTTTAGATTTCTGATTGTAAATGTATTAAAAAATGAATGAAGATCGATTTCTTTCATTAAAAAGTAATGTAATTATGGTATGATTGATTATTTTTTTTAAACAAATTAGAAACCAATGTAGTTCTATTCCAGTTTTACTAAGTTCGAAAACTCACAAGATCAATCACTACATATATTTCGTTATTATTATTTTTGTTTAGTCAATTGTGTTAAGAAAAAAAAAAATCTCTCGAGAAGGGGGGGAAATGAGGCAATAATTTATGTCTAACAAAATTAAAGAATCGTTCTGTTTTGGTACTAAACTCGCAAAGAAAACTTTTTCTCTATTTTAATACCATAATTTTCTAAATAGTTTCCATTTTTATTTACATTAAAAAAAACTGCTGAATATCCAAATATAATGAACGTATAAGTTTTATAAGAAATAATGCAGTTGAGATGAAACTTTTTCAATAAGAGCTTATTTAATGAAATACAAATATTGGAAAAGAAATTGACATTACAAGAGGGGATGGAGGGATTGGCATCGTAAATTCTAACTACATGTAGCTAAGTTTTTTATATCTTTAAATTTGGTCGGCTTTGCATATGCGTACAGTCATATCCCGGACTACGTTTACTTTGTGTTAAAACCATACTTCGAAGTTACGGTTTGTTCCGAGTTATATACAGTTATAAGCCCCGATTATCCGCGGGATTGGGTGGCAAGGGCTTCGCGGTTAACGAAAATCGTGGATAACCCAAAAAAAGACTAAAAAATGAGGTGTAAACACGAAAAAAAAAAATATTTCACCATTAAAAACTACGTTTTATTGTACAAAAAACATATGTAAAACTTTTAAAATATGTACAGTAAAGCACCTTTGCTCTACGTTTGCATCCACAAATTCCGAGAAGGCCTATAGGATCACGATGCACAATAAACCTGTCAGTAATTTTCGATCTTCGCACTGCAGGGCCTATTTTCCCTGTTGTTGGCTTGGATTAAAGTTGGTTTTTTTTGAGGTTCGTAATTAAAAAAAATTTTCGCGGCACTCGCGGATAATCGGGGCTCTACTATACTTTGCGCACGTTAACGTCCCCTCATGCATTACTACTACTTACGTACGTTAATTGAATCGGTCAATGCAAGAACGTCCCAAGTCCACGTAACTTTATTTTGAGATAAATAAGAAAAACTGTCTGGATTCGTTACTTGGGATGTTATTGCTGTCACTGTAATGCCAGCCTCAACAAGGCAGTTGCAATGGTCTTAAAACGTTGTTGCTCCGTATATACCGCAGTATTGATGCTTCAAGACATCTAAAAAACTTTGACCTGGAATTTTTATATTTTGGACTTGGGGCGTTCTTGCATTGACCGATTCGATTGTTTTCAAAGACTGTTCGCTACGAATCCATGGGCGTATATCGCCCCTCTTTTCCAAATCTCAAAATGGTATAGGCCTATACAATTTTTTTTTTTTTTGGTTCACTAGTAACTTGACGTTTTATATACGTCCCCTGTCCGCATCTTTGTGCTTGACTTTTCTCTTTGATTAAATTGATAATTAAATTATTGATCTAATCACGTTAATTATTATTATTATTTGTAATGCGTATTTATTGTCCTTTTTTATTTATTTATTTATTTATTTATTTATTTATTTATTTATTTATTTATTTTTTGGGAGGTTCCCACATTATTTCCTACGATTGATAATTAAAGTGTTTATAACTTTCATTTTTTGTTAAAAATTTAATTACAAGAAAACACTAACTGTACCGTAGTAATGTAGTTCATAGAATTTAAGGCAAAAGTTGTAAGATGACCAACCGTTCTCCTTTTTGAAGCTCTGTCCTCCCTTGAGAAGTGTCCTCCTAAATGTCATTCCTTTTTTTGATATGTAAAGTTTAAAACTATCTTCTTTTTTTTTTTTGGTTGAGCAGATTTAACATTTTTTTTTTCTTCAATTTATTTGCGTCCTTCTTTTCATTTTACAAAAAATGGTCACCTTATATATTGGCATCTCGTTGTGTTATTCTCGACGTCTCGGTGCATTACGTACGCATTGATAGGTGGAAAGAAAAAAATTATTCCACTGACGGATGCGCTCGGAAAAAAAAATTTGAATTGGAAAAACAAAAATACTTTTTAATGTGCACGCTTATCGCTTTAAGTTAAAATACCGCTTCTTAAAATCTAGTCGAGCTGTCGTCAATGGCTTATTATGAACTTGCACAACAAAACAGTTTATATCAAATTAATCAGTCTTTTTAACTTAATTTCTTAGGAAACAAAAAGTTTACGGCAACAGTTGTCTTATGAAAGACACATCCAACGAAAGAACTTGCGTATGACTGCCCTAGAAATCCGTTAGCCAACAAAAAACAAACAAACATAGAAAGTGCTAAAAAATGAACTTACTTTTTTTTTTTTTTTTTAAATTTCTTGCTTTATTTTTACTTAAATTTTATTTTATTTTTATCTATGAAATAGATGGGGAGGTGGAAGAAAAAAAAATATTGAAAATTTATGATAAAATCCAACGAAAAAACTAGACTGAACTAGATTCCATTAATTGTGGACAATAATATTTAATTGTGACACATTCATGAACTTAGAAAATATGTCAAAATTAATAACCAGGAAAAAGACAAATAAGTTGTATCCCTTCTATGTCTGATGATCAGGTAAATGCAGGAAACAACTAAAGTAGATTACTGCTTATGAATTAAAAAAAAAATGCATTTATTCGTAGTCTACAGCATTAATTCTGTGCCTGTTTATTGAACTTAACAAGTTTGTGTGTAACCAAATACTGATTTAGGTTTACACGTTACGTTTATGTTAAACAAAACAATTTTCATTTATTTAAAACTAGCAAAAATACCTGTGCTTTGCACTGATTACAAAAGAGTTGTTCTGAAGAAATTGTAATTGTGATCGCTTTGAAACTTTTCTAGTTGGTCACATGGTAGGAATATAACATTAATTTGTAACTATTTTGGAACTTGATAAGCCCTTGGTATCAAATCAATATCGAGATCACTGAATATAAGACTTCCCACCAGTGGCGTAGCAAGGGGAGGTGGGCGGTCCGCCCCGGGCCCCTGCCTGAGAGGGGCCCCGCCAGTCAATCTTTACAACGTTTTTTTTTGGTTGTGGAATAATGGAACTCCCGCCCCGGGCCCCCAAAGGCGTTGCTACGCCACTGCTTCTCACACCCCTATCACTTCAAAACTTCACCTATTGGTAAAAAAAAAAAAAAAAAAATCACCTGATGGTTGTAAAGTAATGTTATATTCTTATTTTGTAACCTGAAAACCCCACAAATGCCCATCAAAAAAGTTTGCCCCCCTCCCCCCCTGTTTACATCCCTTAGGAAAATTCTTCAAATACGTATGTTTTAGATTTTGACAAAGAACAGTCATGCTAAATTTCGTGTTCCCAACTGAAGCAGTTTCAAAGATATGCATACCTTCAAGAAAGTTCCCCCACCCGTTTAGGACCCGAATATCAATAATTCATCAAATACGTATCTTTTCGATATTGACAAAGAACATTCATGTGAAAGTCCGTGTTTCCAACTAAAGCAGTTTAAGAGATATGCGTAACCTTCAAGAAAGTTTGGCCCTCTGTTTACACCCCTTAGTCCGGATCTGGGTTTTCGTTGTTCTTAAATTGAGAACATTTAATTGAAAAAAAGAAAGAAAAGAAAATTCATTGTCATAAATAAAGAAGGAAAGTAAAAAACATAGGGAAAAAAATAAATCTTTTTGCCTCCAAGAAGATTTGAACCCAGTAACCATACCTTCAAAGGCAAGTGCTTAACATCTGTGCCACACGAACACTTAAAAGTGTGGATACAGAAGTGAGCTAATAAGCAATACTTGAATACAAGAGTGTCATGGGGATTGAATGAGGGAGAGATGTGTCCAGTCTGTTGTTTCTTCAGTCTTAAATAGTAATCCAACAAAGCTTGGTCCAAGGGCCAAAGATTGGTTAAAGAGCCTAGGAGTGTACTGTATAGCAAACAAACAAACTTCCTTCTTTTATATACCAGAGGATAACACATTTTTAGCAATTTATGACTATAACTGCTTACTATATTTATACTGTCATACTGTATTGTGGAAATAATTTAATTTCTTAAATAAATTTTAATGATTTTCTAATTACATTAATGATTTAATCTATTAATAATTTTACAATTACATTTGAATTAAGATGCTTTCTATGATCATAACTGGCTTAAAATTTTATTTTTGACGGGGGAGGGGGAAAGAATGGTTCTTTTTTAATTATAAAATCTTATATTATTCACTGTTTGTATTGTCTTGCTTTTAAAAGGGAATTTCATGATAAATTAAAATGATTCTAATCAATGCAGTGGAGCCAGAAGTATAGCGATGCTTTTTGGTCTGGTGGAACACTCATAAACAATGGTTCTACCTTTTATATTTGAACTCTTATTTCATATGTAATTTTGAATGAAAAATAATGTTCTATACCAAATTAAATTAGCAAATATTTTTTTTAATAGGATCTAGCTCGAAATAAGAATTACAATTCTTATACTTGCAATTTTATCTATTGAAACGCATATCAATGAATTAATTGCACATTTATAGTGCAGACTTGAATATGCCGTTGAACCTTTGTGATAGAAGTATTTATTTTATTAACATTATGCATGGTGATTCGAAATTCCCTGTACAAACTTTAAAAGTTGATCAAGAATACAAAAACCAACAGTATTTGTAGTGGAATGTATGTTCGCAAACGCCACCCAAATGTACTAGAAGGTACACTAAGGTTCAGAAATAAAAGGCAACGTTTATCAGCCCTATGTTTACCATATGACTGTAAGATGTAACTTAACAGGTTCACAGTAGGTGCTCAGAGTTCCTTCCACCAACAATAATACATGCCTCACAATGTCAATGCATGGATTGCCAAACGGGCAAAAATGCCTTTAGAGGACACATCCAGATGCCACAGTGACGCTTGCAGAGAGGTCAGCGTCGGAGGCAATGGGGATCTCGTAGACGATGCCTTTGATGTGACCCCAAAGGAAGAAATCAATGCAGGACAAATCGGGTGATTGTGGTGGCCAAGCAATGGATCTGTGCCAGAAAAGTTCCATACATCACTGCTGAAATGTGCAGGAGCCCCATAGTGCTGAAACCACATGCAGTGGCGAACAGAGAAAGGAACATCGTGCAGCACTTCCGGCAAGACCTCCTCTAGGAATATCCAATAACTCTCCCCATCAAGTCGTGATGGCAGAATACCCACCCAAACATTGACGGTGAACCATTGTTATGCAGCATGTTTCGTGAAGCTCATGGGTTGTCGAACGCCCACACATGCACATTGTGAACATTAAAAACACCCTCAATTGAGAAGCTTCATTGGTGAAGAGAACTCGTGTGGAAATTCCGGTTGTATGGCACTTTGCTGCAAAAACCAATATGCGAATTCCACACACTGGGGGTAATCTCCAGCCTGCAATGAATGGACCTGTTGCATGTGAAAAGGATGTAACCACTCCTCATGTAATACTTACCACATGCTGGATTGAGGGAGAGCACGGTGATGTGCAATAGCTCGTGTAATTGTACATGGATTGCGCTCAATTCATTGTATGACATTTTCCTTCATGGCAGGTGTGCGCATCTATCGTTGCCGGCCACAATCGCTGAACACATGCCTGTTTCTGTCAAATGATCCAGTTTCACACAATCTCTGGTATAAATGCACAAACATTTGATGATTGGGCTCGTATTGGGAACCATTCACGATACAGTCGTACAGCAGCTCGTCCGTTTCCATTCGCTGCCCCATAGGCTAGGTGAATGGAAACCTCAGCAATAGTGAAGCAATACATGCTACTCATAGAAAGTCAACATCTCAAATGATAATGGTTCACACTGCTTAAATAATGTGCTGCCAACAGTGACGTTCGGGTGACGTTTGAGGCATACATTTCACTATGAATACAGTTTGTTTTTTGTATCCCTGACCTACCTTTAAGTTTGTACAGGGAATTTTAAATCGCCCTGTATTTTAAAATTTTAAGTAAGCCATTTTTTTCAGGTGTTGCTTTGCAGAATATCTTAAGATTTCTTATGAAGTAATAGTGTTCCATGGAATAGAAGTTAAAATAAACTACACTAATACATTGATTTTCCATAATAATTAATTGTAGAAAATAAAATGATATCTTCAAGAGAAAAAAAGCAAAAAAAATTGTTGTAAAGCAATACACAATTTATGATCTGCTCCAATAAATTCAGTAGGCACATTGAAAAAAGAAATGTATATTTATTAATATCAAAATTGGCCTTAGGACATCACTTAACACAAGATCTTATTGATTTATAAAGTTTGGATACTTAATTACTGTTGGTACTGGAAATCCTGTAAATTGCAGATAAGACAGCATTTCTTATTTTTAGAAATTGTGACTATAAATAATATGTATATGTACTAATTTGCCAATGTCTGCTTATTATAATCTACAAAGCTTACATTCCTTTCTATCCAGTTTTAGAATTTTTTGTAATTTCTTTTTGCAATATTTTTAATGTTGTATTTGCTTTCTCTGCTCCCTTATTGATAACTCAATCAATCTCTTAATCCACCTTGTTTGAACTTTAGGCTTTATAGCGAACTAGAGCAATTCAGAAAGGTTGGTTTTATCTCTTTCTTATCTTAAACCAAGCTAATGACTAAATACATTTATTTATTTATTGGTGTTTTTTGTAGATTCTTGGTGAACCTTTGTTAAGGCAAAAATTCTCACAGTTAATACAACAGCAGAAAGGCTGGACCGAATTCGGAATTTCCCTCCCACAACCCTGAAATCCATCTGTGAAGTAAGTTAATTCATTTATACTAAAGAGAATAAATTTGCTCTAAGAATTCAATTATGTTTAATACTAAAGATAATATGCAAGCAGAACATCACTGCTAAAAAGTACAGATTTTCCATAGAGCAGGCCTTCTAGGATCATAGTTAGTAAAGAAAAAAATAAGTTGATATTAACATGAGTTAATTCTGATTTTTATACATGGTTTAAATTAAGGAAAAACTTAGATATGAAAAATATGAAACAAAATAACTTGTTTTTACATTGTTTTGTATACATACAGTACAGAACTTCCATATTTTTCTTGGATGACTTTTTTTTTTTTTTTTTAACTTTCATTGATCCCATCGATTACATTCTTAAATTGCACTGTTTCTTGTATTTTTGAGTTATCCGAACTTTCTTTTTACTTGTCACCATTGAATCTCAAGTCATTGATAAAACTAGGCCTTCTATCCAATTGATATAATTGCAATAATGCATTGACTATTACAGGTAAGATCACTCTGAAGAGACGACTTTATCTTGAAAATGTAATATTAAACTTTTACTAAATAAAAATCCATGAAGACATGAGTTTTAAAAATAAACTAATTAATCAAAAATGTAGAACCTGATTCTCATGGTTCTTCTAAGATTAAATTTTGTTCAAAAGAAATTTTGCAAATAAAATAAATAAATTTGGATACAGATTGTTTTCCACTGTCAATAATGTGTGATTACTCCATTTCCCTTTGAGTGTGCTTTGGTACTTTCCATCTTCTTAGGAGTTGTCCCAGTATAATGAAATAGATATAACCTAGCATACCTTCTTCTAAATATAGTTCATCAGATAGGTGTTTGGAAAGGTTCAAATATGATCTCTGTTCAGTTGTTCCAGTATTTATATATTTCTTTCCATGAATCATTCTATAAAGGCATCTGTATCATAACATAGAACTTTATGTATCTATATAGACTGTATCATTGATTCCCAAACTGATGAAAAATTTATTTGTTCATAATGAAATGAGAGTAAGGATAATTCAATTGGTACTAAATTATTCTATTGTGTTTTTTAATATACGTGCGTTATAATTAACATTCCATGAACAGTTTGGCAACTCTGTTAGTCCTCCAAATTTCTTTAAATTTTCATTGGCTTACAAAATGCTAGTCTGGGAATGTGAAGATTTACGTAAAGATCAATCTGATCTACCATAGAGAGCAGGGACTTGTGAAGTAAACTTGGATATTCAAAGTCTTTATGAATAAAGTCATCAGTAGTGCAAGGGTAAGGCAATGGAACAGAAAAATAAAAGTGGGTGTAGATCTTCTTCCATAATACTAGAAGAAGAAAAAAAAAATAAACATTCATTTATAAGGGGCATTCAAAAAGAAACAAGCCGGAGGCCTAGGAACAGAGACCAGTACCTGTATGTCAGAAGTATTGGCCCCGGCTGTTGAGGCACTTATCCCACTACGACACAAGGCAGTGAATGGCTGTCTCGTAAAATTCCTGGAGCTGCATTGTGAACCAGTTCCGCACATACTGCATGATGTCATCATCCAAGGTGAATCATTTGCCCCTCAGACCTTTTTTAGGGGACCAAAAATGGCGTAATCGCAGGGAGAGGTCTGGACTGTATGGAGGATGATCGAGAACCTTCCACTTGAATTTCTACAGGAATGCCGTGATTGTGTTGGCCGTTTGGGGCCTTGCATTGTCGTGGAGCAGAATGACCCCACGGGTGAGCTTGCCTGGTCGTTTCGATTTGATCGCTTGGCGAAGGGTGGTCAAGGTTTGTGAGTAATACTGGGGATTCACTGTTGCTGCAGGAAGTCTATCAGAAGGGGGCTGTCTTGGTCAAAGAAGAACGTCAGCATAATCTTTCCTGCACTTGTGTGGATGTCCTTGGATTTTTTTGGTGGTGGTGACCCTGGATGCTTCCACTGGAGACTTTGTCGTTTCGATTCTGGTTCGAAGTGATGACACCAAGACTCATCTCCAGCCACCACTCGTGCCAGGAACTCATTCCCTTCACTGGTCTTATCGCTGCAGATGATCAATACAATGGGCCATTCGACATGCTTCCTGTTGTGGCTGAAGACTGTGGGGCACCCATTTGGCACACACTCTGCGCCAATTCAATCTTTTCGTAATGATGGTGTGAACACTTCCGACGCTCAATCCGACCTCGGTGGCTACGGATTTCACTGTAATTCGACGATCCTGGGTAACAAGTCCATCAATCAGCTGGAAGATGTCATCGGTAATGTGGTGTGGTGTTCCAGACCATGCATCATCGGCTAACGACACCCGTCCTTCCGAAGTGCTTGTGCCACGCCTTGACCCTTGCAACGGACATAAAGTATTCATCGTACACTTGTGAAATTCTTTGATGAATGTTTGTTCTCCCTACTCCTTCCGCTGTCAGAAAACGAACAACACCTCTTTGCTCTTCTTTGGATGCCTCTGTTTCACTGCTGACAACGAGAATGACCATGTTGGACGATTGACGCATGCTTCTGCTAACTTTTAGTCATGTTACTTGCACCCGTGACCCTCTAGCGGTGGGCTGTGAACTTCCGCACTCACTCATGTCGGAATCAATCTTGGTTACACACACAACGATATTACCCTTCTGTCACCAGTTTGTCCATTCCACACTCCGGCTCATTTCTTTTTGAATGACCCTCATAATATTAAAATGTTATTATTTCAATTGCAAAATGAAAGTTCATCAAAATATATTATGTTTTGTAAATTTCAGTTAATCTTAAGATTAATGATTGTAATTTTTCTTTTATAGTTGCATGTGCACTATAAGTCGTCAAGTCCTAGCCCGCAACATGAAGGATACTTTCTTGTATTTTGCATACGGTAGCAATCTTCTGACGGAGAGAATCCACATCAATAATAAAAGTGCCAAGAAACTGGCAGTTGCCCAATTGGAAGTAAGTATATTTTTACTTCAGTTAAAAAGAATAACTAATAAACAAGTTGGCTTCATTTCAATTTTTTTTTTTTTTTTTAACTTGGAAGCAGACATTTCTATACTTTATCAACCTATGAATTTGAATTGTTTGTTCCAAATAATAGCAGTTGTGGTAACTTAGGTACAGGCTTCTTTTAGCCTAAATGATGAAGACTGATGTTCATCATAAAGTTTTGTTTGTGAGAAAGCTCAAGACAGTTTTTTAACCAAGATGTATGATTAATGTATTCTATGGCTAATTAAATAAATATCAGTTTATAAGATTAATTCACCAAAAAGTAATTCAACTTAATTCTATTATTAAGTACCTATCAGAAAGTATGGAATTTTTTTTTTCTCTTCTCTTCTGAACTTAGCAAGAGTTCAAAGTTTTTTTAAGCTTCCCAAGTTAGTCATCCGAAACTTAGTAAAGAAACTGAAATGAGCAAATACATGCTGAATAGGAAATTGATAAAAACTACATCATGAACTGTACAGGAACTAATTTCAATTTAAAGAATAATTTTGTAAAAGCTGCTTTGTTTCATTTGATTTTACCTTATGTAATTAGCATTTCTGCAATATTACTATATAGCAAGATAAAATTAAATTTATTGCATATTATATCCTGATGGCTTAATATTCAACAATAAGTTTTAACTATTGTCAAAAACAAGGTAGGGATAGCAATTAGTAAACCAATCATAGTGCTTCGTAATGTCTTCTGATAAGAAAATATAATTGATATTGATTTAATTTCTTTATTATAAATGTGATTGTTGCGATTGTTGTCATTGTTGCTAATGAAATTTAATGATACTTGTCCCCAGATAAAATGGGAATATTAGTCTCCTGATATTTATCAAAGACTAAAACATGAAAAGGATCCCCACAAAGATGTCAGTAATCTAAGATGATGTTGAAGATAAGGCATTTCATGATCAATTGATCTAATGTTGGGTTGGTTGCCTGATGCCTATCCCTCAGAAATAAATCCAGTACCCATTTTCATAGATTCTAGGTTTGTCTACCCCTTTATCTGGAGGAGAAAGAGTCTGGAGAAATCGTTAATTACTACTTGTCAAGTCGGCTTCCTCAGCTGAATGAAAAGCTTTATCATTTAAGCTACCAGATGCAACATATGAAAATTAATCATGTTACTATCACTAAAACCAGAAGCGGTCTGGATCAGATGTAAATTTTCCTCCAGGCCCTGGGAAATCCAACGAGATATGATTCCTAGGAAACCAACTCCCAGTTTGGACTGTTGAGAACATTACACACACATACACAGGAACTTTAACAAGGCCACTAAAAATGAGATTCACAGATAGGAAAAAGCATTATCAATTCTAAAATGAGAAAACTTAAAAATGGAAACAGCACTTGGAGTTATCCTTTAGCTTAAAAATCTTTGATATACTATTCTGATATGGTGCTAAAATTGCCTTATGCGAATCTGCGTATCAATGGCCTACAATTCAGACTATTGGATGAAAGGAAACGAAGCTTAAGGATAAATTTCGTGGAGAAATCTTGTGGAGTCTTCTGCCAGCATATTAAAACAGAAATGCCTGGACGAAGTGGCCCCTCAACACTGAAGACAAAAAAACAAGAACAAAATGTGGAATATAAAACCTTGGGCAGCCTTATGGCTACCTCAAAAGGTATTTGACCCAAAGAACTTAAAATCCTTTAAAGTGTAAAAGGAAAAGCAATCAAATCATAATAATGAAAACTGGAAAGCTTTTAGAATCGAGCGAGACCCTGGGACCGTTGTTCCAAATATTGGGTTCTCTGCAGCCAGAAATTTAATCAGAAAATTAACTGTAAAAATGTATTCATGTCCAGACATGAAAGGAAATTTAATTTCCTAAGTAGTTGTGATATTCTTATGCAAAAAAGTTCATGTTTTAAAGCTGTATGTATAATCTCCAACACACTTTATGCTAATTATATTAGGTTTAATTTAGTTATTGGAATGACCAATATCTATTCTATTCAGAAAGTTCAGGTCTGCATCTTTTTAGCTGCCATTAGCATTGAGTTCTGAAAGCTTACTTGTTAGAATTTTCTTCTCTTGTTGAAAATAGTGCAGTTTTCTAATAACACTACTGGTTAGTTTTGTTTTGTTTAACTAATGAATAATAGAACACAGTAGAATATCTTCTGAATTCCACATTAACTATGAACTTCATTTTGCTCATCAATTGCAGTTAAACATTTGAGCTTCTTGACATTTGTCAGCAAAAGTTATCCACTATCTAACAATCATTATATAGCTATTTTGGGCCAAAAATTTTGAAATGTTGGTTATCAGTGTTTTTCTATTATTTCTCAATTGAAAGCTCATTGTTCCATTATATTTATCCCTTTAAATTCTAAGGTTAATCTATTTGTTTCCTGAAATTTTATTTCTTTAGGCTACAAAAAGAATAAAACTTCATTTTTTATAACTTTATCTTGAATCTTTGTTTCAGGGTTATGGATTAACCTTTAATATGTACGGCAAAAGATGGCATGGAGCAGCTGCAACCATTGTAGAAGATAAGAAGAGTCAGGTGTGGGGTGTAGTCTGGGAAATTAAGAATTCTGATATGCCTTGCTTAGATAGGTAAGAGTTCAATTAACCAATTATTAGCAGCAATTAAAAAAAAAAAAAAAAAAAAAAAAAAAATCCTATTTCATTTAAATTAGCTAAACAAAAAAAAATTATTATAGATAGCTTAAAGAATTGTAATATTTAAAAAATCTACTTCCAACTTGACAGCATGATTTCTGATTACGAGTACTCATTAAAAACATATGCAATAATTATATAATTAACACATGCAATAGATGGCAAACTCATGAGGCTGACACAAACAAATAATTGTCATTCTTTGCTCTATTTTGTTGGCAGAAATAATAATTGGCTTAAACCTTAACTTTTTTAAGTAAATACATTCTGTAATAATAGTCTTTAATTTCTGAGGGATCCAGGGGTGTTTGTGGGACCCCAAAAAATCCCCGGAAACTTTTACGGA
>JAFIDM010009631.1:268983932-269007732 GCA_023159025.1 Thereuonema tuberculata | reverse complement strand
TATTTACAGATGAAGCACAGTTCACACGAGATGGCATAACAAATTTCCACAATCAGCATGTATGGGCGTATGAAACCCAAATGCAACTGTTGTATCTCATCACCAGGTGCGGTTCTCCCTCAACATGTGGGCCGGTATCATTGGTGATCGATTAGTTGGACCCCATGTACTTGTAAACAGACTTACGGGGCAGGCGTACACAAACTTCCTGGAAAACACCATACCTCATGTTTATGACGACACTCCACTGATCGATCGTCAGCACGCTCACTTCTTGCATGACGGCGCTCCTGCACACTTCAGTCGTACGGCTCGCCGGTACTTGGATCGAACGTTTCCTGATCGATGGATAGGTAGAGGTGGCCCAATTGCTTGGCCTCCACGCTCACCTGATCTGAACCCTCTCGATTTCTACTTGTGGGGCCATTTAAAATCATTGGTTTATTCGTCTCCGGTGCCTGATTTGGAATCCCTTCGGAATCGAATTGTGGCACGTTCTGAGGACATACGCAACATTCCTGGAGTGTGGGATCGTGTTCGCAGGTCATTGAGACATCGATGTGAGGTCTGTATTCAAGCAGGAGGTGGTCATCTTGAACATCTTCTGTAATGGCAACGACCGGCGGAACGAAAAACGTTCCGGTGATTTTCAATGTTGTGAAGGCCATAACTCGGAAATGAAGCATTTCCGGACATATGTTGTAATGAACTATTTTGATTGTCTACATGTGGGAAATACATACCTGAAATTATGCCGTGTATTTTTGAAACACCCTGTATATATACATACACATACACATACATACATATCCTTTCCCGTTCCACCAACTGTGGGTCTAGGAATTAACTAAGCCTCTCCACCTCTCCCTGTTCTTCCAAGCCTCTTCTCTACATATTCTTTCCCATGGGATGCCTCTCTCTTCCAGGCTGTGCTTCACATCATCCAGCCATCGCTTACGCGGTCTCCCTCTTGGTCTCTTCCCTCCTTCTTTTAACTCATGCCAAACCTTAGGAGTCCTACCATCTTCCCTTCTTTTCACGTGCCCGAACCACCTCAGCCTTCCCTCTTCCACCTTTTTCCTCAAACTTTTTACCCCCAACTCCTCCCGGATATCCTCATTTCTCATTCTATCTAATCGAGTCTTCCCTACTATACCTCTAAGAAACTTCATCTCCCCAGCTTGAAGTCTACTCCAGTCTCTAGCATTCATCACCCATGTCTCCGCTGCATAGGTGACTGTAGGCACGTAATACATTTTATAGATTATTTCTTTTGCCTTCCTTGGGACTTTCTTATCCCATATCAGGTGTCTCACTCCCTGGTATAGCTTTCCCCCTTTCTCCAACCGTCATGTGATTTCATGCTCCACTCTACCATCACTTGTTATTTCGGTCCCTAGGCAAGTAAAACTATCTGTGATCTTCAATGCCCTATTGTTTATGCAGATATCCCTTTCCAGGTTTTTGTCCCGTCCCACCACCATCACTTCACTTTTCTCTTCGCTAACTTCAAGATCCACTAGTTTCAGTTGTAGAGTCCATTCATCCAATTCCCTCTGTACGTCAACAATTTTCTCACCCCATATTACAATGTCATCTGCGAAGATCATATGCTTTGTGTCTTTATTCTGTTTTTGTAAGTTTTCCTTAACCTTTCTTCCTACCCATTCCATTATTATATTGAACAGCATTGGCGACAAAACACTCCCCTGCTTTAATCCTCTCTGGATTTCAAACCAACCAGTTGGCCCTTCTGTGGTTCTTACTCTACATCGGTTCACCCTATATATTTCTCTTATCCAGTTCACTATGTAAGGATCCACTCCCAGTTCCTCTAGACTTTGCCATATGTATTTCCTGTTCACCATATCGTAGGCCTTTTTTATGTTGATGAACACCATATACACTTTCTTCCCAAATTCCCACTTCTTTTCCACCATCTGTCTCACTGAAAAAATCAAATCGATTGTACTTCTCCCTGGCCGGAACCCATGTTGTTCTTCACCTAACAATCTCTCGCACTTAGTTTTCATTCTGTTCAGGAGAATTCTTTCGAACACTTTAGCGCATTGGCTCATCAAGGTGATTCCTCTATAATTCTTACACAGTCTCCTGTTCCCCTTCTTGAAGATCGGTATCACTTCTCCTTTTTCCCCAATCTTCAGGTACTGTGCCTTCCTCCCAAACTGTCCTCATCACTCTATACAACCATTGTAATCCCACCGGTCCTGCAGCTTTCACCATATCTATAGTAACTTCATCCGGTCCACCTGCCTTATTATTTTTCATTACTTTTACTGCCTCTTCCAATTCTTGCCATGATGGTGGGTTACCTTTTGACCTTTCACCTTTACTTATCTCCACTTGGATTCCCTTGGCGTGGTCATTTTCCTGTTCTTTGTTGTTCAAAAGGTTTTTAAAATAGCTCTCCCACAGCTTCCTTATCTCCGCAGCTGTCTCAATTGGATTTCCCTCTTCTGTTTCCAATATTGAAGCCCCTTCAGTTGGTTTTCTCTTATTTCTGATCATTCTGTATAGAAGTTTTTTGTTCCCTTCTACATCTTCTTCCAGTTTCTTTGTGAATTCGTCCCATGCTTTCTCTTTCTCTTCCCGTATTATTCTTCTGCACTCCTTTTTCTTGTTCTCATATAAGCCTTTCTTTATTATCTCCTCTCCATCGTTTATTTTCCTGCTTTTCCACAATTCTCTCCATGCTTTGTTCTTTTCCCTCACAGCTTTTACTGTATTCTCGTTCCACCATTCACTTCGCTTTGCCTTCTGGTTAGCCCTTCCTGAGGTTCTCCCACATACTTTTTCTGCTGCCTCGACAAAAGCTATCTTGAACTTTGACCATTCTTCTTCAACTCCTGCAGTACCCTCTCTTGGCAATCCTGTCGTTATCAGTTCTTTAAAATCTTGTTTAACTTCTTCCTTATTCAACTTCCATATCTTAATTCTTTTAACAGACTTCATTGTTCTCAACTTCATCGGTCGTATCTGAAGATCCCCTACCAATAGTCTATGATCGCCATCCATTGCAACGCTTGGGATCACTTTAACATTCTTTAATTTTTCTCCCCAACCTTCATCAGTAATAATGTAGTCGATTACACTCTTAGTTACTCCATCCCAGCTATACCTTGTAATCATATGATTTTCTCTCTTCTTAAATCTGCTGTTTCCCATTCGTAATCCGTTCCTTTGACACAAATCCAACAAGTTTGCTCCCTCCACATTCCTGTCTCCCCATCCGAAGGCGCCTAGAACTCTCTCATACCCCTTTCTATCCTTTCCCACTTATGCGTTAAAATCTCCCATTATAATGTTGCACTTTTCAATATTTATTTCCATTAGTTCTTCAAAACTTTCTTTTTCTTCTTTGGAGCAGCCTACTTGGGGAGCATAAATTTGCGCTACTTGTACCATCTCATTACCATTTTAAATTTTGATACTAATCATCCGTTCTGACAGATATATCACCTCTTCAACTAAATTTTTTACTCTGTCGTTTACTATGATAGCTACTCCATTTCTTGCTGTCCTGTCGTCCCCTTTCCAGAAAAGTTTGTATCCCGACCTCAAATCCTTCTCTCCCTTTCCCTTCCATTTTGACTCACTGAGTCCAAAGATGTCATATATATATATATATATATATGAGGGTGATGAACCTGAAGGGTGGAGGAATGTAACTTGCACTTTACTGGAATCTTCATCTTTAGCCAGAACATAACTCAACCACCAAGTGTAACCATAGATTGAAGTAACATACCCACCAATATCTGCAAATATTATTTGCTGTATGTCATTTACAACAGGAAATATTATTTTCTTCTGCAGTTGTTTCAAGTATTTCACATTTACTTTGGTTCCACACGTGAGAGGTATGAAGGCATGAAATTTCTGAGTGCCTGATAAAGTTACAGCTGTACTGTACCGGCTGGCCAGTTGTTCTTCAGTTTTAATATATTCTTCAGTCGTCACAAAATTTAAAGTCTATATTAGATATGTTCTGATGTGCCCATTCAAACAGTTGCCTTGCATTCATTATTTGGTCCTCATAGGGTCTTTGTAGGCTTGCTCTGGCTGCTAGTCTTTTTACTTTGGCCCCCAGCCCATCGCATGGACCTTTTCCATGTGCTGTTGCTGCAAAATGCCATTCAGCCTCAGCTCCAAAATCTTGCTTGTGATTAAAGTTTTTTTTTTATTTATTTTTGTACTGCACCGCAGAACCATCCGAAAAATAGAAGAATTTTTTTGGGAAGTCTTTGAAACTTGCATTTCAGATATTCCATAAACTTTGCCTGGAACAGATAGACAGCAGTAGTGTTGTGGTTGAGGCAGTCTGATATTACAAAATTGAAAGATTTGATTTCTTCCTCTTTAAAATATACCACAAAAGGGTGAATGGTTGCCTGACTATTTGACCAATGATATGATTGTGCTGCATCTTGCAAAATGAAAGAATAATTCTCGGAAAAGTCACAAATGACAGCCACTTGAGATTCCAGAAGATTTTCCTTGGTATGTCTCAAAAATTCACTTTGTTTTTTTGCTGTGAAGTGATGACGAAGTAGAACAGGAAGTTTTTCACAAATACATCAACAAATTCACTAACCGGTTTTTGAATTATTTCCAAGTTACATCAATCCACAGAGATCCACTGTCTGTATGTGACAGTCTCAATTGCATTGTCTTCAAATGCTTTTTCCAAAAGTTCTCTAATCCTTTCAGTACCTGGACATGAAACACAATTTGAAAAGAAACAGACAATTGATGGTGAGCTGCAAACCATCATTTGCAGACACTCCTTGTACGTTTTAATTTCATCATTCGTCATTGAACTTATTCTTGCGTTTTCAAACATAAGCTTCACATTCTGATGAGTGGTGCACACACAGACTGAATGTGTTCCACTCTGTCCTGCCAGCACACAACTTTTAAGTCTAAGTTCAGCAAACTTGGCGAATCCCACTTTTACACTTGGAAATTTTTCTTGGAAAACTCTGTAGGCTTCCTTTAAATTATTAAGCATCAACCTTTTTGAAACATGTACTTTACCATCTGTACTTTATCTTTCACTGATATGAAGTCCTTCATCCCTGGTATCACTCTGCTCATTTCGTCACTTGTAAAGAATCCTTTGACAATATCAACAACATGATTTGGCAGACTTTTCCCTGCTTTCAGATCAGGACTAGCCAAGGCACCCTTTTTTTTCAACAGTGTCTTGGCTTGTCGTGCTAAGTAGTTAGGGGCCGAAAATTCTTGCATTACCTTCCTCACACTCTTACTGTCAGGCACAAGAGTCAGCAGCTGAAGCTTCTTCTTTCTACTGGTGAAGCTGTTGTACACCTCCTTTACATGTTTACAGAACTCATCTTGTGAATCATTATCCACATCATCAGTACATGCATTCACCAGCAGTTTTCTCTTGACAGCCACATTGATTCTGTTGACCTTGTCAGTGGAGTAAACTTTGGATTGCATCCTCTTTTTTTCTATTGGTGACTCTACCATCTCAAAAAGAGAGCTATTAAGAGACCTCAAGACTCAGTTTCATTTGAAAAAGGTATATCAGTGGATGCTTCTTCAATTTCAGTATCAGACTGACTTTCTTCATGTATATGGCTAGTTCCAGGTAAAATTTCTCTGCATTTTTCATCTCTCAACTTTGTCAGATGATTCCTACAACTGTCACAGACTTTAGATAACTCAGGTATTTCTGGAATCAAGTCACATGTCTCAAATTTTTTCTTACATGGGAGTGATTAGGCTTACTAAAAGAGTTAAAACAATCCATTTTTACTATCTTGTCAGTGGTATCCATCATGCAGGTGAGAAATGGTGAGAAATTAACAAGAAGAAGTCCAGTGGCCAAGAAATGGTTTGTGTTCTAAAGGTACAAAATGAATAATTTATCATCATCACAGGAACTGGTCAAGAAATGAACTTCCTACAAAGCAACTCTAATGCTACACTGGGCTGTCTGCTTGACCAAATCAGCTTACACCTTGTGAAAGGGGATTTCCCTGATAAAAAGGGGATTCCCCTCTACATTCATACTTGCAGGTCAATCAGCTTCAATTTTATTTTAAAAAAGGATTTCTAAACAATGGTACTATAAGGTAATCATTGCATATCATGCATTTTATAATGTCCTAGCATAGCAAAATTAGTACTGAAAAATAAAATTGTACTAGATTTGGTACATTATTCACAAAACCTGTGTATTTCTGAAGCCCTGCATCTCCAGATCCCATGATAGAATTTTGCTATATGAATTTAGACATTACAAACTAATTTTGATAATTTTTTGAAATTTTTAAAATTGCTCCTTTTTGAGAAATTCAAACTTTAAAATTTAACTTAAAATTTTCAATTTTTTTTTGTAACCCATATCTTGTGGCATATCATATTAAAACCCCGTTCAACAGCTTTAAAATGAGACCACTCCCAGGTTTGTATCATCACTGGTTGCTAGCCTACAAGCAACTAAAGGTGCCAAAACGTGTAATTTTTTGATAAAAATTTATATCTTTAAAAATTAATAACTTCAAAAGTAATTGTTGTACACAACTGAAATTGGGTATTTTTTCATAAGTCTATGGTATATTGCTGCATACCAAAAATCATGACAATCTGAGACATCAAGTCTGAATATCTTCCAAAATTGTTTTGATTTGACATGGAATCACTCATGTCGTAAGTGTGGGGAATATCTGTATAAGATAGTTACGCTAGCAAACATGCATAATGCTGAATGCACTACCATGGGAAATGTTTAACCTGTCTGCCAGTCGATCTAGTGTCATTCTTCCCGAACAATGACGGTAGCTGTGTTAATCATGATCTTGTTCACTGTGGTCATTCATGAACATCTGCCACCCTGCTTTGTGGTTGAAACACGGACCTCCTTAAACTGTTTGAACCACCGAAATGCTGTTGATTATGGAAAAAAATCTTCGCTGCATGCAGTAACATTTAGTATGCTTCCATTATAACAGAAGTTCCCAAACTTGATTGGTTCAAGCACCAGTTCAGTTTCTTAAGCAGTGAGGTCCAAACAACTCAAATGAGTATTTACATCCTAACAACTTAGTAGTTGTTTGAAAAAATAATACACATAACTTGAAAGGAAAAACAATATTTTTTATTTCTTTCTCAAAAATTTGAAATATCCTGCATCACACACTTCGGGAGCCACTCTATATAAGCAATCCTCTTTGCAAATGATCAAGCAATTCAAGAAGATAATCTACAAATGGTAACTGATATACATAATTAAGAGCAAAAAAAAAAAAAAAAATTAAAATGGAGATATCAAATAATAAACAATTTATGGGCAATGAAATCTAATCAGTTATCTGTAGGATGTTGCATGAACTCACTTAACTACAGATGAAGTAGAAGGCTTTTAATGTCTGTTGATGAAATAAAGACAGAAAAGAAAATAGGATAAAACATACAGGTTACAGCACAAACATATAAGATAACACAAAACACATCGTGATGGTACAGGAAGGACAAACAGTAATGACCAGTGTTTTCCCTGCAGGTTACTGGATTAGAGGTTTAAGACTGATTATGTGGTAGGGGTCAGCAAGGAGCTGATAGGATATTCTATTGTGATGACTGAGGGTTTTGGCTTAAAGCCTATAATCCTGAAGGAAAAACACCTGTCATTACTGTTAGTCCTTCCTATACCTTCACATGTTTTTGTCTTGTGTCATCCTATGTTTGTGCTCTCTTCTGAAGATGGATCAAGTTTACTGTTCTGAAACCATTGGGTAAAAATTACCTCAATATAAATACTTTGACTTACTTTTGAATTATTTATTAGATAAGATATAAGAGAAGCAAATAAACTCTGAAATAGAATCAGATGAACATTTGGGGAGACCCCCCCCCCAAAAAAAAAAGACACTTAAATTATACAAAATCATGTCAGTTCCTACTCTCATGTATCGATTCAAATTTTGAACTATGAAAACTCTGGCAATCACAAAGTCCAAGCATCCAAAACGAAAGTTCTGAGACCAATAGGAGAATATGAAGATCTAAAATGAACATATATGAGGAGAACTCTCCATCCAATGATTAAATACGAAAATTCAACAATACAGGCTGCAATGAACATAACATAGAACAAGAATGAACAGCAGATTACCACAGATGGTTTTACTCTATAATCTGTAATAAAAGAGATCACACGGCTGAACTTTAAAACACCTGACAAGCCAACATCTTTAAATGGAATCCGAACAGATCCTTAAGAAACCTATCCTTGATGCTGTTAATTATGATAATGACAATTCTTAAGTGGCTTGCAAATGGTACTGTTAAATTTATTGGAAAATAAATGAAATGTTGCATGAAATTATGGAATGTGTTTTAGAGTAATCATCTTTTTGAGAGGATACAGGAAAACTACAGAAACTGTACAACCTTATTATGATCATGACAAAAAAACTGAAAAAGAAACGGGAATCGTTGTTTTTAAAAATTCCAAAAGCACTGTGGAGAGAAAGGATTGTTGGTTAGGATTTCCTAAAATGCACCAAATTACTACAATTAAGCCTAAGAAATACCTAGTTTCAAAAACAATGGAAAAGATTACTCTGATTTTAACTACATGGAAGACATTAAATCTATTCAGCAATAAAGGCATTTAATCACTTTAATCATCAGACTGCAATTAGTGGGTAAATTCTACTTGAGTATATTTAAAGATGATTAAAAAAAATACCAGTATTAAAATAAATTTATAAGTCTCGAAATGGTTCACCTAGTCCTCTTTCTACACTAAAAGACTAATGAATACTGCTCTAGCTTCCCATCCTCAACTTATCTAGTCAGTCGAGGTCTTACGGAAGCCTACATCTCCCTTTAGTACTTAAGGTAAACTTTAACCTTTAAATAAGTTAAATAATTTTTGAAGCAGTTATCAATGTGATAGAGACATACTTTAATTTTCTAGAAACATTTCTATAAAAAGCAGTATGTTGTTGTAAGTAGAATTTACAAACCTGAATTAAAGTTTGGGAAATTTTGAAAGTATCCATATGATTCAAACGAATTAAATATAATCCAAATTCATAATAATATGGTCCCAGTTTATGTAGGTCAACTACATTTGCATCAGCAGTTAAAATTTCTCTATAACCTTCCCTATAGACCTTAGGAATATCCACACTGACAATATGTCGCCGCCGACTGTGAAGTGCCTGTGCAAGCCAATAGGGTAACTCTAGTTTAGTCCCTGGTTGTAAATCTTCATTTTCTTTAGAAGGGTCCAAAAAGCCTGAATAAAAGAAAAAAAAGACAATCATTAATTTTATGAGTTTTTATCGAAAATTTAACAATCTAATTTATCAAAGCTGTAAATAATAAAACAACCTAAACATAAGCAAGTTGTGGCCATTTCAATGTTTTGTTTGCAAAATTGTTGGATGCATTATGTGTGGGAAATACAGGAACAAATGACATAAAATACAGGAACAAATGACATAAAAATGGTGATTAGTAAGACATTGTTTGTACCTGGATGAGAGAAGAATACATTTGGAAAACACCCATACACAAAAGTAAGTAGAGCTATCAAGCGGCAAAAAAATTTAAAATGGCATGTATTGAAGTGATATCCGACACCCCTTCTCATATTCCAGCTGCATTGGTTTTTCTTTTAAAAACCCATTTATTTGTGACAGCCTTTCAGCCAGCTGGTTATTTAGTTAAGATCCATACATTTCAATCTTCTGTTGCCTTCCTTTCTTTTGCTGCTTTGAATCACTTCTCCCTTTCTGGATGAAGCAATTTCATCATTTCATTCCACGATATTGGTTCTGGCATTTGTGTAGTTTGGGCTTTATATGATATTTTTTTTTGCTGGGGTTCCCTTGTTATTTCATTCAGATAGTCGAAGTATTGTTGTTTCTGTTGTGAATTCACAATCACTCCGATTGTCTGATTCTTTGCTTGGTGGAAGAGTTGCTCAGATCTACTTCTGTGAAGTCAACTGATGGTATTGCAGTGTCACCTTCCAACGAATCACCTTCTGGAGCTGTAACTATTTCACAACCTTCACTTGTTGATCTGTTGATAGCTTCTACGATGTTCACTGAATGACTTATCCATATTTTGTTAGTGCATGGACTGAAGATATGATATCCTTTTACAGTGGTCTTAAAGCTTCGTAACACCCTAACAGTGGCTTTATCATTTACTTCGCAAAATATGAATAAACTTCCGAATCAAAGATATGAAGGTAGCTTAGATCAGGTTTTCTGGCATTCTAATGTTAAATGACATTTCCCACACTTTTATACTGCAGCCTATTTTGTAGATAAGCTGCTATGCATACAGCCCCCCCCCCCCCAAAGCAAGTAGCATGCTTTTAGCCATTTCAACAAGTGTCTGATTCTTGCATTCCGCGACACCATTTTGTTGCAGCTAGTCCTTGTTATTATAGATCTTTATTCACATATTCTTTGCCATTGTTTGTGAAATACCTTGGTTTGTATCCAAATTTATTATATACGATGGACACGCACTCTTTTATTACAGCTGGAACTTCAGTCTTGTAGGTCAAGAGATGCATGAAGATAAATGTGAAAAATCGACTATCAAGGTAATCATTTAACGATATACACTTGGTGTGGCAGTGGGCTGGTTCACATACATCACTGTGAATTAAGTCTACTTACTTTGTTAACTTCTTTTTGCTGTTGGAAATTGAGTTTCAGACAGTTTGCCTTTAATGCATTGTTCATTATATTATATATGATAAACCATAATTCTGCCCATAATCAAGATCAGATTTCACAATATTTGCTCTTTCATTGTTACTATGCACAAATAGTTTTCTTTCTATGTATGCTAAGAACATGAGGTTATTATTCTTTCATACAGTACATCGATTATCATTAAATTATGGTGAAGCCATGCTTTGTTAAACAGTCCACTGCCCAATGAAGGCACACAGAGTATGTTGGTCCCGGTGATGCAATTAACATTATTTCTAATGTCATGATTCTCATTTTAGCCTCACCAATACCTTCTGCTGGCACTGGTCAGTCACCTGCAAGGTAAATCATGTCCTTAATTGGATGTAACTTGTTGAAAAATGACCGATTGTCTACCATGAGACTCAGACGGCCAGAGTCAACGAACCACTCCATATTCCGTCTTTCTACAGGTTCCAACGCTTATATTGAGGGTCATTCCATGTGAAATCAACCAGGGTGATTGCTCGACCATCTTGTTCATTTTTTATATTTTCACCACAGATGCCCTTAATAGTAACTTGCTCAAAAGTATTTTTGTTTTATTTTATCTGCCACCATCTTTGACTTGGGCTCTTTTTTTCGTCAGTATGACAAGCAAAAATAAAGATTTGCAATAAAGATTTTGGAGGGGTCTCCAAACTTTTTACCCTAAGGGCCACACTACTCCACAAAGTCCCAAGGACCAAGACCTAGCTAGCTCATCATACCAACATACTGTAGTTTTGAATTACAGTAGAGTCCCGCTAATCTGGATATCTGGTTAATCCAGACAGGATTAAAAAAAAAGAAGATAATTTTTTGAAAGAGAAAAACTCACAGAAAAAGCTGTGTTGTTCATAGACAATGCACCACGCCACCCTTCTGAAGAAGAATTGTGAAAGGGAGACATTTTTGTGAAATTTCTGCACCCCGAACGTTGCTGCTTTGATTCAACCAATGGATCTACATTTGATAATCCTACATCAGTTCATAGGTTAAAAGCTTAGGTCTGTCTATATATATATATATACATACAGTACATAGTATTAAAGCTAAAAGTAAGTTGCAGGGAAAGAAAAAAACGCCGATTTTAGTTTTGCCCATCTAAAACTCTTGTTATGTGCATTTTAAGGCAAATTCTGTTTAAACCAGACTTTTGATGATCCGGTCAGGGTCCAGTCCCATCTAGTGCAGATTAACGGGAATCTACTGTATGCGCAAATTTTCGTATTGGGACTAGCCAGCAAGTCAGATATCTATGGCACAGGGCACGGAGGTGGACTCAACTCCGTTCGCAATTTCATTTGGTACTAATGCAATTTCACCATGACGGAGATAGCCGATGCGTGCTGTGCATTACGTATTATTACGTCTCATTGCGACCTTGCTAAATGTATAGTAGTGACATCTTGCAGAGAGTAGAGAAGTTAAGTGCAGGACGTGGCAAAGGTACAGTAGTACAGTGCTATCTTGTGGAGAGCAGCGGAATTAGGCAAAAACGTCAATTACGCTTGGTTGGTTGGTTGAAGTATACAACGCCATCTTGTAGCGATTAGCAGAGCTAGAGCATGTTCTGCAAAAGTTCTGCTGTGTGTTCACTTGTCTGGATTCAAATACTTTCGAGAGTTTTTTCACAGGCCATATGCACGCCATCATCGCGCCATGGCGAGATGGAAAGCACATTGCCCCAATTAGGAAGTGTTCTAATTTCAAAGATATGGCATGTCATCGCTAAGGAGCCATCTGACACTAGTGCTCCTGGTGACAAATTGTAGAACTAAGTCCAATCGATTTGTATCTATTCGAAATTACCGATTACAAAAATGATATGCATGTACGGTCAACTTTTTCCTTATGTTTTCGTGGATGCTTCCGAAAACGCTACATTATTAATCAAATCATTACAGAATTTTGTCCTGAAAATTTGAATCGACGAGCAATTGGAATCTCGAAAACATATCATGGCTAGTCAAGACTTAACGAGAAATATCAAAACTGAAAACAAAGAAATACAAAAAGATGAAAAAAAATGAATATTTCCTATTTTAATTAAAAACATTCTTTCGCCTATTCGACGCATTGAATAAATGATTTTTATATAAATCAATACTATTTTTTTCGTAAATAAAACATATGTATGATGATAATTGAGAAGTGTAAATTTTCTGTGTGATGGAAGGCGATACGGAACATGTAAGACAAGAGTTTTAAAGTTTTCTTTTCACTGACAAACTACCCTGACATTGCCTGCGTAATGGCATGTTGAAATGGCACATCTAAACTGTCCTTTAGTGAAAATACAGTGTTTAATTTAATTAAGTGCCTTAAAGATAAATCCAGTGCATTTTGTTTACTCAGAACCCCTGCTCTTACTAGTATTAATTGGCATTATTTTGATTTGAAGTTATGCCCTTTTGTGTGGATTTGTATAAATTTGGAAAAGAAATGAAAGACAGTGAGTGCAGAACATTTAAAGAGCAATGGGGATATCAATATTTCGTGATTGAGTCAAGTAATAAAGCAATCTGTATAATTTGCAATGAAACAATATCAGTCCTCAAAGAATAAAATATAAAATGTCATCATGAGACTAAACATTCTCAGAATTACTCCAAATTTACAGGAAGCCTACAATTAAAAAAATATGAATCTTTGAAACGCAGGTTGAAATCTCAACAATTCTTGTTTAAGAAACTAAATGCTGAACAAAAAGCAGCAACTCTTGCTAGTTTCCGCATGGCTTATTCAATAGCAAAACATGGGAAACCATTTACTGACAGCAAATTAATTAAGGATTGCATGATTGCAGCAGCAGAAGAAATGTGTCCAGAAAAAGCTAATTTATTTAAAAACATCAGTTTGTCAGCAAACACTGTGGCTCGAAGAGCAGATGATATTGCAGAAAATATATTAACTCAATTGTCTGACAAAAATTGACACTTAAAGTAGTTCTCTTTGGCCCTGGATGAGTCAACAGATGTTTCAGAAACTGCTCAGGTGTTACTTTTTTATTCGAGGGATAGATAAAAATTATGTAGTGTATGAAGAGCTTCTTGACGTTCATAGCATTCACAGCACGACCAGTGGAGAAGATATTATTAAAGGAGTTGAAAATACAGTTCAGAAAAACAATCTTCAATGGAAAAACTTGTGTATCACTAAAGTGTATCACTACTAATGGTGGCAAAAACATGTGTGGAAAAAATAAAGGTGTCATTGCTCTTGTATCAAAGGCCGTAGAAAATGACAGTGGTTCAAAACCATTAATTGTACATTGCATCATTTATCAATAGTCTTTGTGCAGAAAATGCTTGGATATGTCAGAAGTTTTAAAGCCAGTCATGTCGGCTGTTAATTATATCAGATCACATGCGCTCAATCATTGTCAATTCCGCAAGTTTATTGAAGAGATTAGGGAAAGTGACATCATATTATACAGCAGTACGCTGGCTTAGCTGCGAAAAAGTTCAAATGCGATTTTTTTGAGCTCCGAGCAATAATCGAAATTTTCTTGAATGAAAGGAATCGTCCTCTGGCTGAGTTAAAACAATGAGTGGTTATGGAAGTTATCATTTTATACATATTTAACTAAACATATGAATGACCTTAATTTAAAATTACAAGGAGAAAACCAGCTTCTGTCTGATTTATACACTCATATTAAGTCCTTTCGACAAAAAATTGTTTTGTTTCAATCTCAATTGAACAAAAATGTTTCACGCATTTTAATACATGCCAAACATTCAGTCAGCAAACTTGAGACTCCATTTCCGGTAGATTTCGCAATTGAAGCTTTGGATTGTTTAAAAATTAATCTTGAGTCTCGTTTTTCAGATTTTGATGCAATTGCGAACGATATCAAGATTTTTCAAAATCCTTTTAAAGCTGATATAGAAATTCTTGCCCCAGAACTTCAAAAGGAAATGATTGATTTGCAGTGTAGTGATATTTTTAAAGGAAAATATTTAAAGTCATCATTGCTGAAATTTTATAAGTCTTCCACTCACACAGTTTGATCAGTTGCATACATTTGCTCATGGCTTTTTTTTTTTCCGCTTTCGCCACTACTAATCTGTGTGAAAAAACATTCTCCAAAATGAAATATACAAAAAATATTTACAGATCCAAATTAACTGATGAGCATTTGAAGTCACTGCTGATAATTTCCACTAGTAAACTTGATCCACAACTGCAAACAATTGTCAGTGGAAAGTTACAGCTACATAAATCTCATAATCATAATTATAATGTGTAATTTCATTTTGTGAATTATATGTGTATGTCACTTATTGTAAGTTTTTAGGATAAATCTCATATCATTACTGTTAAAATGTTCAATTTCATATGTGTGTCAGTCACTTAATTGGTCGTTAAATGAAAACATCTGATTATTATTTTGTATGATTTACTTGCATTGTAAATTTTACAATGTAATCAAAATAAACTATGGTTGGATTGGTGGTGCTCCCGGGCTGGTGATCCCTGGTATAGAAGGCTGCTATCTGGTTTCTATATAAGATAGAAAGTTCTGGTTTGCACTGTCTTAAAGCAGAGATCCTGGCATTTCAGAAACTGTTTCTAAATGGAAGATATGTCTTTGATAAGTTGGACTTTAAAGACCTTAAAGTTTGCTATCGGAATGAGGAATTTTGCTGTTTTTAAGATCTGTAAAAATGAAAAGGGTTTGCAGCCACAGGATGGTAAGTTTTATACAAGAACTATGACTGAAAGTGTTATAACATCACCGTATTGTTGTCGAAAGCACTGGTTTAATAACAATAACAACTTTATTTCGTTAAACACAACTTCACAATTATTATGCTCCTTCTTCTCCAATGATCACCGAGCGAATCCCTTTACAATTAAAAATTTTCAATCAACAACAGCTTAATCCACTCGAGATTACATTCTAATCAGCATGAGCACTAATCTCAACAATTTAACAGCAGATTATCTAATTCCATGTTCGAAAACAAATTCCAAATTAATTAAAATTACAATTTTCTAAGAATTCTGATTTCCAGAGAAATAAAAAAATATTCAAACAATAAATAATAATATTTTCTCAAGTTCAGAATTTTACAATAAATAAGTTTCTCATCACTAATATTGCATAAATATAAACAGAAACATATCTTAATTCCTTTAAATAAACCCAATATATGACAACTCCTCCCTCATCCAGAGAAACTTTACCCCAACTGAAATGGGTTAAACAATAAAGTTACATAAAATACAAATTCTAATACATTCTTAAATTCGATTTAGACAATCAGCATTTTTATTTTCTTTCCCTGATCTATGTATAATATCAAAAGTATAGGATTGTAATGCTAATGCCCATCTCAATAATTTACTGTTATTTCCAGTATTAATTTTTAACCAAACAAGGGGATTGTAATAAGTTACAATAGCAAATTTATTTCCATCTAGGTAAAAATGTAATTTTTTAATTGCAAATATAATACAAGCACATTCCTTTTCTGTAGCACTATATTTTTGTTCCACTGGTGAAAACTTTTTACTTAAATACAAAATAGGATGTTCTTCTCCTTTACTATTGTTTTGCGACAAAACCAACCCCATACCAACATCTGAACTATCCGTATGAACAATAAATTCTCTTCCAAAATCTGGGGCACATAAAATTGGTTTTTTCATTAGTTTATCTTTTAAAGTACAAAATTATTTTCACACATATCTGACCAAATGATTTTACCTTTTTTGTCTTTTCCTTTTAACAAATCAGTGAGAGGTGCGGTAATAGTCGAATAATTAGAAATAGATCTATTATAATATCCTGATAACCCAAGAAAAGCTCTAACATCTTTCTTAGTTTTTGGCGTAGGAAAATTTTTTATAGGCTCAATTTTTGATTCATCAGGGAGTATGGTATCCTTGTCCAATTATGTATCCTAAATATTTTAATGTATTATAAGCAAATTTACATTTTGATGGCTTAATAGTTAATTTAGCCTTCTGAATACAATTTAATACAATATTATTAATATGTATATGATGATCTTCAAATGTGTTTGAAAATATGTCAATATCATCAAAATATGGAACAGTAAAACTTTTTACAATCTTTTAAAACAATAGACATCAATTTACTAAACAAGTATAGAGCATTTTTTAAACCAAATGGCATACGTAGAAGGTCGATAACTACCAAATTTAGTGACAAAAGTAGCAATTTTCTGTGCTTTTTGAGTTATTGGAATTTGCCAATATCCTTTAGCCATATCTAAAGTTGAAATAAATTTTGCAGATGATACTTGCATAATTCTTTCTTCAATAATAGGAAGCGGAAAATACTCAGTTCAAATAACTTCATTTAATTTTCTATAGTCTACACAAAGTCTAAGGTCAAGGTTAGGTGCTTCAACTAAAATCATAGGTGACATATAATCTGATTCTCCCACTTCAATAATTAAGTCTAACATTTTTTTTTTTTTTTATTTCCACTTTCAAAATTTCATTTTGTCTATAAGAGGAATTATATGGCTTTACTCTCACAGGATTTTCATTAATTAAATTTATATCATGTTCAACTAGATCAGTCATACCTGGTACATTTGAAAAAATCTTATTATACTTAATTAACACTTTGACCAAATCATTCCTCTGACTCTCACTCAATTTCGCAGACACCTCACAATTTTGAATAATTTCATTAAAATCATAACCATTTCAATTACAATTAATACAAGGGAAATCTAATTCAGTATTTACAAAATTATCTGCAAATTCACATAATACCAAATTTACAGCATCATATCTCTTATGATAAGGTTTTAACATGTTTACATGATATATTTGATTTGCATTCTTTTTACCTGGGATGTTTACTTTCAACTACACCAGGCCCTATCCATTGTACTGATAACACTAGGCAACAGTGAAAATGAATCTTGAACAAAACCATTTGATCTTTACTAAACTGACTATGCTTATCACGAAAATGACCATTAAAATCTCAGATTAGCTCTAGTTTCATAGATATGGGGGGGGTCAGAATCAGTTAGTGCTAAGAATTCATTTTGCCTGTCCTGAAATTGCCTTAGAAATCCCATATACGTTAAACAGCATAGCGTTTCTAACTCTCTTACTTCACATCATGCAGTGTTGAAAGCCTACTTTTTATCCGGAGTGCCCAGCAACAAAGAAGGGGAGGGGAGAGACCCTCATATATTTCCATATCTTGTGCCACAGGTCTTCGTTGGTGGTTGAATCATAAAAGATTCAAAAGCGTCAATGGGCTTTGCTATTCCGATGATCTGGAGAGAACCATTAAACCACGTAAATGATTGTTATTTTTGCATGACAACTCTCTTAGAACATGGTATTTCAAAGAAGAAAAAGTCAGCATTGGCATATCCTAACATAAGATCAGCTATGCGTCCAGTGCCTCATGGAAATGGACTATCTGTTTCCATTCCACCTGATTCTTATACAGTTAGTGACGAGGACAGGAGTGACTCTAATGCTACTCCATTACCTTCTAAACCGAGTATACCAAAAGATCCTGATTTCCTGTGTAATTAGGTGTCTACACAGCAACACAAAGTAACACAGTGTGAGTTGAATGATCTGGTAAGAGATTTGGAATTGCCTAAAGGCAAAGCAGACGGTTGGCATCTAGATTGCAGGAGTGAAATTGTCTTGACCAATCGGTAAATGTCAGTGTGTTCCAACGCCACACTCCATTCCTACCGTTTTTCACCAAACAAGATAACTTGGTATTTTGCAGTGATATTGAGGATCTCATGACAGCTCTGAAAATTGACTATAAAAGTGATGAATGGAGATTGTTCACAGATTCATCAAAGTCTAAAGGCTGTTCTTCAACACAATGGTAACTTGTTTCCATCTGTACCAATTGGTTAAGCAGCCTACATGAAGGAAACCTATAACAATATGAAGCAACTGTTATGCAGAGTAAACTATGAGAAGTTTCGAAGATGGAACAAAGGTACCAGGGAAAGTGGAGTGAATCGATATTGACAGATTACTGCTGGACGCTCATCAGAGAATCACCAGCAACAGAATACAAACGGCAGGCAAAGCGATTGAGCCCTCAGAGACATTCCTCCGAGGGGAAACATTAAGGTAAATACATGCATTATGATTGTAAGGATAATTATGATAAGTTGAGATATCTAAAAAACTAGAGCTAAACATGCATTTTTAATGGCCATTTTCATGTTTAGCACACTCGAGAACATAAAGATCAACTATTTTCATCAAAGATACAAGGAAAAAGTTTAATTTTGTTGCCTAGTGTAATTTGTGTGGTTGAGCAAATGCTAAAACTAATACTAAATCACCTTCTTTAAATTTTCTTTTAATTGCCTTCCTATCATACCAAACCTTCCTTTTCATCTTTACCTCCTTTTCTCTATTTTCAACAAGATCATGATATTTCTTTAACCTATTTATTAAATTAAATACATATTCTACAACAGAGCTATCTACAGTACTCTTGCCAGACCATTTTTCAAATATGAGAGTTTCAGGAGTTCTTAAATGTTTTCCATGTACTAATTCAGCTGGTGAAAAACCTGTACTTTCATGTCTTACAGTTCTTAAGGTAAATAATGCTAATGGTACATGTTCTTCCCAGTCTGTTCCAGACTCAAAACATAACCCTCTCAATATACACTTAAAAGTGCCATGAAATCTTTCTACCATATTTGATTGTGGATGGTGAATTGAACTATGAGAAACGTTTACCCCAAATTTATGAAAAAACTCAGTGGTTAGAGTACTCATGAAAGATGTTCCTTGGTCACACTGCACCTCTCTAGGGAATCCCATTCTACTGAAAATTTTAAGTAGCGCATTAATGATTGAAATAGATTTAATATCTTTCACAGGAATAGTTTCTGGATATCTTTATGATAAACATATTGCAGTAATCAGATATTTATTCCCATTCGAAGTTTCAGGTAAAGGCCCACATGCATCAATGTTAATTTTAGAAAATACTTCAGGGATTATAGGTATTAATTTTAATGGTGCCTTCTTCATCTCATTTGATTTCCCAGTCCTCTGACAAGTATCCAGGGCCGACCAGAGGGGGGGGGGGGGGGCAAATCCCCGAGGCCTAGCCGCGGGCCCTATTTGTACAGTTATTATGCAAACTAAAAATTTCTAAATGCAAACTAAATAATACAATCTTTTGCCGAAATGAAAGCAAGGAAAGCTATGTTGTAAATAATTGTATGTATTGTAAATGTATAAAACAGTGTATTTGAAGTAAAATAAAATTAAAATGTTTACTTGCTAAAACGGTTTTTAATTTACTTCCTTCCTTAATAAAAAAGGGTATAACAGTACATCCAGTACTCCTGTTTATAAATTATAAAATTTTCTGTTGAATTGGTGTGGGGAGGGGCCCGATGAGACTTTATCCCTGGGGCCCTGTGCAGCTCTGGGCGGCCCTGCAAGTATCACAGGTACGAACATAATTTTTCATTTCTTTAAAACATCCTGGCCAAAAAAAATATCTAGCTACTCTATCTTTTGATTTTGTAGTATAGATGTGAAGAAGTTCCTTCATGACATAATGATTTAATTTTAGATCTCAATTCCAGAGGTATAACAATTTGTCTCCTTTCATTTCCAATTTTATCAAATGTAATCTATATTACTAAAATCTTTTATTTCTCTGTCTGTCAAGCGCAATTTTCTGTGAGAATGGAAAATAGAAATAATTTTTACAATGAAACATCCGCGACAGGAATCGAACCTGCAACCTTCTGATCCGAAGTCAGACATCTTATTCATTAGGCCACGGGGACTACAACTCTCTTACTATTGTTTTTAGACTTATCTGTCCTTCCCCTTTCCCCATCAATAAGGGATGTATTCAACCTTTTTTTTTTTTAATCTCAAGATTGTTTATTTATTTGCCATCCGTCACTTTATTTGTAATTCGAAAATGACAATTAGAACATTAATTGCCGAAACGTTGCAATATTTTAAATATTCTTACTTAACCAAATTCTATTGATATTGAAAATCAAGTGCGTGTACACAAGAGATGTTGGAATACAGAAAGTCAAGAAAGAAAGAAGCAGCATTTCTATTAGATAGAATACTGAAAATTTACTATTTGTATCTCAAAAATCACTGAAAAGTATGAATTGGAATAAAAAAAAAGGAGTCAAAAAGAAAGAAGCAGTATTTCTATTTGGCAGAATACTGAAATATCACTCTTTGTAACTCAAAAACCTAGAATCACATCAAAGTCAAGAAACTCACGATAAATATGCTGCTCATCAACCAAAATGACCAGAATCAGAGAAATTTTGCCGAATATTTGCTCAGAATCGGAGACAATCGAGAACCATATAAAGAAGGAATGATAACATTGCCTGAAAATCTTTGCAGCAAAATAGAACAATTCAACCAGCTCATAGAAAAAATATATTACCTGAAATCAATGAATGCACAATTCTAGCTCCAATGAACGAGTGTTGATAACATGAATCGAATGATAAGTCTAAGAATACAAGGAGAAACTAGAGAGTATTTAAGTGTGAATAAAATTAACACTTCTGATAATCCATCACACGAACATCTCTATCCGTTGGAGTATCTGAACGCACTGAATCTCAGCGGTATTCCTCAACATCGTTTGTCACTGAAGATTGGATCTCCAATAATATTGCTGCGAAGCATTAATCCCAAGTTTGGACACTGCAACGGAACTCAACTTAATGAACTCACCATTCATTCGATAATCATCTCATAGATGCCGAGATTATAACAGAACTCACAAAGGAGATTTTGTTTTCATCCTTAGGATGTCTATGGAATCAAGCGATAATGTACTTCCATTCACTTTCACAAGAAAGCAATTTCCGATCAGGCCTTCTTATGCGATGTTTATCAATAAAGCTCAAGGACAGACTCTAAATAAAGTTGCCATCTATTTGGAAAACGTTGTCTTAACTCACGCACAACTTTATGTCTTTGGGTCACAAGTCATCAGAATTTGGTTATCTTCATTCGAAAGAATAGTCACAATCAATTCGTCGTCAAGAATTTCGTATACAAGCTATGATCTTCATTTATCATCTATATCAACAAACATCCATCTCAACATATCTCTTCTTCAAATATCTATATCGAACAATCTGCACACGGGTAATGGCCTAGTTCTATATAATACCTTATCTTCTCTATAAACTTCTTTATTCTTCTTCCTCTTTTTATCTTTGGACAACTCCCATAGTGTACTCAATGACTCACTCTTCTTCTACAGCTCAACAAATTCTTCAAGGGTCATTCCAGGAATATCTAATTCTTCTTTTTTATCCTCTTCCTTAGGTAAAATGATTTCTTCAATTCCATCTTCAGGAATGTCGCCAATCTCTATCTTCTTTTCTTCCTCTTTTAATTTCTCTTCAGTCTCTTCAGGTATCTTCTCCAATTTAGCTTCTAATTTCTTTTGAGCTCTTGTTTGCACAGCATTTATTTGCCAATGAATAACTTCTGGTATCATCTTCTTATCATTCATCAATTCGACAGTTCTGTTTCCCAACAAATATCTTCCTTGATCTAAATCGCCTGCTATTACTGCAGCCTTGGTAGTAATCTTCCCAAATTCTCCACTTAATTCAGTCATAGCCAATGGTAAACATTTAGGTTCAAGGTCGAGAGGCTGTCTCACCTGTATACATATCTGGCTTTACATACTTGTTACAAATGATGTCAATAGTGGCACCTGAGTCTCTCAAAACAGTCATCTCAGTTCCATTAACCTTAGCCTGCAACAAGTATGGTTCCAACAATTTCTTTTCACTCATTTCACAGATGTTATTAAGATTAGATGTAGAGTCTCTACTTCCCTTTCTTTTTGAACATTTTGATCTCAATTGGTCTTCAGATCCACACACACAACATTTAATTTTAGCACGTCTATCAAATTTTCTATTTATACCAGGTGAATATTTACTTGGACTACTCCCAGTATTTTCTCTTCTTCTCCAATTAGTTTCAATCTCTGCATTGACTCTTTTATACTGATCATTTTTATTTGGATAATTTTCACACCTTGTTTTATCTAAAAATTTCTCAAATGGTTTTCTGATGACACCTTTTGCATTATGATATTCATCTAATCTTTCTGCTAATTCAATAGGATTCTTATAAGTTGCCCAGTTATCTATAAAATGTTCTTTCACTTTTCTTCTTACTCTCTTCTTCAATTGATCAGTTATCATCAACTCCTTCAATAATTCAAAATTATATACCTTCATTCCTGTTATCCATGCTTCATTATAACTCTTTAATTCAAAAGTAACATCTCTCCAGGTTCTATCAAATTTCTTTTGATGCTCTTGATTTTTTTTTCTAAACTTATCTGGACTCAATTTAAATCTTTTTAATAACATTTGCTTAATATAATGATAATCATTTGATTTCTCTTCAGGTTCTCTAGCTATAATCTGGACAATATCAATGGGTAACAAACAGGGCTTTGGAGCGGAGCCCGGAGCTGGAGCGGAGCCGGAGCACACAAGTTTTTGACTGCTCCACTACTCCAGATTTATTTTTTTTTAATGTTTACCAGTCCTATTAGGTGTAATTACAGAATTATTCCTGTTTTATAGGTGCTGGAAAGTTTAACGGTGTCTTTTCAAAAACAAAATGTAATTAATATTAAAGAATAGATTAGAAGTTTTTTACTACATTTTTATTGACTACTAATTGGTTTTTGATTTCTCTAAAATTATTCCAATTTATTTGTCTAAATATCTTTGAGTAAGTATATTCATTTACTCTAAATCCAAAACTTATTGTTTATATTAGGAATATTGAAAATCTTCAACCAACTAAGTCTTGTTTTGTTTTCAGAAGAGTATTTTTTCTCTGATGGTTTTATATTTATATATATTTTTCAAGACTACATTATAAATAAATTTTTCTTCTCTATTCAAAATTTTATATTTTACTGTTATTGAAGAGTAATCTTGTTGAAGATTTATTGAAGTAAAAGTTTGATTTTGGTTGCTACTTATTAG
>JAFIDM010009631.1:268949273-268973932 GCA_023159025.1 Thereuonema tuberculata | reverse complement strand
ATAAAGGACAAAGAAAGAAAGATACATTCATTTTTATATATAAAGATGAATTTCAAGGTCAAATATATCAAAATGGGGACCAGTCAAAAATTTGAAATTTTGACCATGGATACTCTTCCTAGTATTTAAGAAAACCTATAAGTTTATTTTGTGGTTCACACTGGTATACATTTTACAGGCTGTCAATTACCTGTAAAAATGGCAATGGGGAAACATGTACGATGAAAGGCTTAAAGTGGTCTCATTTCTTTATATTATAATCTAATATTTTTACAATAAAAAAACTTAAAATACATGTTATTTATTAAAATTTGTATGACAAGTTTGATTTTTTTTTTCTTTTTTCTTGTCACGATGCACTACAGTGAGGATGAGCATGTTGTGCCATGCATTGACATGCACGACAGGTTTTTGCAAGTTGTGACAAGCAAGGGCAATAGGGTTGTAGCCAGCTAGTCAGTCTGTTGTGAGCCTTTGGAGAGTGCAGATGTGTATTAAGTTTTTGCAGTAGTTTTTCACTGTCTTGCAAAATGTTGTTGCTCTAACTATGTAAGTTCCACTATAAATCATTAAATATGAATGAAGTTTGTTAAAGACTTGATAGTCTTAGTAGTTTGAAAATACAGTGCTACAGGATAATCATGAATTGCTCTATAGGTGTTTATGTTGGTGAAAGTTGTGAAAATCATTCCTATGGACAGTCAACTGTCAAGTCGCCATCAGATATAAGTGATTCAGAACTTTCTCTTGTGAGAAAGAGTTGGACTTGAAGCAATAGACAGTATTTGCACATATCATTACAAAAGGTATGTAGAAAAATATCAACACCTTTTTGGAAACTCATGTTGTGACTCATTTTCATTCTTTAAGAAAGTAATTAAGAAGAATTTGAGAACAGTAACTGTGGAGATGTGTGAAAAGTGGCTCTCATTAAAACATATACCAGGGAAGTCCATCTGTTGTTCATGCCATAAAAAACTGTCTAGCTGTAATGAAAGAGATGATGATAATGCCAAAGAAGAAGCTTTTACACCTCCTGAACTAGTTGAAGAATCTTTAAATAAAGCAGATGAAACATTAGGAGTTTCACCTATCAAAATAATGAAACTAAATCATAAGAAAAAACATTTAGAAGTTAATCTTACAATGAAAAAGTTTTCTGGTGCAATGATTCTGCTGCTGATGATGAAAAAAACTATTTCTTACAAACAGTGGGTGACAACAGATTGTTGCAAATTAATCACTGTTTTAGAAACTTTGTCAGAATTTAAAGATAATTTGGCATCAAAATTAATGCAGTTAAAAAGTCACCACTTTATAGCCCAGAGTCAGTCGCAGTTTCTTAGAACAACAAAAGCAAACCTGTCTCAGGATGTGTGTATAGTGATAGGGGATTTCTCAGAAAATTTTACATTCGTTATCCAGGATGAGATCCAGTCTTACCACTGGGTAAATGCCCAAGCCACACTGCATCCCTCTTGTGTCTATTTCAAGACTGAATCTGCAGAAGATCTATGCAACAAAAGCATTTGTATTGTAAGTGTTTGCATGGAGCATAATACAACTGCTGAAAACAGCAGTTTTCATTCCAAAAACAGGTGATTCCATTTATCCAGAACTTTATACCAAATCTGAAGAAGATCTATTATATCTCAGATGGATCAGGAAGACAATACAAGAATAGAAAGAATTTTAATAACTTGTGTAAGCATAAACAGGACTTTGGTCTTGATGCCGAGTGGCAGTTCTTTGCCACAAGTCACGACAAGGGTCCCTGTGATGGGACTGGTGGGACAGTGAAGAGACTTGTCACAAAGGCAAGTCTTCAGCGACCAACTGAGGACCACATCTTTACACCTAAGGACATGCTTGAGTTTTGTATGGAACATATTAAAGGCTTTGTCTTGGTGACTGAAGACGACATCAAGAAAGAACAAGAGTATCTCAAGGACCACTTCAACAAATCCCAGAGATTTGATGGTACAAGGGATCACCACTGCAACGTTCCCATCTACTCTTCTGATAAGTAGAACATCATCATCATTTCATATTAACCATGTTCAGTTCAGAGTTGATGGATCACAAACACCAATTGATTTTAATCCAATAACCCAAAATGACTATGGGTGCGTCTATAAAATGGAATCAGGGTTGTGGCGACTCCCCTATCCTCCCGAGTCACCATGCCGTCTATAAAATCCACTGGTTACTCCAGCCAACCAGCGACTGCGTCTATGAATACCAATCAGATTTGTGATTGCAGCAACCACAGCTCCCATTTTGGATCAAGGACAGGAGGTGGGTTTTTCTCTCGTAGCAGCCGACACGAGCAGTCGCAGCAGAATTTCAGTTCGACTTTTCCCAACAGCAGACGATGAACCATTAAATTATTAAATTTAATTCTATTAAATCTATTAAATTTAATTTTTTTATATTTATTTTAGACTTGCAATTTCACTTCTATTAAATTTAATTTTTTTATTTATTTATTTTAGACTTGCAATTTCACTTCTATTAATTTTTTTTTTTTTTTTAAAACAGTTCTTCGCTCTGTTTCTTAAAAGAATAGTGAATATATTCCTACTTCTCAATTTCAATGGCAGTGTGATTGCTTCAATAATGACAAGTGACTAAAAATAAAGTAACTATACTTTTATGCAACACAGACAAGTAAAAAAAAAAAGAATAAAGAAAATTATTGGCCGTAATTTTTTTTTTTAGTTCGCCTCATGTATGTCTATGATACAAAGAACTGATATATCGTAAATGCTCCAATAGAAGCCCCCGGTGTTTATTTGCAAAACTAGCCTCGGCTCCCGGCGCTTAATAGAGACCGGCCATTATTAACAAAAACCTTCAGTACGCAATATTTTTACACATAAATACCGGCTAATATTACAAACAGCTTCTTTTATTTGAATTTCACATGCTACATAAGACTGTTAAAGATAAATGGCAATGTCTTTCTGTACCTTTCGCTGTTGTTCGTCGTCTGAATCGGCAATGACGGGCGGCCGCCTCACCGGAAGTTTCTTTCGCGTATTGCACCACGCGAATCTTAAAGGCAAAGTCAAATGACCGTTTCGGCGGCATTTTGTAAGGCAATGTACCGTAAGGTATTACGCACGACTATAAACATACGGATGCTTACACTAGTACCGGTAGGCAACTATCAAAGACCCGGCTACTATTAGAGACTGGCTACTATTTGGCCATGTCCCCTCTGCAGCCCGGCGCTTATTAGAGACCGGCGACAATAAGAGCCTCGGCGTTTATTGGAGCATATACGGTATTATTTTTTTTAAATTTAATCATCGAGTAAAAAGCAACTCTGTATTGTAAAATAGATGTGTAATGTCCAATGTGTCGTCTGCTGGGAATGTTGTCGGCAGCTACGAATGGGTTACAGTTTCTCTTGCCTAATTCTCAATTCTTGCTTTCTTTCTACCTACATTACTATACATTGATAACATAATATTCTTTTCATCTGACGAGGATGAGGAATCAGTACTTTATTCTTTTTCTAACAATGAATAAAGTTCTTATTCAACTTCTAACAACAAACCGATAATCTACCAGCCATCTTTGAAAATAACTTGTAACCACGCCGTCTATAAAAGGAAGGGCTGGAGAAGAACCAGGCTACTACGTCAGCGGAATCAGTCACTTGACATCCGCCACCAGAGTGATAGTAGCCACAACCCTGATTACATTTTATAGACGCACCCTATGTTGTTTGTGTTTACAATTACGATAAAAGATGGTATGTAGGTAAAGTAACCGGAACATCAAAGGAAATCAATGATGTTCAAAAGTGATGTTCTTCAAACCAGCTGGACCATCAACTAGTTTTTCTTTGCAAAGAGATATTGTTTGGGTGAAGTCGAGCAACATTCTTGATATTTTAAAACCATCAGAATTCTCCACTGCCACAGGGAGAACATACAATATTATTCAACAGAAGAACACAGAACTTTCACTTAAGTTATTAGCCTACTTAAATAGCGTACCACAGAGATGAATATTAAGTTACACTGAATATACAAAGATTTGCATTAAGAATAAATGTTTCTGTAAAATTACCATAGTGACAAATTATTTCATAGCATAGTTAAACTTTTGTTAATGAAAAACTTCTGACAGAGGGTAGAACATCAGTTATAGTCAATAGTGTATTTTTAAGTTTTTTTATCATTGTAAAAATATTAGATGATAATATAAAGCAATGAGACCACTTTAATCCTTTCATCATACATGTTTCCCCATTGCCATTTTTACAGGTAATTGACAGCCTGTAAAATGTATACCAGTGTGAACCACATAATGAAACTTACAGGATTTCGTAAATATTGGGTGAGTGCAAAAGTTCTACCCGTTTTTGGATATGAAAATTTGCAATGGAATTGCCCTCACACATGACATTGTAATGACGCAAATCGTCTGCCAATCAAACGTGTGGATGCCTCACATATAAATGCATCGTGTCTCACAAAGTTAATCATCTCAAAAAAAAATATCAGAGGGTGTAACATGGAAAGCGAGAAGGAGCATATAAGACATTGTTTGTTATACGAGTTCGGTAGCCGCAGCATGTCGCAATGTTTGTCAAGTTTATGGGGAGGATGCAATAGACGAAAGCACATGCTTTGGATGGTTTCATAAATTTAGGGAAGGAGACAGAAGCTGCCAAGATCAGGTTAGGAGTGGATGGCCATCACTTGTTGGAGAGGATGATATTGTCCAAGCCATAAGGAACAACCCGAACCCAACTGTGCAAGAATTAGCGGGGACCTTCAATGTACACTGGACAACGGTCGACAGATGGCTGTTAAGTTGGGTTTTATGAGAAAGTTGGATCGTTGGGTTCCACATAACCTGACAGCTAATCGACGGGATGACTGAATCGCCACCTGTGTTTCCTTGCTTTCCCGGTACAAAAATGATCCATTCTTGACACGAATTGTGACAGGAGATGAGAAGTGGGTTATGTACCGTAACGTAAGGCTTCATAGGACTGTGTGTCGCCCTTCTGATCCGCCTGCATCGACTTCGAAAGCTGAACTTCATCCCAAGAGTGTGGTGGGATGTGCAGGGAATAATTCACTGGGAGATCCTGCCACTCAATCAAACCATCAATGCTGCCTTCTACTGTCTACAGTTAGATAGGGTGCATTCAAATTTGGTAGCAAAGGGCCAGGTCTCATCAATCGTCGCGGTGTTATCCTTCATCACAATAACGCCAGGCCACATGCTGCTGTCATCACTCGCCAAAAGTTACTGGGCTTTGGTTGGGAGGTTTTAACCCACCCTCCCTATTTTCCTGACTTGGCACCAACTGACTATCACCTATTCCGTGCGTTTGAACAATTCCTTCAGTCAGAAAATCTTTGATGATCTTGATGCTGTGAAAACTGCCATCCAAGACTTTTTTGACTCGAAACCGCCGGAATTTTACCGCCGTGGGATTCATCTCCTACCAGAAAGATCGCAATAGGTCCTAGATAGCAATGGGGATTATGCACAATAATAGGTACTGTTCATTTTGCGTTTATTTGCTCTTCTTTATGAGTAATAAAAACGGGTAGAACTTTTGCACTCACCTAATACTAGGAAGAGTATCCATGGCAAAATTTCAAATTTTTTAACTGGTCCCCATTTTGATATATTTGACCTTGAAATTCATACTTTTTAAAAATTCTCCAAGTTTGGAGTAAAAAATTGTCGGGAAGCAAAAGAAGAAGTAAAAGAAATCCAGGCTTTCTTTTACTATTTCTGGAAACACTTTCAATCATAGTTCTTGTATAAAAATTACCATCCTGTAGCTTCAAGCCCTTTTCATTTTTACAGATCTTTAAAAACAGCAAAATTCCTCATTCCGATAGCAAACTTTAAGGTCTTTAAAGTCCAACTTATCAAAGACATTTAGAAACAGTTTCTGAAAGGCCAGGATCTCTGCTTTAAGACAGTGCAAACCAGAACTTTCTATCTTATATAGAAACCACACAGCAGTCTTTCTTCTATACCATTGCAAACCCCTATTTTTGCTTGTCGTACTGATGAAAAATGAGCCTAAATCAAAGATGGTGGCAGATAAAAATAAAACAAAAATACTTTTGAGCAAGTTACTAGTAAGGTGGTGAAAATATAAAAAATTAACAAGATGGTCAAGCAACCATTTAATAAAATTGGCTGATTTCATATGGAATGATCCTTAAACAAATAAAGATAGACACGATCATCTTCATATTTTGTAGAAGCTGTCATTTTTCTCTTTTCTTTTTCTTTGAATTCTTCATTTTTCTTATTTAATTTCCAGCACTCATCTTTTGTATTTTCCTTTTTTCTTACAAAAAATGTAAAATCTTATCTTTTTCTGTTTGATCTGTGTTTTCTTTTGTTATTTATTAATTGTCTTTAGAACAACTTTGTTTCATCCATATTTTTGACATTGTGTTGATATTCATCAATCAACTTTTCCCCAAACACAATCTCCTGTCAAGTCGGCTTCTATTTGCCCTTGAAAGCCAATGTATAATATGAATCGGGAAGACCATTAATGTCACCATATCTTCATCGGTGAGTGTTGTCCCAATCTGCAAAATTGATTCACTAGCATACTTATGTGTCAACATGCTTCCCGCGGTGAATCTCAGGGCATATACAGTTTTTTATTAGATATAGCTTGAAGCACATTGCGAGCATTTGTGAAGCACTTGTAATTTTAACCACATTTCCCTTCCTGTTGATAAATTCGTTATACGAACTAACAAACTGTCTTCTATGGCTAACATTATGGCCACAATATCTTTTGTTCACAAATTTCCAGTGCTTAGGATTTTTTATTGGCTCTGGTTTGGGTACATTTATACACTGTGTGATCAAAAATACCCTCTGCGATAGTGAACTGAAGCCCAGATGGCACGACAACTTCACATACCCGTATAAAAGGAGGAAGGGAGTCGTGCATTTTTAATTGATACAAAGTAACAGCAAAATGTGTCAATCAGCAGAGCTAATTGACTTTGAAAGTGGTCTGGTCATTGGCTGCCACTTGAGTAATAAGTCTGTCAGGGGAATTTCAACACTTCTAAAGTTGCCGAAATCCGCTGTTGGTGGCATGATTATGAAGTGGAAACTGGAAGGCATAACCACAAGAAAACAGCAATCAGATAGGCCCAGTACACTGACAGATTGGGACTGTCGTGAGTTGAAGAAAATGGTTCATGCAAATAGCAAATCAATTCAAACAATCACCCATGAGTTTCACTAATACTCTAGCCAGCAACATGACTGTTCTTTGAGAGGTCAGAGAAACAGGGTTTCATGGGCAAGCATCTGCTCACAAACCAAACAATTCCCTGTGGATGCTATGCGATGTCTGAGTGGTATAAAGAGTGACACCACTGGACAGTGGAAAAGTGTGATGTGGATTGTTGAATCACACACGATACTGTGTGGTGGTCCGATGGCAGGGTTTGAGTGTGGTGAATGCCCAAGGAACAATATCTACCATTATGTGTAGTGCAAACAGTGAAGTTTGGAGGAGGTGGCATTACTATGTGAGGCTATTTCTCATAGAATGGACTCGGTCCTCTTGTACTACTGCACGGCCATGGAAATGCAGAACGGTACAAGGGTATTCTGAACAGTGGCGTACCAACGCCTTTGGGGGCCCGGGGCGGGAGTTGTTGTGGATGGGGGCCCCCTAGTCTGACTTTTACAACCAAAAAAAAAAAAAAAAAAGGTCCTCTTGTCTGGATGGGGGCCCCCTAGTCTGACTTTTACAACCAAAAAAAAAAAAAAAAAAAAGGTTCTCTTGTCTAAATGGGGGCCCCCTCCAAGGTGGGGGCCCGGGGCGGACCGCCCCCCCCTTGGTACGCTACTGATTCTGAATAGTTATGTACTGCCTATGGTTGAGGACCATTTCGATGATGACTATTGTTTCCACCAACATGATAATGCTCTGTGTCATAAAGCGAGGTCTGCGAGGGAATGACTTGTGGACAATAAGGTTCCGGAAATGGATTGGCCTGCTCAGAGTCCTGACCTGAATTCCATAGAACACATATGGAACGAATTAGAACGTGCAGGGTGTATGTAGACATAAACAAAATTCAGAAACGAATAATATAGAAGTGGTGATTATTAAGAGATGTAGCATTTACATGGATAAGAGAAAAATACATACAGAAAATATCACAGAAGAGAATCTTGAAGATTCAAATTCAAAATTAAATAAAGAAAATTTATATCAAATGTCATTACTTCACTAGTTACATTTGCAAACTGTTATATATTAAGAAAAAGTAAATCTAGTAATTGAAATTTGTTGGCCAGCAAAATATTTTTCCATGAATGACAAGGAAAAAATATATACTAGCAATTATATTGATTAATATTGATTAAACATTCAAGAACTGAAGTTAAGCAATGAGATTGAACTATTTACTTGATAGCTATTGAAGTACAACTTATACAGCTTCATTTTCATAGCCTCACTTCAAAATCTTTTAAAAGAACCATCCTATACATTGTATTTACAATTCTGTAAAATGGCAAACTATATTCCCACCCAAGAATCTCTCCAGACCCAGATGTGTCTTATACAAGAATGGTATCTCCGAGATTGGATGATCTCATAACTATAATAACCATTTACAATAGAATTCATGCAACCACAATTAATATAAATGAAATTCAAGTTGAAATAAAACTCAAGAAACATACATTTTTTCAAACCCAAAATGTATTAAATAAATTTTACATACTTAAAATTACGGAAACCGGTTTTCAAGCTCTTACACAGAGCTTTTCATCATTCAGGCTGATGAAAAGCCCTATGTAATAAGAGCTTGAAAACCGATTCCCATAATGTTATGTAAAATTTCTTTAATACATTTTTTCAAACCCAAAATGTATGTTTCTTGAATTTTATTTCAACTTGAATTTCATTAATTATTATTGACACACGTAAAATATCTATCGCAATTAATATCAGAAAATATAAAGCATATTAGACTAAACAATTCCTATCCTTGAATTACAAAGTTAAAAACCTATTTAAGTTAAAAATAAAAGGTTACGTGATGTTTCATCCCTGGCTTGGGACTTCCTCGGATGCCTTTAAATTGATTAGCGGTTAAGTAGATTTCAACGGTCTGATTGGATATTCCACTATTGATGGAAGGGGTGGTCATAATGAACCAGGATTCACAGAGGGTGACTGAGAAAATACTTTTAGCTCTAGATAATATTTCTTAATTTATAGAAACCTGATTCATACTCTGTAACTAATTTATGTTTACATATGAGGGATTTATTTGCATCCTTATTATTAAAATTGTAAATATGTTGGTATTTGAGCTTAGGCTATAAATCTTTTTCTTTTTTTTTTTGCATCCTTTACATGGAGAAAAATAAATTTAAGATAAACTTTTAGAGCAAAATAATCTGGTCTACAGCATTCCATGTAAAAGATGCTGAAAAAAAAGGTATATAGGCTACTACTCAGAACCTTAATAAGCTCAAATACCAACATATTTACAATTTTAATAATAAGGATGCAATATATAAACAAATTAATTACAGTGCATTAACCCAATTTTGATAAATTGGAAATATTATCTAGAGTTAAAAGTATTTTCTCACTCATCCTTCAAGAATCCTGGTTCATTATGACCACCTCTTCCATCAATAATGGAATATCCAATCCGTTGAATTCTACTTGACTGCTAATCAATTTAAAAGCAAGGAGCCTGAGGAAGTCCCAAGCCAGGGCAAAACATCACGTAACTTTTTATTTTCAACTTAAATAGGTTTTTAACTGATGACTATTATTTGTAATTCAAGGATGGGAATTGTTTATCCTTAACATGCTTTATATTTTGTGATATAATAATTTGTTTTACTAAGGTGACCATTTTTTCTAAAATGAAAAGGACAAATAATTTGAAGAAAAAAAAATGTTATCAGGGGTTTCAGAGGTATAAACCTATCTCTTCAACCAAAAAAAAAACCTCTAAATCCATCTGTTCAACCAAAATAAAAAGAAAAAAAAAAGGTTTTAAACTTCACATATCAAAAAGGAGGACACATTACTCTTCAAACATCAAAAAGGAGGACAGAATTTACAAAAGGAGGACATTTAGGAGGTCACTTCTCAAGGGAGGACAGAGCTTCAAAAAGGAGGACGGTTGGCCACCTTAGTTTTACTGTCAAGAACCACAACTGAGCTTGATAACCTCAATGGTGTTCACTCATTGTTACTCCCAGGAAACCTCTGCTATTCCTACTTGACAGAGGACTTTATTAATCCAACAATCCACATGGAGAATTAAGGACTAGGAAAAGTCCCAGGAAATCCTAGGAAAAATACTTAATACCACTGAATACTACTGAATCCACATGTAAATTTATAATCAATAAAAATTAGCAGAACCTATTTATAAATGTAAACCTATGAACAAATGTCATATTATATAATGCTTACTAAATATAATAATCAATAATCATGTAGTTAGTATGTGTGAGGTTGGGGAGAAGAAAGAAATATGGCCAATGAGACAGCTGGAGGTATCTGGAAAACAATGGAAGCTAAGACAGGTGATGTCTGGCAAGGAAAGATAACATTTCCAGTATTCCATTTACTGTATATGTTTTGCATTCACGGAAAGAGCTTTTGATTCAAAAGTAATCATGATAATAACAAATGCTCCAACTATGGCTTTCAAAAAAAAATAAACGAAAATACTGAAAGAAGTTCAGAAGTGTTAAAGATGACCAGTTAAAAATAAATTATCTACACTGAACAACACTAACAAATAAAAGTGCAGCCAGAAAAAAAAATGAATTTAAACAATTCACAACTTAAGAACAAGGCTAGATTATTTATTTGGTGATTTCACTAATGCTTTTGGGTCAGGACCAGAAGATTTACAGGAATTTTCAACAGAACAAAATATAAAGCTATTGTGAATCAATAATCTCAGGAATTTCAGTACTATTCTCATTCAACATATTGCAAATATTTTCTTTTAATCTCTCTTCAAAAGCTATCATTTAATTAACATTACAAGATATTTTCAATATGCAATTTTAATAAGTTAAGGGCAACAGAGCCTAGGCTGTTCCAAAACAAGTCATGGTATTGGAAATGAAACGAAACAAGCCTATGAACAAAAGAAATACACCATCTCATCTTCAGGAAACCATGTATGCAATCTAGACCATTTGACCAAAAAAAGACAGCACATTAAAGGATAGTTGCATGCAATATTCTCCTTCCATATAATGAGCTTTATTTGTAGTTATCCAAGTTATGAGAGTACCAAATTATATTTAATAAAACTCATCTGACCATTCCTTCCTATAGTTTTTCATCGTTTATATATTTTTATGACACATTTCATATAACTTCTTAAGTACGAATTAAAATTTTAGACAGTTTAAGTAAAAACATAATTTTCACCCCTTTTTGAATATCCATGTCAGTATTCAGAATACTGTTTAATTATTTCAGAATTAATTATCTTCAGATAATTAATTTACGATAAAAAGAAGTATATAAAAATGTTGCTCATAAATGAAAAATTTGTTTCTTAATATATTTTTGTTTTTAGATTCAATCTACCCGAATTATTTCAGGCTCCTAAGTATATGTTTATTATCAATCAGTTTGGATACATATTAAACGAATATTTGCTTCTGCCTTTATTTAAACGATTATTTAACGTACATCAGTCACGACATACAATGATCTCAGTAGTTTGGAAATCGTGCTAACAGTTTTTCCTTTCTTGTTGCGGCAATAAACTACAGTAACCAAAAACAAAATGAAAAGACAACATTTAAAAAAAAAAAAAAAAAATGTTTCAATTAATCCTTATTCACTTCTTAAGAACTCACCCAATTTATAGATAGTGATGTCAACTTTACATGGCACGGGTTCTTGTGTAACTAAAATATCTGACAACGAGAAATAATGGGGAAGTAAATGTTGCGAACTGAATAACATTGTAAAATAAGACAAATTATAAATTTAGCGCCAAATGATAGGAAACGGAAGTAAACATATTTCCCACAATGCACTTGTAATTTCTCTTTGCGGATTGTCATTTGGCGTCGTTGGCACGTTAAGGTAGGCAAGATATTAAATCTTCTTTCATCTATCATTTATTAACCATAATTGAATATTTTATTATTTTGTAACAAAATATCAATCTTTAATGAAATGATATTGGATAAGATTAGCCATCAAATATAACTTTTTAATACTCAGAACGTTTCCCAAAATATTTCGTTCACAAAGATGGTGTCCCAATTTTCAGTGCCCTTAATTTCAACTTTTCTTTTAAAAATAATAACTAGGAAAATATCCAAATCAAAACTGATCTATCCGCTTAAAACATAAGAAATATTTCAGTGCTTCAACGATTTGAAATTATTATATTGTAATAAGATTAGCTGTCTGTTTAGCGTTGTTCATTTCTGTCTTTTAAGAATCAATTCTTATATAATTACAAAGATGGCAATTTTAACGTTTAAAAGATTGAGATTTTGAATTATATTAGTTAAAAACTAACGAACAGTAATAATTTAACGTTGCTGTTGATTAAAAACGATCCGATTGCATTTTTTTTTTTAGATATCTTGCTATAAGAAATGCTTAGTTAATCTATTCAATTATGAATTGCTTATTGTAACGATCTTTCTTGAAGTATGGAACGAATTATTTTTTTCTTAATCAATATAAACGAATAAAGATAAAAGCTGTAAAATCGGAGCTTTAAGTTACATCTGCTCGAATGGTTCTAGTGCGTAGGAACTCCGTACTATAAAAAAAAATAAAAAAATAGGCCTATATTTTTAAATTCTTAAATTTAAATAGAAGGACGAAACGGCCGTTCCCAATTCCTTCCCATAATCTAATCAGAAGGGCAATTTCACCTTTTATTACGTGCTGCATTTCCTTTGCTTATTTACTAATCCTCACAGCACGTTAAATTTCTTTTTCTTTTTTCGTATTACTAAAGCTAATCATTACAACAGCTTGATTAAATATATTAAAAGATAAGTTGTATAGTAAAAAAATCTTTTTAGTTTAACTTTCTAACCATGTGTTGCATTACCATAATAATTACTGAAAGTAATTATAATTGCCATTAAATCAAGTCATTGATTTTTAATTTGATAAGTTTATATTTGTTATTTACATAAAGTTTTGAGGCTAATTACATGTTGTCTTTGATTTAGGTTGAAAAATGGCTCCTAAACGAAATAATATGGTGCCCAATGGGCATTTTCACAAAGATTGGCAGCGTTTTGTTAAGACATGGTTTAATCAGCCAATGCGAAAAAAGAGGAGGCACGTTAATAGAGTGAAAAAGGCAAAAAGGATTGCACCCCGACCTGCTGGGGGACCTTTACGACCAATTGTTCGTTGCCCAAGTTTTAGATATAACACTCGTATCAGGGCTGGAAGAGGATTCACATTACAGGAACTTAGGGTAAGATTTATTGTTACAAATTGTTTTACAGTCCGTCTAACTCAGAAAGGAAGGCCCGTCAGGCGTTGGAACTGGGAACTTCAAAAAAAATAGGGGTGACAGGAAGGATTAGAAGGTATTTTTTAAGGCCTCGTTATTATTGGCCTTAAATATCCACATTTCAGAAGAGCTGAATTCTCCAAAATATCAAATAAGACCTTTTTTTTAATTCCACAGTAATTGAACTAATAATATTATTTTGTTTACTTGGTTAATTAATAAAAATTAACCAAACACATGGATCTCCATTTTTATCCTTTATCATGTTGCATTAAAATATTTGTGAAAACATTTTTCAGGTTGTTGAAGTTATTTTAAAACGGTTTTTCCATGACAAACTAACAATCCTTGTAAAAAATTTTCTAAAAAATAGTATTTTGAAAAGTTTCTTGGTTTTTATTTTGAATAAGTTACAGTAATTTGTAAGACCAAAAATCATGTAACAAAAATTTGTTTAGGATTGAGAATGCTAAATGTAAATCTTTTTGTTATACCTTTTATTAAATTATTTTTTTAGAATAAATCAAAAAAGCTACCTAAGCAATTATTTTTTGAATTTTCTTAGTTCTATAATTCCAGTATTTTCATATATATATTTTTTTTTTTAATTTTATAGTTCTATAAATGTATATGCATTTTTATTTACGTAAACATGTAGGGAAAATGAATTGACGACTTTCTCATTATTTTTAAGCCCTGAAAAGGGCTTTTTTTTTTTTTTTTTTTTAATACTAGAAAATGGCTTTTCTTTAAAATTGGTTGCAATTTTTTTTTAATTCTAATGGAGCAACATCATTGTTGTTGGAGTTTTCTTCAGAACTCTTGATTCTTCTTCCAAATTAATAATTAAACTATTTCATCTAAAATTCCTGCATCTTCCCAATACTCTTATTTCAATTGTAATCACTTTTTTTCAGACAGACTTCCAACCATTTTTCCTTTCTGTTTCCAAAAAACTTCATTACACAATTTATCTATATCTGCAAAATTTGTTTTTGTTTTGTTTCCCAACATAATTTTCATCTGCACCCATATCATCTCTATTGCATTATGGCGCAGCTTAGCCACCACTGCTTTTGCGCCATTAAAAAAAATCAACCACCATCTCTATTGCATTTAAATCTGGATGATATGGTGGTAGTCTTAGGATTTCATGACCATGATGCTCAGCAACTTCATCTAAAATATATATTATAGGTTTTTTGTATTTTAGCCAATTCAAGCAGCTCCTTTAAAATTTCTCTGAAAGGGGAAAGTGATTTTTTTTTTTTTTAATCTATAAATAGCCGGTTAAATTTCGTGTTTTCTCCAATTTGCTGTAGGTTGCTTTTCAGTCACATTGTGATAGGTTGCATTATCAATCAGAATAACTGGAATTTGGAATTAGCTTGGTAATGAACTTATTGTGGTTCATGTCATCATGGTAATCACCAGACTTTGTGCAAGATTTGAAAATTGAGATGTTATTGGTAATAAAACCATTAACAGTTCCAGTAGAACCATTATACATCTATTTTCTTTACTGTAGGATTTTAAAACACCTTCAATATGCCAGTACTTTGATGTGTGGTATGAATGCAACTTTCATCAAAAAAATTATTGATCTTTTGGGGTCACAACAAAAATTTCTTAAAGCCCTTAATGAAGCAAAACTATCTCTGATTTTTCTATCGGAGCTTTTCTTACTGACTGGCATCTCTTGAATACAAATCGAATCTAATGGAGGAGCTTCCGTAGAGTTTCAATACATCCTTCAAAACAAATTCTAACTAGTTTTTCAGTTTTTATTAAGTAGGAATTTCCTTTTCCAAAACAAGAAGTCGTGAATAGTTTTTTCATAATCGGTACAGTCATAACATCCCAAACTTTCTTCTTATATGGCAGCCTTTTTTTGTTTCACATTTCTGACCGTCCTATTCCACCTTTCTTTTCGTTTTGCACATTTTAAAAATTGTTCTTTCAGTGACTCCGGTTTCTTAAAAGTAAATTTCTTAAAATTGATCAAACGCTGCTTTGATTTTCTTTCCTCTTTAAAAATTTTTTCACATTCATTACTATGTAGATTGCAAATTCCAAACCTCTCGCTCGGATACTTTTCATGAGTGGGAAAAGAAAAAAAGCACAAGTTGTCTCCACAAAATGAGGAACTTGACTGTTGGATTTTTGTGGAATCATTTAAATCCCTTTTTAGCTCACGGAAAGGTCCACCTCTACTGTGCTTAATCCTTTCTCCTCATCCCCACGTATCTGATATCCTTTCACCCCTATTTTTTTTTCAAGCTCCCAGTCTCAACGCCTGAAGGGACTGCCTTCCTGAGTTAGCCTAACTGTAACTTTAATGTAACCACAATACTACAGACACTTTCAGATTTCTCCCTTGTTTTTCAAATGATATACAATATATGTTGTTGTATATTAGCATTTAAGTCATTATAATGGTTTTCCATAAATTTATTAAACTGAAAGAGGAGGGATAGAAAACATGTATAGTGAGGTTTTCAACAAATATTCAGAATCTATCGAAACGCCGTTTTTTTCAAGGTCCATATAAAACTAGATAAATGTAGTTGTAAAATAATCTGGAATGCTTGTGGCTGAGAATATTGCAGATTTTGGAATGAACATCAAAAGATGTTGATGGATCGAGAACTGGATCTTCCAGAGGTAAAGATGATGCATTGTATTTTTAATATTTCCTGTGGTTTCATTTGCCTCAACACAGGTTTTTATTTTAAAAGCTTTTCTTTTATACTATATATTGCATAATTTGTTTTTTATTCTAGCTGTATTCTAAAAAGCCATTGAATAGAAATGTGTTCACTTGATTATCGTTGCCCAACTTTTAGATACAACACATGTAAATCGGGGTCTACGTAGGAACGCAAAACATTAAAAGGTTTTGGTAACGGAATAAATAAAATACCCTGGATTGATTTCCTGTTGATAGGACACCTAGGAAAATTCCTCGGTTTTATGATTCCAAGCAATTAGCATCATTCTATGTTTCTGATGTTAGTCATCAATGTAATTCTCATTGCTGGGAGAATGAATGCACACATTGGCATAGCATCTTGGATTCTGGTTTAGGAATGTTCAACTGTATGATCATACGAAATTTTAAAAATATATGAGGGTGATTCAAATAAAAACTTATATATTATCCGCACGCCAAAAGATGAACCTCCCAGAATGCAACACATTATAGATTTTCCTTTCCTGGCCTGTCGGTCACATTCAAATGTAAGAAAATGGCGGTCGTTGATTCACATTCAACATTTCAACGAGGAAAAGGTCTCAAAAATAAAGTAGGGAAATTATTCTTAACGTTGCTCATCGATTTCAAGAAGATGTATGAGATTTTTGATATTCCCTATTTTTAATTATTGAGATTGATATTTTCTGCTGAGCTAATGGCATTGATCCTGGAGAAATTAGTCAATGGTAATGTGTTTGCGGTTCCAACTTTCGCCACGACGATAATAAGTGTCATTAAAAATTAGGGAATGTATGCAGAACAATGCGATGCCACCCGCATACAGTTTATATCTCTGCTGGGGTGGAGGTTGGTTTTGACGCTGCAAACTAAGTTTGGATGGTGTTAGTGGCACTTCAAAACATTGCGGCCCCTTTAGAGCAGTGCTGTGGTATGAATTCTGGTGTCTGAGGGTACCAAACCCATAGGCAAAGTTAGGTGCCTCCTGTAGGTCACAGGCGCATGTGTTTGAATGGTGCAAGAAGTTTGAGTTAGGCTATTCAGGTCTGGATGATGCACCACGGCCAGGACATTCTCACAGAATCATCACTGCTGAGTTGATCGCCAGCGTAGATGCAGTGATTCAAAAAGGACCGCCGTGTCACCATTAAAGATATTGCATCCTCATTTCTATTGAGTGTTGTGTGTGCCCACCACATTATACACAATAAACTTCACTATAGGAAAGTGGCTGCAGGATGGGTCCCCTCGCCAACTCACACCAGACATTAAAGTGCAATGAGTGAATGGCTTTATAGAGCTGATGCAATAGTACAAGGGTGAAGAATTTTTAAAGCGAATAGTCACCAGCGATGAGGTGTTTCATGCACCATCATCAACCAGAGACTTAAGCAGCCCGCACACGATGCAGCTTTGGGCCGAGTTCCAAGTGCAACTTTTGGCCTAGAGCGTTTTTTTAGCTGCAAAGGCGAGGATTGCAGCTCCGAAAGCTGCAAGGAAGCTGCATGGAATTACCCAATCACAGTGCAGCGTTGGAATAAGTCAGTCGTGACGTCATGCTCAAGGAAGAAACATGGCGTCGAAACATATTTCCTTCGCTTGAGATGGGCGAATCGCGAATACAGAAAAAAATATCAGATTATTTCGAGTTTCTTTCACACATAAATACAGTTTATATGTAAATGCAGTAATTTAATGCGGCAGAATGTATCAGAACGTTTGAAAAACCTAGATTTTTTGAATTTTTCACATCGGAAGCGGATTGTCGCTCAATCACCATTTCCGGAAACTGCCACGTGACGTCATTGTTTCAGTGAGCAATGGATTATTATTGGCTGTTGGTAGTTATTCGTGAATCGCATTATTGCCATCAACTGCGATTACATACCGGCTACTAATTTTTTAAAACTATTTCTCAGATGTTTAACATAAATCACAAATATTTAGTTTTGGAACGATATCACAGCAGTATCCTTGACATCATGTCCAGTGACGTCATTCAAATTCGTTGTGTGTTTCGTTTGTTGTCCGCACGGCGGTGCTAACAATGTTGCATCGTTTGCAACTAATTTGCATCGAGTTGCACAGCAAAAGCTGCATCGTGTGCGGGCTGCTTAAGAAGGTAAACATGGAATGGTGCCATTCATCTTCACCCAAGTAGAAGAAATTCCGCTTGCAGCAGTCAGTGGGTAAAGTTATGCTTTTTTCTGGGACCAATTGTGGAACATTGCATGGATAAAGGGATAAGTGTGACTGAGAACACACACACACACAGGGCACTCCTGGCTGATGTGGTAAAACCTGCGATCTGCACGAAACGCCGTGGACTCCTTTTAACCGATGTTCTCCTTCAGTACGATAACACCAGACCACACACAGCCCATCAAACAGTATCAACTATCGAATCCCTCTGCTTAGTGTCTTCCCCATCCCCCTTATTCCCCTGACTTGGCACCCTTCGATTACCATATTTTTGGAGCTATGGAGGAGTTACTGGATGGATGCAAATTTCTAAGTGACAAGGTCAAAGAGACGATGCATGACTGGCTGTGCACATGCTCATGCTCAAAAATTTTTTTTTTTTTTTTTTGTACAAGCCTTGCCAAAAAGATGGGCCAAGTGCATTGAGAGGAATGGTGACAACATAGAGAAGTAGCTCAGTGATCATTTTGATATATCTAATAAAGAAGATGTAATATATTGTTTTCATTTGAATTGCCCTCATAAATTAGTAAGCCCATAAGATAAAGTGGAATAAGTAGATTGCCGAATTTCTGAATACAGGTTGGCCATTACTTAATATGGCATCAGCTCGGAGGCAGAATGTTTTTTATCTTTCTGCAACGATGATGCTAAGATGAAAAACTTTTTGTGGGTGCGGGCATTTTTTTTTTCTTCTATGTCCTGCAAAAAATGTTCATTCTATACCAGAGGTGGGCAGACTTTAGTAAGGTAAGGGCTACCTCAAGTATACTCCAAGTGGCGCGCTTACCTTAAAATTTAAAAAACGGAATCTCCAAATCCACGACCGCGATCGACATCTTGCCCACCCCTGTTCTATAAAATATCTTTCTGCAGCTCTCAGTTTCGTTCTGCGATTTAATGTCGCACCGTCGATTGATATTCTACTTTGAGGGGCGTCAGTAATGAATGTATGCTGCAAAATTTTGCGTAACACATTTCAGAATATCTAAAATCTTATTTGTAGTATTGTTTTAAAATGGAAATTGAAAAGCAACAGCCTACAGTGAGGTGGTACAAATTATAATTACTGTAGTAGAGTACTGATTTAATGAATGAAATATATGGTAAGTCACATTGTTGTAACCTAAATGTACAGATGTTTAGAAACCATCTTTAGATTTTCTTTGCCTAATTTTGGATTGACTAATATGTGTGAATTGTATTGAATTTAAGGTTAGTTTTGTTAGAATCTGTCCCTGTTTTAGATTAATGTGATATTTTATATAATTTTTAATATAAAATTGCGGTCTTAAGTGGACATATGGTTTTTCATTTATGTCCATTTGAAATTGCATCATTAATTTTGGCACAAGTGAAAAGAATTATTTACAAAGGTTTCCCCAAGTAATAAAACAGTGAGAATTTATAAAAGATTTAGAAGTTTTATCTTTTTAAAATTTTGAGATTTACCAAATTTTTCATATTAATATACTAATGTTGTGGGATATAAATTGTAAAAAATATGAAAATCATAGTGCTATACCAATGATTCTTATCTTCATTCCTGCTTATATTTCTGGTATAGCACAGATATAAAATGGCCAAGATAAGATTTCTCAGTTAAAAAAAAAAAAAAGTGTGTCCCTCTACAGGCCTTCGGGGCACGGGAGGTCAGGCTCCCAGTGTTTCGTGACCAACGGGACGAAGTTGAGGTGGGCGGTGAGCCAGACGCCCGCCCGCCTTTAACTTCCGGGAAATAAGATTTCCCAGTAATAATATGGAAGTCTCCACAACCCCTTTCATAGCATTTAAAAATATTTTATTTAAATACTAAAGCAGCGAATTTTCGGGAACATACTTTACGTCATTCTCTTCAAGCAAAATAAGGAACTAACATGTCAAACGATAACATAAACAGAAAGAACATCTTAAATTAAACATACACACATCAATTGAATAATATAAATTGTTATGACAATGGTTTATTTAATATACTCATTATTAAATTTATACAAAAAAATGACAAAGTTAATAATCCAATGTATTGATTGTTACTCCTTTTTGATTCTGTCCAAGGTTCGTACGCGTCCTTAAAAGTCCGTGATTTTACATTTAGTCCTTGAAAGTCCTTATAAATCCTTATTTTTATGCCCCACGTGTCGCGTTCTACGAATCCGAGATTTCTTTTCTTTTTTTTTTTTTTTTTTTTGTTGAACTCCCGCCCCGGGCCCCCAAAGGCATTTAAAGGTCCTTATTTTTTGTTTTGTTTTTTTAGTCCTTAAAAGTCCTTGATAGTCCTGATTTTCTTCTAAGGAAATATGTACGAACCCTGTCTGTCTTAATGAAATTTCTAATTAAACCAATAGTGATTGGATCAACTCTTTAACACCCTCGTACCTATTAAAGTTGTTATTCCTTGTGTTTCTGATGATACAACTCAAGGATTTTTCTGAATTTCCAATTTGTTTCTATATATAAAATTTTAATGTCCTCATTCGTTGTCCTTTTTTCAAACTGTGGTAAGGTATATCAGAGGTGTCCATATCTGTTCTTTAGCGCCCTACCATGTTCCAATACTCGTTCAGCCAATGTCCTTTTTGATTCTCCAATATAAAAATTGCTACAAGTTTTGCAGTCGATCCGATATACTATACCCATTTCAATTTGTTTATTCTTACAATTAATTTTCCTACATATTTTTGATTTTATTCTTATATGTAAATCCTATATTAATGTTGAAATCATTACATAATTTCTTTAGGATCATACTGTTTTCATTGAGGTAAGGAATGAAGACCTTATTTTGGACTTATTTCTTTAATTTTAAATTTATTATAATCAATAATAAGTATTTCTTTCCAATCTTCTAATATAATTTTCCACTATATTCTTTTTAATATTTATTGTGTCCAGATCTGAAATTAAGACAGACAAATCAAAAAGGAGTAACAATCAATGCATTGGATTATTAACTTTGTCATTTTATTGTATAAATTTAATATGAGTATATTAAATAACAAACCATTGTCATAACAATTTGTATTATTCAATTGATTTGTGTATATTTAATTTATGATTTGTTTGTTTTTATTTGATATGTTAGTTCCTTATTTTGCTTGAAGAAGGGAATGATGTAAAAATATGTTCCCGAAAATTTGCCGCTTTAGTATTTAAATAAATTATTTTTAAATACTATGAAAGGGGTTGTGGAGTCATTTTTATATATTATACGAGATGAAAAGAAGAGAGATAGAAGAATTTGGTATAATAATATGGAAGCATGGATTCCACCATATTTTCAGAATAATAAGTTGATAGGTTTAAGGAAATGAATACATTTATATTTTGATTTCTAAGGGCGAAGGGACTGCATGTCTTACATTCATATAAAGAAAACCTTGTACCTCTATGTAAGCGTTGCTGCTCTAAAAGTTTTGTTAATGTTTGTTTTGCTCAGATTGTATTGAATTTTATGTATTCTTTTTGTTTTGGGTTTAACAGCTTGAACCATTTTAATTGTATAAATTAGAAATATTTTTGAAGGACTAGCTGTATTTAATATGGAATCTGCAACATTGTTTTCTATTGACTCCGTAGTCGGCCAAAATCAACAAAAATTTTGCTAGAACCATTGGAATATCAGTGGACTATAGAAGACGAAACAAGAGTGTTGAATCCCTTCAGGCTAATGTGCAGAGGTTGAAGGAATACAGATCCAAACTGATCCTGTTCCCAAGAAAATCAACCAAACCCAGGAAGGGAGATGCTACGGTAAGTAATCAATATTTTGTCTTTTGCAATGATGGACATACAGTTCGTGGAACTGTGGCACATTCAAATAATAAAGGGATTATTGTTTTTAACAATTCATTGCTGTCAGTTACTCCTGCAACAAATGAATTACGATTAAATTTAAATAAATAAAATAAGTAGTTTCAATGAATTGTCACTGTGACTACAAGAAAATAGAAAAGAAAAAATTGAAGATCTTAAATACTGATTTATAATCAGTAGTTTTCTACTATTTAAATTTATATAAGTTCTCTGAATTAATAAAAATTTAATAAATTACATTGTTGTTGTTTTTTTGGAAAAAAAAGCCTTAGTTACTTAAAAGATAAAACAAACTTCAATAAATACAGCCCTATTCTTATAAATCCTAGTGTCTCCAAGTGAACATTACAAAGTGGATATAAGAGGGAAAGTATTTAATTTAGGTTAAATATCAATAGTAAATTTTATTTTTAAGAAGATCAATATTTTGTTTTATAAATAGTGTTTATAATAAACTTTTTGAAATGTAATGCTTTTGTAAATTAGTAGAGTTGTTCTATTATAACTGAAAGATTAGACTATCGATTGTCCAAACCCATTGGGACCAAGTTTGGTTTGAATAATTAAATGTACAATGAGAGTATCCAGTTGATAGAAAAGATGTGCAATTTGATCTACAATTAAATTATGAGGTTACTTTACTACTGATTGGGGGGGGGCATGATTATTTAGGAAATGATTTATGACAGATTAAGACTTTCTACGCTTGACTGTGTATATCTTTTCAACATAATTAACACACGTAAATATATATATATATATATATATATATATATATATATATATATACATACATACTCCATCTTCTGTATAACATTCTAAAGATGTTTTTAGTTGGATTGTTGTTAATTTAATATAAAGCTTTTAACTTAATTACATTAAAAATATACTACAGTGAAACCTCCACTAACGGACACTCCCGAAAAGCGGACACCCACCAATAGCGGACAATTTTGCAATCCCCAGTCCCTTAATATAGACGTTTCCATGTATTGACCTCCGATTAGCAGACACTCCCAATAACGGACAACATTCTACAGAAAATGATCTTGTGTTGTTTTTCAAAAGCAATAGAATCAGGCTACAGTAATACGTAGCGTCCAGAGGAAATTTTGAAATTATGAATCACGAACTCCAACGAAAACTCCAAACACATCAAAGTTTGGAAACGGAGACAAGTGCGATCGACTCTGTTGTCTTCGATTGGTTTTGTGCTGCACGAGCAAAAAACATTCCCATTAGTGGGCCATTATTGCAAGAAAAGGCGTTGGAAGCAAAGGGGACTCTGAAGGTCTTGCAAAGTTAAACGATTTAAATATTCATATTGAGAAACATGTTTTCAATGCAAAAAAGAAATGTCAAACTCTGTTAACTGATAACTTTAGTTAATAAAATTAATTTTCTAATCCGTTTGTCTTACTTAAAATAATGACAAAATTAATACTGTAATTAATTTTATTATTTTAAGTAAGACTAATGGTTAGCATTCATTTAAAAAGGAAAATAGTAAACAGTTTGCAATTGTTCATATTTTCTCATAGGGCAATGTTAATTGTAGAAATTTAAGAATGTACTTAATTTGTCATTAAATGACATGCTATAAGCTAAAAATTGAAAAAAAAGATAGTCCTCCCCAATAACGGACGAAACTTCCGGTCCCGTGACTGTCCGCTATTCGGAGATTTCACTGTATTTAACATATGGGGGTGAGTCATTTAAATCTTTTTATTATAGCTTCATTACATTTTTGTTTTATATATATATATATATATTTACTGACTATTAAATTTTAACTAGTTGACCCGTGCGAATAATTCGCAACAAAAAACCACCTTTGAGAAATAATAAACAAATCCAACAGCTTGTGTGCATGTTAGTTAAACACATTGTCAATAGATGGCGTCTTCTCAAGTTTTATAAAAAAGTTGACCCGTGCGAATAATTCGCATGGTATCTTGATCAGTCACCGAATGGTAATGTGGAAATAAATAAATGAACAGATTGTCAATAGATTGCCTTCTACATTTTTACAAAAAAGATTTTTAAAATAAATTTTTTTAACGAAAACATTAATTTTAAACAATCGTTTATTTTTCATCATTAGCGGTTAACTTAATCTTGAAAATATCTCAATCGTTGATTTTGATGAAGTATTAAGGGAAATAAAAAAAAACCTTTGAGAAATAATATATGAGAAGTTGACCAATTTTTATGTTTCTATTGTAATAAATCGTTTATTTTTATTAAAATATAAATCTTTGTTTGTTTTTTTATCTGTTGTTATTAAATAAACGATGAAATATCATTTAAAGTGCATTTTTATTCAAAAAAGGAAATAGTTGAAGGTTACAACGCTAAAGAATATTTTCGCTTTCGAAAAATAA